>JAWPHD010002256.1:0-266713 GCA_037043455.1 Cyrtodaria siliqua
CCATATCTTCTTACTGTCTCAGTAATCCCATATCTACTTACTGTCTCAGTAATCCCATATCTACTTACTGTCTCAGTAATCCCATATCTACTTACTGTCTCAGTAATCGCATATCTACTTACTGTCTCAGTAATCCATATCTACTTACTGTCTCAGTAATTCCATATCTACTTACTGTCTCAGTAATCCCATATCTACTTACTGTCTCAGTAATCCCATATCTACTTACTGTCTCAGTAATCCCATATCTACTTACTGTCTCAGTAATCCCATATCAACTTACTGTCTCAGTAATCCCATATCTACCCTACTGTCTCAGTAATCCCATATCTACTTACTGTCTCAGTAATCCCATATCTGCTTACTGTCTCAGTAATCAATATATGCTTACTGTCTCAGTAATCCCATATCAGCTTTCTGTCTCAGTAATCCCATATCTACTTACTGTCTCAGTAATCCATATATCTACTTACTGTCTCAGTAATCCCATATCTACTTACTGTCTCAGTAATCCCATATCAGCTTACTGTCTCAGTAATCCCATATCTACTTACTGTCTCAGTAATCCCATATCAGCTTACTGTCTCAGTAATCCCATATCAGCTTACTGTCACAGTAATCCCATATCTGCTTACTGTCTCAGTAATCCCATATCTGCTTACTGTCTTAGTAATCCCATATCTACTTACTGTCTCAGTAATCCCATATCTACTTACTGTCTCAGTAATCCCATATCTACTTACTGTCTTAGTAATCCCATATCTACTTACTGTCTTAGTAATCCCATATCTACTTACTGTCTTAGTAATCCCATATCAACTTACTGTCTCAGTAATCCCATATCTACATACTGTCTTAGTAATCCCATATCTACTTACTGTCTCAGTAATCCCATATCTACTTACTGTCTCAGTAATCCCATTAATCCCATATCTACTTACTGTCTCAGTAATCCCATATCAACTTACTGTCTCAGTAATCCATATCTACTTACTGTCTCCGATATCATCTTACTGTCTCAGTAATCCCATATCTACTTACTGTCTCAGTAATCCATATCTACTTACTGTCTCAGTAATCCCATATCTACTTACTGTCTCAGTAATCCCATATCTACTTACTGTCTCAGTAATCCCATATCAGCTTACTGTCTCAGTAATCCCATATCTACTTACTGTCTCAGTAGTCCCAGTCCCATATCTACTTACTGTGTCAGTAATCCCATATCTACTTACTGTGTCAGTAATCCCATATCTACTTACTGTGTCAGTAATCCCATATCTACTTACTGTGTCAGTAATCCCATATCTACTTACTGTCTCAGTAATCCCATATCTACTTACTGTGTCAGTAATCCCATATCTACTTACTGTCTCAGTAATCCCATATCTACTTACTGTCTTAGTAATCCCATATCTACTTACTCTCTCAGTAATCCCATATCAACTTACTCTCTCAGTAATCCCATATCTACTTACTGTGTCAGTAATCCCATATCTACTTACTGTGTCAGTAATCCCATATCTACTTACTGTGTCAGTAATCCCATATCTACTTACTGTCTCAGTAATCCCATATCTACTTACTGTCTCAGTAGTCCCATATCTACTTACTGTCTCAGTAATCCCATATCAGCTTACTGTCTCAGTAATCCCATATCAGCTTACTGTCTCAGTAATCCCATATCAGCTTACTGTCTCAGTAATCCCATATCAACTTACTGTCTCAGTAATCCCATATCAACTTACTGTCTCGGTAATCCCATATCTACTTACTGTCTCAGTAATCCTATATCTACTTACTGTCTCAGTAATCCCACATCAACTTACCATGTCAGTAATCCCACATCAACCTACCGTTACAGTAATCCCACGTCAACTTACTGTCTCAGTAATCCCGCATCAACTTATTATCTCAGTAATCTCATATCAACTTACCGTGTCAGTAATCCCACATCAGCTCACCGTTACAGTAAACCCATGTCAACTTACTGTCTCAGTAATCCACATCAACTTACCATTACAGTAATCCCATGTCAACTTACTGTCTCAGTAATCCCACATCAACTTACCGTTACAGTAATCCCATGTCAGCTTAGTGTCTCAGTAATTCCATCTTACCGTACAGTAATCCCACGTCAACTGACTGTCTCAGTAATCCACATCAACTTACCGTTACAGTAATCCCATGTCAACTTACTGTCTCAGTAATCCCACATCAGCTTACCTTTACAGTATTCCCATGTCAGCTTACTGTCTCAGTAATCCCATCTTACCGTTACAGTAATCCCACATCAACTTACCGTTACAGTAATCCCACGTCAACTTACTGTCTCAGTAATCCCACAACAACTTACCGTTACAGTAATCCAACGTCAACTTACTGTCTCAGTAATCCCACAGCAACTTACCGTTACAGTAATCCCACGTCAACTTACTGTCTCAGTAATCCACAGCAACTTACCGTTACAGTAATCCCATGTCAACTTACTCTCTCAGTAATCCCACAGCAACTTACCGTTACAGTAATCCCATGTCAACTTACTGTCTCAGTAATCCCACATCAACTTACTGTGTCAGTAATCCCACATCAGCTTACTGTTACTGTCAACTAACTGTCTCAGTAATCCCACATCAACTTACCGTTACAGTAATCCCATGTCAACTTACTGTCTCAGTAATCCCACATCAACTTACCGTTACAGTAATCCCATGTCAACTTACTGTCTCAGTAATTCCATCTTACCGTTACATTAATCCAACGTCAACTTACTGTCTCAGTAATCCCACATCGTCTTACCATAACAGTAATCCCACGTCAACTTACTGTCTCGGTAATCCCACATCAACTTACCGTTACAGTAATCCCACGTCAACTTACTGTCTCTGTAATCCCACATCAACTTACCATTACAGTATTCCCATGTCAACTTACTGTTTTAGTAATCCCATCTTACTGTCTCAGTAATCCCACAGCAACTTACCGTTACAGTAATCCCATGTCAACTTACTGTCTCAGTAATCCCACATCAACTTACTGTGTCAGTAATCCCACATCAGCTTACTGTTACTGTCAACTAACTGTCTCAGTAATCCCACACCAACTTACCGTTACAGTAATCCCACGTCAACTTACTGTCTCAGTAATCCCACAGCAACTAACCGTTACAGTAATCCAAAGTCAACTTACTAAGTAATCCCACAGCAACTTAATGTTACAGTAATCCCATGTCAACTTACTGTCTCAGTAATCCCACAGCAACTTACCGTTACAGTAATCCCACATCAACTTACCGTTACAGTAATCCCACGTCATCTAACTGTCTCAGTAATCCCACATCAATTTACCGTTACAGTAATCCCATGTCAGCTTACTGTCTCAGTAATCCCACGTTAACTTACTGTCTCAGTAATCCCACATCAACTTACTGTGTCAGTAATCCCATGTCAACTTACCGTTACAGTAATCCCACGTCAACTTACCGTCTCAGTAATCCCACATCAACTTACCGTTACAGTAATCCCATGTCAACTTACCGTCTCAGTAATCCCACATCAACTTACCGTTACAGTAATCCCATGTCAACTTACTGTCTCAGTAATCCCACATTAACTGACCGTTACAGTAATCCCATGTCAACTTACTGTCTCAGTAATCCCACATCAACTTAAATTACCGTTACAGTAATCCCATGTCAACTTACTGTCTCAGTAATTCCATCTTACCGTTACATTAATCCAACGTCAACTTACTGTCTCCGTAATCCCACATCGTCTTACCATAACAGTAATCCCACGTCAACTTACTGTCTCGGTAATCCCACATCAACTTACCGTTACAGTAATCCCACGTCAACTTACTGTCTCTGTAATCCCACATCAACTTACCATTACAGTATTCCCATGTCAACTTACTGTTTCAGTAATCCCATCTTACTGTCTCAGTAATCCCACACCAACTTACCGTTACAGTAATCCCACGTCAACTTACTGTCTCAGTAATCCCACAGCAACTAACCGTTACAGTAATCCAAAGTCAACTTACTAAGTAATCCCACAGCAACTTAATGTTACAGTAATCCCATGTCAACTTACTGTCTCAGTAATCCCACAGCAACTTACCGTTACAGTAATCCCACATCAACTTACCGTTACAGTAATCCCACGTCATCTAACTGTCTCAGTAATCCCACATCAACTTACCGTTACAGTAATCCCATGTCAGCTTACTGTCTCAGTAATCCCACATCAACTTACTGTCTCAGTAATCCCACATCAACTTACTGTGTCAGTAATCCCATGTCAACTTACCGTTACAGTAATCCCACGTCAACTTACCGTCTCAGTAATCCCACATCAACTTACCGTTACAGTAATCCCATGTCAACTTACCGTCTCAGTAATCCCACATTAACTTACCGTTACAGTAATCCCATGTCAACTTGCTGTCTCAGTAATCCCACATTAACTGACCGTTACAGTAATCCCATGTCAACTTACTGTCTCAGTAATCCCACATCAACTTACCATTACAGTAAACCCACATCAAATTACAGTCCCAGTAATCCCATGTCAACTTACTGTCTCACTAATCCCACATCAACTTACTGTCAGTAATCCCGTATCTACTTATGTCTCAGTATTCCCACATCAACTTACTGTGTCAGTAATCCCATATCAACTTTCTGTCTGAGTAATCTCATATGTACTTACTGTCTCAGTAATTCTGCATTAACTTATTATCTCAGTAATCTCATATCAGCTTACTGTGTCAGTCATCCCACATCAACTTACTGTCTCAGTAATCCCACATCAGCTTACTGTCACAGTAATTCCATATCTACTTACTGTCTCAGTAATGATATATCTACTTACTGTGTCAGTAATCCTATATCTACTTACAGTCTCAGTAATCCCACATCTACTTACTGTTACAGTAATCCCATGTCAACTTACTGTCTCAGTAATCCCACATCAACTTACTGTGTCATTAATCCTGTATCTACTTACTGTCTCAGTAATCCCACATCAACTTACTGTGTCAGTAATCCCATATCATCTTACTGTCTCAGTAATCCCACATCAACTTACTGTGTCATTAATCCCGTATCTACTTACTGTCTCAGTAATCCCACATCAGCTTACTGTGTCAGTAATCCCATATCATCTTACTGTCTCAGTAATCCCACATCAACTTACCGTTACAGTAATCCCATGTCAACTTACTGTCTCAGTAATCCCGCATCAACCTATTATCTCAGTAATCTCATATCAACTTACTGTGTCAGTAATCCCACATCAACTTACTGTCTCAGTAATCCCACATCAACTTACTGTCACAGTAATCCCGCATCAACTTATTGTCTCAGTAATCTCATATCAACTTACTGTGTCAGTAATCCCACGTCAGCTTACCGTTACAGTAATCCCATGTCAACTTACTGTCTCAGTAATCCAACATCAACTTACCGTTACAGTAATCCCATGTCAGCTTACTGTCTCAGTAATCCAACGTTAACTTACTGTCTGAGTAATCCCACATCAACTTACTGTGTCAGTAATCCCATGTCAACTTACCGTTACAGTAATCACACGTCAACTTACCGTCTCAGTAATCCCACATCAACTTACCGTTACAGTAATCGCATGTCAACTTACCGTCTCAGTAATCCCACATTAACTTACCGCTCCAGTAATCCCATGTCAACTTACTGTCTCAGTAATCCCACATCAACTGACCGTTACAGTAATCCCATGTCAACTTAATGTCTCAGTAATCCCACATCAACTTACCGTTACAGTAAACCCACGTCAACTTACTGTCTCAGTAATCCCACAGCAACTTACCGTTACAGTAATCCCACGTCAACTTACTGTCTCAGTAATCCCACATCAACTTACAGTCCCAGTAATCCCATGTCAACTTACTGTCTCAGTAATCCCACATCAACTTACTGTCAGTAATCCCGTATCTACTTATGTCTCAGTAATCCCACATCAACTTACTTTGTCAGTAATCCCATATCAACTTTCTGTCTCAGTAATCCTATATGTACTTACTGTCTCAGTAATTCTGCATCAACTTATTATCTCAGTAATCTCATATCAGCTTACTGTGTCAGTAATCCCACATCAACTTACTGTCTCAGTAATCCCACATCACCTTACTGTCACAGTAATTCCATATCTACTTACTGTCTCAGTAATGCTATATCTACTTACTGTGTCAGTAATCCTATATCTACTTACAGTCTCAGTAATCCCACATCTACTTACTGTTACAGTAATCCCATGTCAACTTACTGTCTCAGTAATCCCACATCAACTTACTGTGTCATTAATCCCGTATCTACTTACTGTCTCAGTAATCCCACATCAACTTACTGTGTCAGTAATCCCACATCAACTTACTGTCTCAGTAATCCCACATCAACTTACTGTCACAGTAATCCCGCATCAACTTATTATCTCAGTAATCTCATATCAACTTACTATGTCAGTAATCCCACGTCAGCTTACCGTTACAGTAATCCCATGTCAACTTACTGTCTCAGTAATCCCACATCAACTTACCGTTACAGTAATCCAATGTCAACTTACTGTCTCAGTAATCCCACATCAACTTACCATTACAGTAATCCCATGTCAACTTACTGTCTCAGTAATTCCATCTTACCGTTACAGTAATCCCACGTCAACTTACTGTCTCGGTAATCCCACATCAACTTACCGTTACAGTAATCCCACGTCAACTTACTGTCTCAGTAATCCCACATCAACTTACCGTTACAGTAATCCCATGTCAACTTACTGTCTCAGTAATCCCACATCAACTTACCGTTACAGTATTCCCATGTCAGCTTACTGTCTCAGTAATCCCATCTTACCGTTACAGTAATCCCACATCAGCTTACCCTTACAGTAATCCCACGTCAACTCACTGTCTCAGTAATCCCACAGCAACTTACCGTTACAGTAATCCCAAGTCAACTTACTGTCTCAGTAATCCCACAGCAACTTACCGTTACAGTAATCCCACGTCAACTTACTTTCTCAGTAATCCCACAGCAACTTACCGTTACAGTAATCCCACGTCAACTTACTGTCTCAGTAATCCCACAGTAACTTACCGTTACAGTAATCCCATGTCAACTTACTGTCTCAGTAATCCCACATCAACTTACTGTGTCGGTAATCCCACATCAGCTTACCGTTACAGTAATTCCATGTCAACTTACTGTCTCAGTAATCCCACATCAACTTACCGTTACAGTAATCCCACGTGAACTTACTGTCTCAGTAATCCCACAGCAACTTACCGTTACAGTAATCCCAAGTCAACTTACTGTCTAAGTAATCCCACAGCAACTTACCGTTACAGTAATCCCATGTCAACTTACTGTCTCAGTAATCCCGTAGTTACTTACCGTTACAGTAATCCCATATCAACTTACCGTTACAGTAATCCCACGTCATCTTACTGTCTCAGTAATCCCACATCGACTTACCGTTACAGTAATCCCATGTCAGCTTACTGTCTCAGTCATCCAACGTTAACTTACTGTCTCAGTAATCCCACATCAACTTACTGTTACAGTAATCCCATGTCAACTTACCGTTACAGTAATCCCACATCAACTTACCGTCTCAGTAATCCCACATTAACTTTCCGTTACAGTAATCCCATGTCAGCTTACTGTCTCAGTAATCCCACATCATCTGACCGTTACAGTAATCCCATGTCAACTTACTGTCTCAGTAATCCCACATCAACTTATCGTTACAGTAAACCCACGTCAACTTACTGTCTCAGTAATCCCACATCAACTTACCGTCTCAGTAATCCCATGTCAACTTACTGTCTCAGTAATCCCACATCAACTTACTGTGTCAGTAATTCCGTATCTACTTACTGTCTCAGTAATCATACATCAACTTACTGTGTCAGTAATCCCATATCAACTTTCTGTCTCAGTAATCCCATATCTACTTTCTGTCTCAGTAATTCTGCATCAACTTATTATCTCAGTAATCCCATGTCAACTTACTGTCTCAGTAATCCCACATCAACTTACTGTGTCAGTAATCCCGTATCTACTTACTGTCTCAGTAATCCCACATCAACTTACTGTGTCAGCAATCCCGTATCTACTTACTGTCTCAGTAATCCCACATCAACTTACTTTGTCAGTAATCCCGTATCTACTTACTGTCTCAGTAATCCCACATCAACTTACTGTGTCAGTAATCCCATATCATCTAACTGTCTCAGTAATCCCACGTCAACTTGCTGTCTCAGTAATCCCACATCAACTTACCGTTACAGTAATCCCACGTCAACTTACTGTCTCAGTAATCCCACATCAACTTACCGTTACAGTAATCCCACGTCAACTTACTGTCTCAGTAATCCCATATCATCTAACTGTCTCAGTAATCCCACGTCAACTTACTGTCTCAGTAATCCCACATCAACTTACCGTTACAGTAATCCCACGTCAACTTACCGTCTCAGTAATCCCACACCAATTTACCGTTACAGTAATCTCACGTCAACTTACTGTCTCAGTAATCCCACGTTAACTTACTGTCTCAGTAATCCCACGTCAACTTACTGTCTCAGTAATCCCACGTTAACTTACTGTCTCAGTAATCCCACATCAACTTACCGTTACAGTAATCCCACATCATCTTACTGTGTCAGTAATCCCATATCATCTAACTGTCTCAGTAATCCCACGTCAACTTACTGTCTCAGTAATCCCACATCAACTTACCGTTACAGTAATCCCACGTCAACTTACTGTCTCAGTAATCCCACATCAACTTACCATTACAGTAATCCCACGTCAACTTACTGTCTCAGTAATCCCATATTATCTAACTGTCTCAGTAATCCCACGTCAACTTACTGTCTCAGTAATCCCACATCAACTTACCATTACAGTAATCCCACGTCAACTTACTGTCTCAGTAATCCCACATCAACTTACCGTTACAGTAATCCCACGTCAACTTACTGTCTCAGTAATCCCACGTTAACTTACTGTCTCAGTAATCCCACGTCAACTTACTGTCTCAGTAATCCCACGTTAAGTTACTGTCTCAGTAATCCCACCTCAACTTACCGTTACAGTAATCCCACATCAACTTACTGTGTCAGTAATCCCGTATCTACTTACTGTCTCAGTAATCCCACATCAACTTACTGTGTCAGCAATCCCGTATCTACTTACTGTCTCAGTAATCCCACATTAACTTACTTTGTCAGTAATCCCGTATCTACTTACTGTCTCAGTAATCCCACATCAACTTACTGTGTCAGTAATCCCATATCATCTAACTGTCTCAGTAATCCCACGTCAACTTACCGTTACAGTAATCCCACGTCAACTTACTGTCTCAGTAATCCCACTTATCTTACTGTCTTAATCCCACGTTAACTTACTGTCTCAGTAATCCCACGTTAACTTACTGTCTCAGTAATCCCACATCAACTTACCGTTACAGTAATCCCACATCAACTTACTGTGTCAGTAATCTCGTATCTACTTACTGTCTCAGTAATCCCACATCAACTTACTGTGTCAGCAATCCCGTATCTATTTACTGTCTCAGTAATCCCACATCAACTTACTTTGTCAGTAATCCCGTATCTACTTACTTTGTCAGTAATCCCACATCAACTTACTGTGTCAGTAATCCCATATCATCTAACTGTCTCAGTAATCCCACGTCAACTTACTGTCTCAGTAATCCCACATCAACTTACCGTTACAGTAATCCCACGTCAACTTACTGTCTCAGTAATCCCATATCATCTAACTGTCTCAGTAATCCAACGTCAACTTACTGTCTCAGTAATCCCACATCAACTTACCGTGACAGTAATCCCACGTCAACTTACCGTCAACTTACTGTCTCAGTAATTCCACATCAACTTACCGTTACAGTAATCCCACATCAACTTACCATTACAGTAATCCCGCGTCAACTTACTGTCTCAGTAATCCCATGTTAACTTACTGTCTCAGTAATCCCACATCAACTTACCGTTATAGTAATCCCACATCAACTTACCGTTACAGTAATCCCACGTCAACTTACTGTCTCAGTAATCCCACGTTAACTTACTGTCTCAGTAATCCCACGTCAACTTACTGTCTCAGTAATCCCACGTCAACTTACTGTCTCAGTAATCCCACGTTAACTTACTGTCTCAGTAATCCCACATCAACTTACCGTTACAGTAATCCCACATCAACTTACCATTACAGTAATCCCACGTCAACTTTCTGTGTCAGTAATCCCATGTCAACTTACTGTCTCAGTAATCCCGCATCATTTACATATATAGTTTATATTACTACCATATCATCCCTTACTTGTAAATAGTTTTATCTTTATATATTTTCATTAATTTTTAATTAATCCTTCATTTCTTCATGATTCATCAGCTTTTGCGCACAATATGACCTATTTATGTGTCGACGTGCCGTAAAACACCATTCATTCATTCATTAATCCCGCATCAACTTACTGTCTCTGTAATGCTAGAAGAATTATTTTTAGATTTCTTATGTATGCGCCTAATGGAATGTCCTTTTCTTTTTGTTGTGCTTATAAAAGTGACATCACTTTTTTAAATAATGTGGTTTGCCATATCTGTATGTGTAGTAGTTTTGAGCTTCGGACAATTCTTCTGTATGTGTTATAGGTTTGTACAATTCTTCTGTATGTTTTCTAGTAATTTTGAGCTTCCTACAATTCTTCTGTATGTGTTATAGTAGTTTATTCTTCTGTATGTGTTATAGTAGTTTATTCTTCTGTATGTGTTATAGGAGTTTATTCTTCTGTATGTGTTATAGGAGTTTATTCTTCTGCATGTGTTATAGTAGTTTATTCTTCTGTATGTGTTATAGTAGTTTATTCTTCTGTATGTGTTATAGTAGTTTATTCTTCTGTATGTGTTATAGGAGTTTATTCTTCTGTATGTGTTATAGTAGTTTATTCTTCTGTATGTGTTATAGTAGTTTATTCTTCTGTATGTGTTATAGTAGTTTATTCTTCAGTATGTGTTATAGTAGTTTATTCTTCTGTATGTGTTATAGTAGTTTATTCTTCTCTATGTGTTATAGTAGTTTATTCTTTTGTATGTGTTATAGTAGTTTATTCTTCTGTATGTGTTATAGTAGTTTATTCTTCTGTATGTGTTATAGTAGTTTATTCTTCTGTATATGTTATAGTAGTTTATTCTTCTGTATGTGTTATAGTAGTTTATTCTTTTGTATGTGTTACTGTAATTTTGAGCTTCGTACAATTCTTCTGAACTCCTGGCTGGATTCAACGAAACTTGGCAGAGCAGATCAGTATCAAGCCTAGTTGAGCATATCGTTGACATGTCTGATCGAATGTTTATTGGCAGAGTTATGGCCCTTTAAAGGTTTTAATACACAGACCCAGGACTAGTTCTCCTGAACCTCTGGCAAGCAGGGATGATCAGTACCAACCCTAATTGCACATACCATCACCCTGTTCCACATAAATGATTTTTGGTTGAGTTATGGCCCCTTATACACCAATTTTGTCTGGACTAGTTCTCCTAAACCCCTGGCCTGATTTCAAAGAAACTGTAGGGATGATCATTACCAATCATAGTTGCGCATGTCATCGCCGTGTTCCGGTTGAATGATATGTGGCTGAGTTATACCCGTTATACAAAAACTTTGTCTGGACTGGTGGAGTTGTGGCCCTTTAAAGATTTTACTTCACAAACTTTATCCAGATTAGTTTTCCTGAACTCCTCGTTGGGTTTCACTGAAACGTGGTAGGGATGATCAGTACCAAGCCTTGTTGCGCATAACATCATCTTGTTCCAGTCAAATGATTTCTGGCCGATTTATGGCCCTTTCCGCAGTGGGGGAGACATCATTCTGTTTTTACTAAAAACAACCTCTAGTTTTCTTTGAATTGAATGACTGATGTTTTGTTTTTAAGATTTTAATTGCATCTAAGGGACTGTCAGCGAATTTTGGTTTTTAATTTACATTGGCAAGAGTGCCTGTCCTGTCATGGAGACAAACCAAAGTTGCAGAAAATGAAAAATGTCTTCCTCAGCTGCATGATTTGGAGTAATTAATATACCTCCCATTAATGAATCAATTTCAACAACAATGTCAAGTGTCTTTTGTCTCTGTTTTTGCTCATTTATATTTGGAGTTAATATAAGGATCTGGTCAAATCAGAATTTTAATCTTTTAATTCCAAGATGACTTCCGATTGATTTTAGCGGAATTATTGTCTGTGACGAAATTAAAAAGCCGGTGACATCCTGTCATGGTGAAAGTGATATTGGTCTTCTTGAAGTTGATCATGCTGAATAAAATGTGATTAAATTGCAGTTTCAAGTCGAGGGATTCTAATGTTTTGCTTAAATGAAGGATGTCCATTTTCACCTCTTTGTTACTATAATTGAGGAGTTTTATTCGAATATTACACGTAATCATTCAGACAGATGTTGTGTCCTGGTATTTTTTGACGAAATGGATGAAATTGTAATTTTGATTAATGTTATGCAATTGATATGAGGAGTTAAAGAATATAGGGCCAGTCTGAAGCCCTCGACTTCAGGTGCCCTTTTAGAAAAGAGTGACACATTTTTGAAGATATTTAGGTTATCAATGTAAAAATGTTGTAAACTTTCTGCATCATCAGCAATATCTTGATCTAATGTTTTATCTTTATGAAGATTTTATTCTATATCAGGCCAGGTTATTTGTATGGTTTAGATAAATGCAAAACTTAGTAACAATTAAGAGACAATTTTTCAACATGAGTCGATGATTTAACAGTAAAGTTAATTAGAATACAGATGCTTTCAAATTGATATAATCTCAATAACCTCATAAATAGGTCAAATAAACTCTTTGCCATTGCCTCCTGACATATCATGCTTCTTTTTACGGTGGCAATTTTTAGCTCTACTGGCCAAAGGTTGCCAATGTAAAGGCCATAAATGAACTGACGGATGACAGACGAAGGACAACTCGCCATCCCATAATACACAAACTTTGTCCTGACAAGTTCTCCTGAACCCCTGGCCAGATTTTTTAAGGGATGATCAGTTCCAGGTCTAGTTGTGCAAATCATCGCCATGTTCTGGTTTAATGATATTTTGGCAGACTTATGGCTCTTTAAGGTTTTAATACAAACTTTGTCTGGACTAGTTCTCCTTTCGACGAAACTTTTCAGGGATGATCAGCACCAAGCCTAGTTGTGCCTATCATAATCGCATTCCGGTTTACAGATTTTTGCCAGAGTTATGGCCCTTTAATGGTTTTAATACACAACTTTTATCTGGACTTGTTCTCCTGAACCCCTCAACAGATTTCAAGGAAACTTTGCAGGGATGATCAGCACCAAGCTTAGTTGTGCATATCGTCGTCGCGTTCCCGTTTACTTATTTTTGGCAGAGTTATGACCCTTTAAATGTTTTAATACACAAACGTTATCTGAACTAAGTTCTCCTGAACCCCTCAACAGATTTCAATGAAACTTTGCAGGGGTGATTATCACCAAGCCTAGTTGTACTTTATCGTCGCATTCCTGTTTACAGATTTTTGATGGAGTTATGGCCCTTTAAAGGTGTTTGATACACAAACTTTTTCCGGGCTAGTTCTCCTGAACCACTGACTGGATTTCAACGAAAGTTGACAAGGATGCTAAGTATCAAGACTACTTTAATATGCATATCATTGCCATATTCCGGTTGAATTATTTTTGGCAGAGTTATGGCCCTTTAAAGGTTTTAATACACAAACTTTGTCCAGATTAGTCTTCTGAACACCTTGCCGGATTTCAGCGCATCTTGGCGAGGATGTTCAGTACTAAGCCTAGTTGCACCTTTCATTGCCGTGTTCTGGTTGAATGAATTTAGGCAGAGTTATGACCCCTTAAAGCTTGGTTTAAATACACTAACTTTGTACAGACAAGTTCTCCTGAACCTACGGCTGGATTTCAACAAAACTTGGCAGGGATGATCAGTACCAAGCCTAGTTGCGTATATTATGTGTTCTGATGAAAATGATCTTTGAAATAGTTATGGCCCCTTATATATAAACTTTCTCTTTAGCTTAGAGCGTCCACAGGCCCTCTTGGACCTCTTGTTAATGATTGGGTGAAACCTCAGCGTATTCCTATTGTGTTGTAATGTGAAAGGAAACAAAGTACTGGAATTAGCACACTTTATGTTATGCTGCTACTGTCCTGTGTCTTGTCTGTGAACTCTGTTTTGTGATGACAATATCCCTTTGAAAGTTAAGGTTCCATTTTCCTAAAACTTTACAGGAATACCGCACATGATATCTAGTACAAAATCCAAAATGGCCACCTAAGCTAAAAACATATTAAAAGATAAGTTTTTAATTAAATTTTTACAAAATCTTGAGTGAATTTGATACAATAATATCTGGCATGACATTAAGTTGCATGGTCCTAAACAAAATTAATTTGATACGATGTAAACACGTATGACGACTATTTATCTAAACTGCTTGTCCTAGCTATTTCCATAAAACTTCACAGTAATATAGCACATGTTGTCTAGTTGGTCCTAAATAAAATTCAGGTCAAGTCAGTCAGAAATCCAGGATGACTACCATTGCTAACAATAGTCAGAAATCCAAGATGGCCACCACAGCTAACAATAGTCAGAAATCCAAGATGGCCACCATTGCTAACAATAGTCAGAAATCCAAGATGGCCACCACAGCTAACAATAGTCAGAAATCCAAGATGGCCACCATTGCTAACAATAGTCAGAAATCCAAGATGGCCACCATTGCTAACAATAGTCAGAAATCCAAGATGGCCACCACAGCTAACAAAAGTCAGAAATCCAAGATGGCCACCATTGCTAACAATAGTCAGAAATCCAAGATGGCCACCATTGCTAACAATAGTCAGAAATCCAAGATGGCCACCACAGCTAACAATAGTCAGAAATCCAAGATGGCCACCATTGCTAACAATAGTCAGAAATCCAAGATGGCCACCATTGCTAACAATAGTCAGAAATCCAAGATGGCTACCATTGCTAACAATAGTCAGAAATCCAAGATGGCCACCATTGCTAACAATAGTCAGAAATCCAAGATGGCCACCATTGCTAACAATAGTCAGAAATCCAAGATGGCTACCATTGCTAACAATAGTCAGAAATCCAAGATGGCCACCACAGCTAACAATAGTCAGAAATCCAAGATGGCCACCATTGCTAACAATAGTCAGAAATCCAAGATGACTACCATTGCGAACAATAGTCAGAAATCCAAGATGGCCACCATTGCTAACAATAGTCAGAAATCCAAGATGGCTACCATTGCTAACAATAGTCAGAAATCCAAGATGGCCACCACAGCTAACAATAGTCAGAAATCCAAGATGGCCACCATTGCTAACAATAGTCAGAAATCCAAGATGGCCACCATTGCTAACAATAGTCAGAAATCCAAGATGGCCACCATTGCTAACAATAGTCAGAAATCCAAGATGGCTACCATTGCTAACAATAGTCAGAAATCCAAGATGGCCACCATTGCTAACAATAGTCAGAAATCCAAGATGGCCACCACAGCTAACAATAGTCAGAAATCCAAGATGGCCACCATTGCTAACAATAGTCAGAAATCCAAGATGGCCACCATTGCTAACAATAGTCAGAAATCCAAGATGGCTACCATTGCTAACAATAGTCAGAAATCCAAGATGGCCACCATTGCTAACAATAGTCAGAAATCCAAGATGGCCACCATTGCTAACAATAGTCAGAAATCCAAGATGGCTACCATTGCTAACAATAGTCAGAAATCCAAGATGGCCACCACAGCTAACAATAGTCAGAAATCCAAGATGGCCACCATTGCTAACAATAGTCAGAAATCCAAGATGACTACCATTGCGAACAATAGTCAGAAATCCAAGATGGCCACCATTGCTAACAATAGTCAGAAATCCAAGATGGCCACCACAGCTAACAATAGTCAGAAATCCAAGATGGCCACCATTGCTAACAATAGTCAGAAATCCAAGATGACTACCATTGCGAACAATAGTCAGAAATCCAAGATGGCCACCATTGCTAACAATAGTCAGAAATCCAAGATGGCTACCATTGCTAACAATAGTCAGAAATCCAAGATGGCCACCACAGCTAACAATAGTCAGAAATCCAAGATGGCCACCATTGCTAACAATAGTCAGAAATCCAAGATGGCCACCATTGCTAACAATAGTCAGAAATCCAAGATGGCCACCATTGCTAACAATAGTCAGAAATCCAAGATGGCTACCATTGCTAACAATAGTCAGAAATCCAAGATGGCCACCATTGCTAACAATAGTCAGAAATCCAAGATGGCCACCATTGCTAACAATAGTCAGAAATCCAAGATGACTACCATTGCGAACAATAGTCAGAAATCCAAGATGGCCACCATTGCTAACAATAGTCAGAAATCCAAGATGACTACCGTTGCTAACAATAGTCAGAAATCCAAGATGGCCACCGTTGCTAACAATAGTCAGAAATCCAAGATGACCACCATTGCTAACAATAGTCAGAAATCCAAGATGACTACCGTTGCTAACAATAGTCAGAAATCCAAGATGACTACCGTTGCTAACAATAGTCAGAAATCCTAGATGACTACCATTGCTAACAATAGTCAGAAATCCTAGATGACTACCGTTGCTAACAATAGTCAGAAATCCAAGATGACTACCATTGCTAACAAGTCAGAAATCCAAGATGATTACCGTTGCTAACAATAGTCAGAAATCCAAGATGACCACCACAGCTAACAATAGTCAGAAATCCAAGATGGCCACCACAGCTAACAATAGTCAGAAATCCAAGATGGCCACCATTGCTAACAATAGTCAGAAATCCAAGA
The DNA here is from genome assembly GCA_037043455.1 of Cyrtodaria siliqua. Classification (NCBI taxonomy): domain Eukaryota; kingdom Metazoa; phylum Mollusca; class Bivalvia; order Adapedonta; family Hiatellidae; genus Cyrtodaria; species Cyrtodaria siliqua. Next base: position 16,952 of record JAWPHD010002256.1, read on the forward strand.
TGACTACCGTTGCTAACAATAGTCAGAAATCCTAGATGACTACCGTTGCTAACAATAGTCAGAAATCCAAGATGACTACCATTGCTAACAAGTCAGAAATCCAAGATGACTACCGTTGCTAACAATAGTCAGAAATCCAAGATGACCACCACAGCTAACAATAGTCAGAAATCCAAGATGGCCACCACAGCTAACAATAGTCAGAAATCCAAGATGGCCACCATTGCTAACAATAGTCAGAAATCCAAGATGACTACCGTTGCTAACAATAGTCAGAAATCCTAGATGACTACCATTGCTAACAATAGTCAGAAATCCAAGATGGCCACCATTGCTAACAATAGTCAGAAATCCAAGATGGCCACCATTGCTAACAATAGTCAGAAATCCAAGATGGCCACCACAGCTAACAATAGTCAGAAATCCAAGATGGCTACCATTGCTAACAATAGTCAGAAATCCAAGATGGCCACCACAGCTAACAATAGTCAGAAATCCAAGATGGCCACCATTGCTAACAATAGTCAGAAATCCAAGATGACTACCATTGCGAACAATAGTCAGAAATCCAAGATGGCCACCATTGCTAACAATAGTCAGAAATCCAAGATGGCTACCATTGCTAACAATAGTCAGAAATCCAAGATGGCCACCACAGCTAACAATAGTCAGAAATCCAAGATGGCTACCATTGCTAACAATAGTCAGAAATCCAAGATGGCCACCATTGCTAACAATAGTCAGAAATCCAAGATGACTACCATTGCTAACAATAGTCAGAAATCCAAGATGACTACCATTGCGAACAATAGTCAGAAATCCAAGATGGCCACCATTGCTAACAATAGTCAGAAATCCAAGATGACCACCATTGCTAACAATAGTCAGAAATCCAAGATGACTACCGTTGCTAACAATAGTCAGAAATCCAAGATGACTACCGTTGCTAACAATAGTCAGAAATCCTAGATGACTACCGTTGCTAACAATAGTCAGAAATCCTAGATGACTACCATTGCTAACAATAGTCAGAAATCCTAGATGACTACCGTTGCTAACAATAGTCAGAAATCCAAGATGACTACCATTGCTAACAAGTCAGAAATCCAAGATGACTACCGTTGCTAACAATAGTCAGAAATCCAAGATGACCACCACAGCTAACAATAGTCAGAAATCCAAGATGGCCACCACAGCTAACAATAGTCAGAAATCCAAGATGGCCACCATTGCTAACAATAGTCAGAAATCCAAGATGACTACCGTTGCTAACAATAGTCAGAAATCCTAGATGACTACCATTGCTAACAATAGTCAGAAATCCTAGATGACTACCGTTGCTAACAATAGTCAGAAATCCTAGATTACTACCATTGCCAACAATAGTCAGAAATCCTAGATTACTACCATTGCCAACAATAGTCAGAAATCCTAGATTACTACCATTGCCAACAATAGTCAGAAATCCAAGATGACTACCGTTGCTAACAATAGTCAGAAATCCAAGATGACTACCGTTGCTAACAATAGTCAGAAATCCAAGATGACTACCATTGCTAACAATAGTCAGAAATCCAAGATGGCCACCATTGCTAACAATAGTCAGAACTCCTAGATGACTACCATTGCTAACAATAGTCAGAAATCCAAGATGGCCACCACAGCTAACAATAGTCAGAAATCCAAGATGACTACCATTGCTAACAATAGTCAGAAATCCTAGATGACTACCATTGCTAACAATAGTCAGAAATCCAAGATGACTACCATTGCTAACAATAGTCAGAAATCCAAGATGGCCACCATTGCTAACAATAGTCAGAAATCCAAGATGACTACCATTGCTAACAATAGTCAGAAATCCAAGATGGCCACCATTGCTAACAATAGTCAGAAATCCAAGATGGCCACCATTGCTAACAATAGTCAGAAATCCAAGATGACTACCATTGCTAACAATAGTCAGAAATCCAAGATGACTACCATTGCTAACAATAGTCAGAAATCCTAGATGACTACCATTGCTAACAATAGTCAGAAATCCAAGATGACTACCATTGCTAACAATAGTTAGAAATCCAAGATGGCCACCATTGCTAACAATAGTCAGAAATCCAAGATGGCCACCATTGCTAACAATAGTCAGAAATCCAAGATGACTACCATTGCTAACAATAGTCAGAAATCCAAGATGGCCACCATTGCTAACAATAGTCAGAAATCCAAGATGACTACCATTGCTAACAATAGTCAGAAATCCTAGATGACTACCATTGCTAACAATAGTGAGAAATCCAAGATGGCCACCACAGCTAAAAAACGATTTAGAAAAGAAAAGTTTCTTGATTGTTTGAGTGGTGGAAATATTTTACATTTGCACCTGATTCTGCATCTTAGTTGTGTGCTTAAATTTATGGGTTTTGTCTCCAGATGAGATTTCACTTACAGGATACTTGGATATATTAGAAATATTTTATGATACGCCCATAAGAATGTATCATGTTGTGATGTTGTCCAGTTGTCTGCATACTCTTTCACTACCTTGGTATCGCTTTATAGCACAAAGGTATTCAATACAATGTATTCTGTAACAACATAAACCTATTGTTGTATCAGTGGTGGTTCCTTTGATCACTTAAGGTACTGTCCATAGAGACGTTCATCCATCTTGTCCTGTCTGTCTGTCTGCCTATCTGCCAGCCTGCCTGCCTGCCTGCCTGCCTGCAACAATGAAATGACAGACAAAATTAATATGCCTCACTAGGCGGTGCATGTGTTACCATTGGCTCCATTTCTCTAATGCTAGTGTTTTCCATTTATTTTATGATGTCTCTCAGAAGTTGGTTTAGTGGTTTTAACACTTTGGCTTGTATGATGTGACATAACTTTCACTGTGGCTGTAACACAGCTGTAGTGGTTCATCCACAGCACCCCTTTAGGCAATCAATCACATTTAGACACATTTGCTGGAATGATAAACATTCAGTAATGCCATAAACATGATAAAGGCTTGGTATTTGATAGATTCAAACTTGAGGTGCTTCCACTTAAACATGTCACTGATGTTTTTGTCTATTTTAGTTCTAGTCCTGACAAGTTGTGTATTTTGTCAGGTATTCTTTGTTCAGCAGTCTGTTGTTAGATGTCGTTGGCTTGATCCCTGGCTGGGTCACACCAGAGATGTCATAAAAATGGTACTAGTAGATACCTTGCTTGACATTCGGCGTGTAAAGGGTAGTGCTTTAATTACATTATTCTCTTTTTAGATCACCTCAGCCGAAGTCTCAAGGTGATCTATTGGGATCACACTTCGTCCGTCGTCCTTGCTTCAAACAACTTCACCTCAGAAACCGCTTGGCCAATTTTGACCAAACCTCACATGGATGATCCTACGATGAGTGCTTTTTAGATTTTTAACATTAGGCCAGTGCAACATCCTAGATGGTCGCCATTACCATATATGGTCGAAACCTTAAAAAATCTTCTTCTCAAGAACTGCTGGACAGATTTCGACAGTTTTTCTTTTAAAATGATCGCCAACGCCTAGACTGTCCATTTGTTCAAATGAAGTCCCGAGGGTCAAGAACGGCCATGCCCCGGGGATCCAAAGTGTGTACATTGAGATTTTGCATGTTTTTCATAGACTTATATAGGAAAAGACTTTAAAAAATATTCGCCTCTGAAACCACAAGGCACAGAGCTCTCATGCATTACATGTAGCATCAGCTTATGGTCCTCTACTAAGTTTGTTCAAATGGTGACCCTGGGGTCAAATTTGGCCCTGCCACCGGGGTCACATTTTTACATAGACTTAAATAAGGAAAAAGAAAATAAATCTTCTTCTCTGAAACTACAACAGGCAGAGGTTTAATATTTTGCATTTACTATAGGGTTATTTTAATTAAAATATTTAATTAAACTACCGAAATGAGATATATCCTTTGATAGTAGCTTAAGTAAAGAACTATCCTTTGAGGGGATGGATGTAACTTAAATATTGATTGGATAATATGTAAGAATAAATTTCATTGGTCAACACTTGTTAGCTCTACTGGCGAAAGGCCTTGAGGGCTTATGCGATCACTTTTCGTCCGGCGTCCGTCTGTCTGTCCGTCTGTTAGCAATTTTATAAAATCGACATCTCCTCTGAAACCGCTTGAAGGATTTTGATGAAACTTCATCACAATGTTACTTGGGAGGGCCCCTCTAAGGCTGCCAGTCATCCAAGATGGCCGCCATGGCTTAAACTAGATCAAATTTAAGGAAATTTCAAACGACATCTCCGAAACCACTTATTCCATTCTTGTGAAATATCATATTCATGTTCCTTGGGTTAGCCTCTATCAAGTTTGTGTTTTTCGTTATCGTCAAATAATCAAAATGGCCGCCATGGCGACCCGAAGTTTACCGTCACATAGAGTTATATAGGAAAAGGTTAAAAATTACATCTTCTCTGAAACGGCCTGAAATATTTTGATGAAACTTAAGTACAATGGTATTTGGGATAGTCCCTCTCAGATTTGTGTTTTTAACGGCCGCCAGTCATCCAAGATGGCCACCATAGCTAAAACTAGGTAAAATTTAAGTAAATTTCAAACGACATCTCCTCCGAAACCACTTATTCCATTCTTGTGAAATATCATATACATGTTCCTTGGGTTAGCCTCTATCAAGTTTGTGTTTTTCGTTATCGTCAAATAATCAATATGCCGCCACGGCGACCAAAGTTTACATAAGAGTTATATAGGAAAAGGCTAAAAATTACATCTTCTCTGAAACCGCTTGAAGGATTTTGATGAAACTTAATCACAATGATATTTGGGATAGTCCCTCTCAGATTTGTGTTTTCCGACGAAACCACTGATTCCATTCTACTGAAATATCATATACATGTTCCTTGGGTTAGCCTCTATCATGTTTGTGTTTTTCGTTATCGTCAAATAATCAAAATGGCCGCCACGGCGACCCAAAGTTTACATGGAGTTATATAGGAAAAGGTTAAAAATTACATCTTTTCTGAAACCGCCTGAAAGATTTTGATGAAACTTAAGCACAATGATATTTGGGATAGTCCCTCTCAGATTTTTTTTTTTTTGGCTGCCGGTCTTCCAAGATGGCCACCATGGCTAAAACTAGGTTAAATTTAAGGAAATTTCAAACGACATCTCCTCCAAAACCACTAATTCCATTCTTGTGAAATATCATATACATGTTCCTTGGGATGGCCTCTATCAAGTTTGTGTTGTTCGTTATCGTCGAATAATCAAAATGGCCACCACAGCGACCCAAAGTTTACATGGAGTTATATAGGAAAACATTAAAAATGACATCTGCTCTGAAACCTCTTGAAGGATTTTGATGAAACTTAATCACCATGATATTTGGGATAGTGCCTCTCAGATTTTTGTGTTTTTCGCGGCCGCAGGTCATCCACGATGGTCGCCATGTCTAAAATTGGGTCAAATTTAAGGATATTTCAAACAACATCTCCTCCGAAACCACATTGCATTCTTGTGAAATATCATAAACATGTTCCTATCAAGTTTGTGTTTTTTGTTATCGTCGAATGATCAAAATGACCGCCACAGTGACCCAAAGTTTACATAGAGTTATATAGGAAAACGTTAAAAATGACATCTTCTCTGAAACTTGATGAAACTTAATCACAATGATCTTTGGGTTAGTCCCCCTCAGATTTGCGTTTTTGGGGCCTCCAGTCGTCCATGATGGCCACCATGGCTAAACTTAGGTCAAATTTAAGGACATTTATCAAACGACATATTACCACTTATTCCATTCTAGTTTAATATCATATGCATGTTCCTGTTGTTGGCCTCTATCAAGTTTGTGTTTCGTTGTCGTCAAATATTCAAAATGGCCACCACGATAACCCAAAGTTTACATAGAGTTATATATAGGAAACGTGTTTCTTGGGTTGGCTTCTATCATGTTTATGTTTTTGAATCACATCATACAAGTAGAGCGTCTACAGGCCCTCTTGGGCCTCTTGTTTTTAATATACAGGTGCGACCGGGTATCATTGAAAATTTTTATACTGACAGTCATGTCGCACCAAATTCTGGGTACACGAGCAAGTTAAACAATTGGGAAAATATAATTTTGAAGGGTGTCATATTAAAATTAATTAAAATATCAATACAGATTATATGAAAAAAATGTTAAGTAGTTTTGGTTACAACGATATACTATTTTGTGATTTATTAGATTTTGGGTTTCCGATCGGTTTTTCAGAAAATGAAAATGAACTGACAGAGACAAAAGAGATTTGGAAATACAAAAATTACAATGGGGCAGAAGAATTTACTATGCAAATTAATGAATATTTACAGAAAGAATTAAACAATAATGCAGTTATAAGTCCATTTAAAGATAATCCTTTCAGTAGCAATTTAATAATTTCGTCTTTAAATTCAGTGCCAAAAAAGGGAGTTAATAAAAGAAGAGTTATTTCGGACTAAAGCAGTAATTCTCAATTGGCAGTTAATGAATTCATAGACAAGGATTCTTATTTAGAGGAGCCAGTTAATATTAGTTTTCCAAAGGTTGATGATTTCGTTAAGCTTATTTTAGCAAAAGGACAGGAATGTTTAATGTTTAAAAAAGAAATATCGAGAGCCATGAGTATAGACAGTTTAGTATTTGTCCATCTAATTATAATTTGGTTGGGTATGTCTGGAAAAAGCATGTATTTTGTGATACAGTTTTATCAATGGGATTAAGAAGTGTTGCTTACATTTGTCAAAGGATAGCCAATGCAATTGTGTTTATAATGTTAGGAATAGGTATAGCCATTCTGAATTACCTATATGATTTAGATGAATTACCTAGATGATTTAGCAGGGGTGGAAAAGAAGGAAAATGCACAGTTTGCTTATCTGACTTTAACTAAAGTTTTAAAAAAATGTGGTATTGAAGAGCAACCCGATAAGGGTTCGCCACTGGCAGAAATTATGACGTTTTTTGGTGTTCTTTTAAATTCATTTAACATGATTATGGAAGTTACCCCTGAAAGACTACTGGAAATAAATCAGTTAGTTCATACTTGGTTATTAAAAGAATATGCTTCTTTGAAAGAAGTGCAGTCTTTATTATCTCTGCGAAATTTTCTAGAACTGTGCTTTAACAATTCTTGAACTGTTCTGGATAGATTGTTCAAGAACTGTTCTTAAACTGTACCTAATCTGTTCTGGTACAGTTCTAGAGCAGTTTGTGAACTTTAAATGAGACAAATTTTCTAGAACTTATGTTCAAGAACAGTTCTTGAACTGTCTGTCTGTTCTAGAACTATCTTACTGGAACAGTTCTAGAACTATCTTACTGGAACTGTTCTTGAACAGTTCCAGTAACAGTTCCAGTAAGATAGTTCTAGAACTGTTCTTGAACATAAGTTCTAGAAATTTTGTCTCATTTAACGTCCATGCACCATTCTAGAACTGCTCAAGAACATATGAAGCACAGTTCAAGAACAGTTCTTGACAATCTGTCCAGAACAGTTCCTGCACAGTTCTAGAACTCCCTTGGCCAGCATTGAGTTTCAGAAATTTTGTCTCATTTAACGTTCAAGAAATGTATCTGAACTGTTCTAGAACAGATGAAGTACATTTCATTAACAGTTCTTGAACAAGTATCCCAGAACTGTTCAAGAACAGTTCATGAATGAAAGGAATATCCAGCACATACATGTATGCATATAAACAAGTTCAGATTGTTGATTGTAAATTTCTTGTGAACTATAAGCACAAATTTAATTTTTCTTATTTTAATATGTCCTTTTTTCCAAAATTACCGTAGTAAATTGGTGCAAAATTGGATCTCTCCACAAAAGTGTATAAACATTTTGTTTTCAGAACCATGGTCTAATAACCATGGTTGACCATCATTAACCTGGGTTGACCATGGTCTTAACATCAAGCAATATTGACACCATTTCTGACCATGGTTGATCAGGGTCAAATGACCATGGTCTTAACATCTATCAAAATTAGATCTATCAAAATTAGACCATGGTCAATTCAGACTGAATATTACCTTACCCCACCCACTCTTTACATCAACAATTTGCTTATTAATCCTGTTGTTGTGTAGGTTTTGTGGAATAAAAAAGACTTATTAATGTACTTCATGTATTCTTACCTCTTATGTTCTAATTCATTTTGAAATATCCAACTTTAATCTCTGTTATTCTCAAATTTATCAGATTTCCAAATATAATTATAAATGTCAAGCACATGGTGCTGGAAACAAAGGGACATTACTCTAACCAATTTCAAGAAATGTTCTTAAACTGTTCTTAACTAGTTCTTTAGCAATTTCAAGAACAAATACAGAACAGTTTAAGAACATCAAGGGTTCTTAAAGTGTTTTTAATTAGTTCTTACATTTGTCTTATAGTTTCTGAACTGTTCTTAAATTGTTCCTGCTATTGTTTAAGAATGGTATTAGAACACTTTAAGAAAATTTCCTCTTGATACAAGTTCCTGAACTGTTCTTAAATTGTTTCTGATATTGTTTAAGAACGTATTACATGGTTTGCACAGACTTGAAAAGGCCCTAAATTTTGATGAGTTGCTTGAAAAGGCCCTAAATTGGATGTCAGGCCCTTAAAAGTCCCTAAATTTACTCTATACGGCCCTAAAAATTAGTTTTGGTGGCCCTAAATTTCATTTCGCACATTATTTGGGCTGTCAAGGTGTTGATGCTTCTAAAAATAGAATGAATTCAAGAACGACAACTCCTACGAAATTTCTAAAAATAGAATGAATTCAAGAACGACAACTCCTACGAAATTAGATTTGTACTTTTGTACATCGTACTCAGTTTGATTCATACTCGGGTTATATTTCAGAGGGGAAGTTATTAGCCAGCCAACGACTGAGCCAACCGTGCAGCCATTTTTGCACGGCCGTTTTTGAAAAATCGCGGCCAATATTTGGTGGAGTGGGTGGGGTATAATTAAATTTATTTTTTATTTTTTTTGGCCTAAACTCTTACTTTCCCAATACTCCCTCAATAAAGCCGCTGATGAGTTTGCTATGAAAGCAGAAAAGGAGAGGAATTTTTCACATATAGCCAAATCCAATGCTCTCAGGGAAAAGTCAAAAGAGAAAAGTTTGCTGTGTACTCAGCTGGAGAGTAAGATCAGTGACAAGGTCACAGAGCTGAAAACTGTTTAATCTTAGCTGACAAGGCCACAGAGCTGAAAACTGTTTAATCTTAGGTAGGTCCAGGTTTATTGGCTATAAATACAGTAAAACCCAGCTAATGCAACCGCTTACAATATACACATTTAGTGTTTTTTTTTACAGGTGACTGCTTAATGCAGCACTATAGTTTGCAGAAAGCTATTAGAGGAGCTTTCTACAATACTATCATGCTGCATTAAGCTGCCACCTATCTTCTTGTAGGGGTCACTTTAGAGGGGTTTTACTGTAGCAGTAAGCAGGAATTTTAGTCAAACGCATAATTATGCTATAAATATTGAGGCCCTAAATTTAGCGAAAATGTCCCTAAAAAGGCCCTAAATTTAGGTTTGAAAAGTCTGTATGAACCATGTATTAGAACACTTTAAGAACATGTCCTCTAATGATACAAGTTCCTGAATGGTTCTTAAATTGTTCCTGATATTGTTTAAGAATGGTATTAGAACACTTTAAGAACATGTCCTCTTGATACAAGTTCTGGAACGGTTTTAAATTTGTTTCAGAACAAGAACAGTTTAAGAAGCAATTGAGTGCGTGAAATGGTCAAGAACTGTTCTTAAAAATGTTCTAGAACATTTTAAGAACAAATGTTCTAGAACAATGATCAAGGATGATCAAGAACAGATCAAGAACTATTCTTAATGTTTTAAAGCAGTTCATGAACAGTTCTTAAAGACAAGATCAAAATTCTGCAGGGGTATGCAAACTTAATTTTATTGGAGCTTGTGTAAAACCAAGTAGGATTTTTGTGAATAGGCTATTAAATTGGCTTAGGGAGGGAATTATATGGAAAAAAAAGGTTTTCAAATTTTAAAATTCCTGAAGAGGTCAAGAAAGATATAGTGTGGTGGGGAGATTTTTACCGTTATATAATAGAGTGTCATTTATGTTGTTAGGAACTTGGTCTGGAGCAGACGAGATTTTTTCATCCGATGCCAGTTTGGAAGCATGCGGGGGTTATTGGGATGGCAATTTTTTTCATGTTTTGTTTCCTGAGAAAGTTCTGTAAAAACAGTTACACATTAGTGCATTAGAAATGTTGGCATTAGGGTTGCATAAAGGGCTGGCATGGCGCAGTCGGTAGCGCGGCGGATTTGTAACCGGAGGCCCCGGGTTCAATCCTCCGTGGTGCCACTGAGTTCCGTCGGTGTGTTCTTGGGCAAGACACTTTCCCTTAGCCTCGTCCGTTGGATGGGGACGTAAACCGGGCGGTCCCGTGTATTGGTCTATCCTCCGAGCACGTTAAAGAACCATAGGAATCTATTCGATAATAAGAGTAGGGCAGGTTCCCGGATTCCTATGTATCCTTCCCCTCTCTCTGGGGCGGCTCTAAATAACCTATACTGTGTTGATGAGCCGTTAAACAACATTCAATTGTTTGCATAAATGGGGTTTTCTTCAGACATTTGCGTATTTGCATATTATGTGACAGTATGTCTGTTTGTATTGCTGTTAATACAGGAAAGGCCAAGTGTACCTTTTTGCAAAGTTGTTTAAGAGAAATTTGCTTTAATTATTAGCAGCTATAAACGTGTTTGAAATTAAAGCTCAGCACATTTCAAGTGCTGATAATCGTTTAGCAGATCATTTGTCAAGATGGCAAAAGGACAAAAAGCATGAGGAAGAATTTAGGCATTTGACAGAAGGTGTTAAGTTAGAAAGAGAACTAATAAGACAGTCAGATTTTGAATTTTTAGCTCTTCTGATCAGAGATCAGCAGAGCTTATGCCGTGGTGCGGCGTCCGTCGTCCGTCTGTCCGTCCGTCCGTCTGTCCATCCGTAAACTCTTTTTTTGTAGCGACTACTCCTCTGAAACTACTGAATGGATTTTCATGAAACTTTACAGAAATGTTGCCCATGAAGTCTAGTTGATCCTAGCAAAAATTCATGTTGATGTGAAATCCAAGATGGCCAACAAATCTAAAAATAGATTTTTAAAAAACAAGTTTGTAGCGACTACTTCTTGAAAACTCTAAGTGATATTGATATGGGACTTTTTCTAAAATGATCAGCATGACATGATGTTGGTCCTTGTCGAAAATCGTTTTGATTCGACGTTAAACATGGCTGCCAGCGGCCATCTTTATTTACATAGAGTTATTTAGTAAAAACTTGTAGCGTCTTCTCTGAAACTACTTGACAGATTTCCATGAAACTTCACAGTAATGTTGCTCTTGATGTCTAAATGATCCTAGCAAAATTTCAGGTCGGCCGGAAATTCAAGATGGCCGCCACAGCTAAAAATAAATTTTCAAAATACAAGTTTGTAGCGACTACTTCTTGAAAACTATAAGTGATATTGATATGCGTCTTTTCCTAAAATGATCAGTATGACATGATGTTGATCCTTGTCAAAAATTATTATGATTTGACATTAAACATAGCCGCCAGCGGCCATCTTTGTTTACATAGAGTTATATACTGAAAACTTGTAGCGACTACTCCTCTGAAACTACTGGACGGATTTTCATGAAACTTCACAGGAATGTTGCTCTTGATGTCTTATTGATCCTACCAAAACTTCAGGTCGGCCGGAAATTCAAGATGGCCGCCGTGGCTAAAAATAGATTTTCAAAAAACAAGTTTATGGAGACTACTTCTTGAAAATTATAAGTGATATTGATATGGGACATTTTGTAAAATGATCAGCATGTCATGATGTTGGTCCTTGTCGAAAATCGCTTTGATTCGATGTTAAACATGGCTGTCAGCGGCCATCTTTGTTTACATAGAGTTATATAATGAAAACTTGTAGCGACTACTCCTATGAAACTACTTGATGGATTTTCATGAAACTTCACAGGAATGTTGACCTAGCTATCAAAAATCTATCAGTAGAGCTTCAAGGTCATTGACCTCTTGTTAAACTCATGGTAGTAGATTATTTTTGATTATTATTTTTTTTTAATTTTGTTCTATAACTGTAGAGACCCAGATTAAGGAATTGAGAACAGGTCTCAGAGTGCCGTCTAACAGGCAAGCATATCCTGAGGGATATAGAAGAAATTTGAAGACTCGGTGGGAAAGTTTTCTGTTATTCTGCACTTATTTCAAATTCAGATACTTACTTTGCAATTGTAAGCCCAGTTTTTAGCTCGAACAGCAGAGCTTATGCCGTGGTGCGGCGTCCTTCGTCCGTCCGTCCGTCTGTCTGTCCGTCCGTCCGTCCGTCCGTCCGTCTGTCCGTAAACTTTTATTTGTAGCGACAACTTCTCTGAAACTACTGGATGGATATTCATGAAACTTTACAGAAATTTTGCTCATAAAGTCTAGTTGATCCTAGCAAAAATTCATGTTGATGTGAAATCCAAGATGGCCGCCAAAGCTAAAAATAGAGTTTTAAAATACAAGTTTGTAGCGACTACTTCTTGAAAACTATAAGTGATATTGATATGGGACTTTTTCTAAAATGATCAGCATGACATGGTGTTGATCCTTGTCAAAAATCGTTTTGATTCAACGTTAAACATGGCTGCCAGCGGCCATCTTTGTTTACATTGAGTTATATAGTAAAAACTTGTAGCGACTACTTCTGTGAAACTACTTGGCGGATTGTCATGAAACTTTAAAGGAATGTTGCTCTTGATGTCTAATTGATCCTAGCAAAATTTCAGATCTGCCAGAAATTTACGATGGCCGTCACAGCTAAAAATAGATTTTTAAAAAATAAGTTTGTAGCGACTACTTCTTGAAAACTATAAGTGATATTGATATGGGACTTTTTCTAAAATGATCAGCATGACATGATGTTGATCCTTGTGGAAAATTATTTTGATTCGACGTTAAACATGGCTGCCAGTGGCCATCTTTGGTTACATAGAGTTATATAGTAAAAACTTGTAGCGACTACTCCTCTGAAACTTCTTGACGGATGTTCATGAAACTTCACAGGAATGTTGCTCTTGATGTCTAGTTGATCCTAGAAAATTTCAGGTCGGCCGGAAATTCAAGATGGCCGCCACAGCTAAAAATAGATTTAAAATAAATAAGTTTGTAGCGACTACTTCTTCAAAACTATAAGAGATATTGATATGGGACTTTTTCTAAAATGATCAGTATGACATGATGTTGGTCCTTGTCGAAAATCGTTTTGATTTGAAGTTAAACATGGCCGCCACAGCTAAAAATAGATTTAAAATAAATAAGTTTGTAGCGACTACTTCTTCAAAACTATAAGAGATATTGATATGGGACTTTTTTTAAAATGATCAGTATGACATGATGTTGGTCCTTGTCGAAAATCTTTTTGATTTGAAGTTAAACATGGCTGCCATCGGCCATCGTTGTTTACATAGAGTTATATAATGAAAACTTGTAGAGACTACTTCTCTGAAACTACTTGACGGATTTTCATGAAACTTCACAGGAATGTTGCTCTCAATGTCTAATTGTTCCTAGCAAAATTTCAGGTCGGCCGGAAATTCAAGATGGCCGCCACGGTTAAAAATAGATTTTCAAAAAACAAGTCTGTAGCGACTACTTCCTGAAATCAAAATCAATCAGTAGAGCTTCAAGGTCATTGACCTCTTGTTAAGTAGAACTTTTAAGTAGAAGCAATTAGAAACTACATAAGTGGCATAAAGATAATGCATCACATGTTAGGGGTTGATACTGAACATATTAACTCTTTTCTTGTTAACCTCTCTATTAGGGGTATTTTCAAATTTAAATTACATTAAGTGAAGCAAGCAGAGCCTATTACTCCAGAGTTATTAGAGCAAATATACTCAGTTCTAGATCATTCTCCATCGGAAGATATTACATATTGGTGTTTATTTTTATTTGCTTTTTTCTTGTTAGCAAGGAAATCGAATTTAATACCTACATCGCAAAAAGATTTAAAAAATCAAAAAAAAATATTAAGAAAAAATATTGAAGTAATTGATTCAGAGCTGATAGTATCTATGTACTGGTCAAAAACCATTCAATGCGGAGAAAGAGTATTGAAGACCAAACGTACACCGATCAAAGGCTCATGCTTATGTCCGGTGCAGGCATATCACAATATGATTAAAGAAATACCTGGAAATAGTTATTCCCTTTTATTCATTTTAAAATCAGGAACAGTTATACTTATGGTATGTACTTAAATAAGCTCAGATCAACAGTAAAAAAGGTGGGTTTGATCCCACAGCTATTTTCTACACATTCATTTCGAAGGGGATTTGCTACTTTTGCCTATCTTATAGACATTCCATTAGATTTGATACAGTTAATGGGGGATTGGAAATCGGATGCCTACAAAAAGTATTTGCAATACTCGTTAAAAGATAAAATCTAGCGCGTTTCATTAGTAGTTCAATAGGAAAATGTCCTAAAAAATAAAAGTTAACAGCAGTTCATTGTTCTTATTAATTAATTGTGCATTTGGTAATTAGGCTTGGCTACTTTAGCCTTGGCTACTTTTTTCAAAGGGTGATCTCTACTCTAAATTTTTAAAAAGTAATTTAGTTTCGTTAATGAATGGTGAGTTTGGTATCGTTACTCTTAGTGATTGTTCTATGATGACAAGTTTTCCTGTTTTCAATCCGAGGAGTAGACTGGTTGGACAGGATGGACATGCCATAGTCAGTAGGGGTAGGATAGTAACTCACCATTGGTAGACAAGTTAATGAAGAATTAGCTCAGGGTGGAATTTAATATTTGTTTTAAACAAATTTATATTTGCAGGTTTTGAAGTGAATAGATTGGTAAGTTATAGTTACCATTTTAAGTTCTAGTTTGTATGTGTGTGACATCTGTGTTGTATTTGTCGAGATGCTTACAATGTCTGCTGTTATGTAGTTTACTGCTTTGTGTGTAAATGCTTACGTAATTCTAGATGTATTTTGTTAGCATGCTTACACTTTGCTATTGTGTCTTGGGCGGTTATGTTGTATTGGCAACAAATATAGTTTGTTGTCCATACTTAATTGGTATTGGTATTCAGTTATTACCGTGTTTCCCATACATTGATTATGTACATGACTAAATTGGAAATTATATTAAAGGACACATTATGATATAAGTAAATTTATTGGGTTTATTTATGTTATTACCATGAGAGGGATTAGTTAGCTTATGTGTCCTTTACCAAGTTTGTTCAAATGGTAACCCATGGGTAACATATTGCCCCACCACAGGGTCTCATGTTTTACATAGACTTATATAGGGATACTCTTCAAAAAATCTTCCCAGAAACGGCTCGGTCAATTTTGACCAAACTTCAAATGGATGATCCTTGGGTGAATGTTTTTCAAATTTGTTAAAATTAGGCAAGATGGCCATCAAAGAAAAACCTTTAAATCACTTCTTTTACACTTGGAAGCTGCAGGCCGTCAGTTCAAACCCCACTGGAGGTATTTTTAAAAAAAAAAATATCTTCATTTTTATTAGCTCGCCTGATCAAAGATCAGCAGAGCTTATGCCGTGGTGTGGCGTCCGTTGTCCGTCTGTCTGTCCGTCTGTCTGTAGGACACCTGAACAGGGGGCTGGTACCAGTGGTGCAAGCCATGAACTACATTTGCGGGAACGAGCAGCCGGATATGAATGTACTAAAAGAGTACATATCTGATTCATTCAAAATCATGTGCGCCAGTATAAACACAGTAAATCAGCAACGTTGGGAGGCAGTTAAAAAGGAGCTACAATCTACAACGACAATCTAATGAATCAATCAAAAAACTTGGACACAAAAAGCATCAAAATGACAAAACACTCTTCATCAAAGAAGGTTTTTTTAGAGAAGAGAAGAGGGGCAGGGACCACAACCCCACCATACCTCACAAGCCCGAACATGACAGTTAAAACCCAGTGCCTCACAAGTCTCTGTTCCCAAAGAACATCTTCCCATTGAAAAATCAAACCTCGGGGATCAAAGCCGGAACCTCAGAGATACACAGAAGAAACACTCGTTCAACAACAGAGGGAGAAAAGTATAGACACTGAGCATGTAAGTAAAGTTAGTCAATACAGACTGATAAATACCCGTGAACATTTTATTGCAGGGAAAACAAAATTGAAACTTAATAACTGGCAAAAAATTACTTCAGATAAACAGATTCTAAAAACTGTATTTGGATATTCTGTTGAACTCGAACATATTCCTTATCATTAATTTATCCTACACCACTAAAATTTTGAGACGCAAAAACATTATTTGGAGATTTGTAAATTGCAACATTATAGAACCTGTTTTCACTGCAGGCGTCGAACGGGAATATACATTTTAAACATTTTTGCTCGTCCTAAAAAGGATGGTAGTGTACGTCTCAATCTAAATTTAAAAGAATTTAATGACAATGTGCAGCATATACATTTTAAAATGGAGACAATTAAGAATGCTGCTAATGACAAAAAAAATAGTTTTTTGGATTGGTTGATATGTCAGATGCATTCTATTCGATTCCCATCTGTGTACAACAATCGAAAGTATTTCAGATTTTGGTTTAAAGGACAAAAATACCAATTTACAGCGCTTGTGATGGGTTTAACTACTGCACCTCGAGTTTTTACCAAAATTCTCAAACCAGTCTTCTCCACTCTGCGGGCAAAAGGTCACATCAGTACAGCATATATTGACGATTCATGTCTACAAGGAAATACTTACCAATCTTGCTTATCAAATATAAATTCATGGATAGTTTAGGGTTAACGGTCCACCCAACTAAATCATGTTTTGTACCAACTCAAAGTATCGAATTTGTTGATTATGTTACAAACAATGACCGTCAGATTAACAATTAAAAAAGTGGAAGATATTATCCAGCAGGTTATGAAATATTAAAGAAAAAGCGGGTATCAATACAACTATTTTCTCAGTTAGTTTGCAAACTAGTAGCGGCAAAACCTGAAATTAATTCTGCACCCCTCTTTTATAAATCATTAGAAAAAGAAAAAGAGAAAAAATTGAAGAATAAAAGCGGGAACTATATAATATAATGCAGCATTCATGAAGGTATCTTATAGTATCAAACGGGACGTCCAGTGGTGGGTAGATACCTCCTCTTATGCAGAAAGCAAGTTTCATATGGCAACCCTGCTCTTGTAGTTCACACAGATGCAAGTTTGCTAAGTTATGGGGCACAGATTAAGTCGGACAACTTGTCGACAAATAGTGTATGGTCTACTGAAGAACAAAGCTTGCACATTAACATTCTTGAATTAAAAGCATGTAAATTGGCATTGCTAGCTCTATGTGGGGACAAACATGATATTCATATTCGCATTTACACAGACAATACCACATGTTGTGCATACATAAATAAGTTTGATGGTAAAAAATATGCATTAAAGAAATTTGAATGACGACCTAGAATGGTCGCTTGACCCCATTGTGTTTCAAAAGATTGTAGATAAATATGGGACTTTGGATGTGGACATGATTGTTTGCATCAAGACTAAACTATAAATTAGAGAAATATGTTCTCTAGAAATATTCTTCAGAAGATCGTGCAGGACGAAGCAGAAGTAAGTACTCGTAACCCCCATTTGGCCTACTCAAAGCCGGTGGCCACAGTTGCTTCATTTGGTGAATTAGCAAAGTTATTTTCTACCATCACCACAGAAAATCCTCAACCTTCAACACAAACCAACTTATCAGCATCCTCTCAGAAAAATGAAACTGGGTGTTTTCAGATTGTCTGTGAAGCATTACTCAAGCAAGGCTTTTCTACACAGGGAGCAGCACTTTATCATCGACTCTTGGTGTTCCTCAACACGCAGACAGTACTCAACATACATCGAAAGATGGCTTCAGTTTTGTGCTAGGCAAACGATTGATTCAGTTAAACCGTCCCTGAGTAGAGTTATTCAGTTCCTGACGATATTATTCAAGCGAAAAAAAGCTGTTACAGTGCTTTAGGAACACCAAGGTCTGCTGTAAATGTATTTACAACCATTTACAACCAAATGTGGGGAGTAGAATACAGCAGTTGTTTACTGCTCAAGAAGTTTATGAAAGGTGTTTTTTTCATAATAGGTCTAATTGCCTATAATAGGTCTAATTTGCCTAAGCATACACAGTGTATGGGATGTTAACATTGTCTTTAAATATTTGAGTTCTTCCAATGATGACACCTTGCTTTTCCTGTCATGGAAACAATGTATTTTGTTTCTATTACTCTCTGCACAGAGGTGCCAGACATTACATTTAATATGTCTTGAGGATATCGTGCTGAATGCACATCAGACTGTTATCAATACAAATCATTTACTGAAGCAATCAAGACCAAATTATCATCTCGAACCTTTTGTGCTGAAACGTTACACCACAAACAAAAGATTGTGTATTGTTAATACTTTCAGGCAGTATTTAAATAGAACAGAACATTTGAAGGATCCTAAATGATAAAATATTGCTTATAAGCACTAAAGTCCTCATAAAGGTGTGACACAGGCTACAGTTGGTCGATGGACCAGGGTAATAATGGCCAAAGCTGGTATTGATAGTACATTTACTACCCATAGCACTAGGGCTGCTTCTACCAGTACAGCAAAGGCTAGAGGTGTGTCTCTAGATATAATTGCAAAAACAGCCTCCTGGTCCAATGTTCGAACCTTTCGCAGTTTTTAGGATAAACCAGTTGAGTCAATATAGTCGGCGCTATTAAATATATAGCTCTTGGGTATATAGTATATTACGCTTAGACTATATGCATAATTTTAAGAATTGTTCTTTGTTGACATATTATATCATGCGAATCAACTACACTGTGTTCATATTTTATTTGCATATTGGAATTGAAAATCCCTATAAGGAGTTAAGAGTGAGATAAAATTGTAAGATTAAATGTGACAAATTGAAAAGGGAAGTCGAAGTTTTATCGATATTTTATCGATTGCGATATAATATTTTTTTATTAACTCTACTGGCTAAGTTCGAAAACCAGCCAGTAACAGCAGAGTTATGATCCTTGATTTAGTTAAAAATGCTATATTTTTCCTCGTTAATACGATAGGGCCTTCATATTTCATCTGATCTTTATCAAACTTTACCAGATTTTTTAGTTATGGCCCTTGATTTAGTTAAAAATGCTGCATTTTACCCAAAACTTTCAAAAAAATGTAAATTGCAGTCACTCTTTTCATTGATATTATAAGAGCCATGTTAGCCAGTAGAGCGTCCACAGGCCCTCTTGGGCCTCTTGTTATTATTGTTTGGATGTGTTTTTCCTTTTGTTAAATTTTCTAAAGTTTGTATATAAAGATTTTGCATGTTTTACATAGACTTATATAGGGAAAACTTAAAAAATCTTCTTTTAATTTGTTAGCATGGAGTTACGGATTTTAAATTTTGGTTGATAGTGTTGTTGCGTTTTGCACTTGTAAAAAGTATTGATAGGAATTTAATGATGAAACCCATTGATATATTAGCTTGTAGAGCATCCACAGGCCCTCTTATTCCCTTGTTCTTTATTATTATTAATGATCGCTAATCCCTGGTCTGTCAAGTTTGTTCATTTGAAGTCCCTGCAGTCAAAGATGGCTGCAACCCCCGAGTCCAAAGTTTGTATGTAGAGATTTTGCATGTTTTTACATAGACTTAAATAAGAAAAGACTTAACAACATCTTTAGTCAGCATATGCCAGAGGACAATTTTTCATCATAGCAAAGATCATCAGGTGATCGATTCAGTTTAGCTCTACTGGACGAAGGACAGCAGAGCTTAATATGGGATGGCGTTTGGTCTGTTGTCCGTCCATCCGGCTATTAACTTTTGCCTTGTGAAGACGATCTTTACCAAACTTTACCAGGGTCTTTATATCAATGAAAGCTCGGACAAGTTCGAAAACCATCCAGATCGGATTAGTTTCATCGGAGTTGTGGCCCTTGATTTGCTGAAAAATGCCATATTCTGCCTTGTGAATGCTCTAGCGCCTTCATTTATTGTTTGATATTTACCAAACTTGCATAGCTTGTTAGTATCAATGAAAGCTCTGGCAGTTTTGAAAACCAGCCAGATCGGATCAGTAACACTAGAGTTCATCTTCCGTCCGTCGTCCGTTAACTTTTGCCTTGTGAACACTCTAGGGCCTTCATTATTAATCTGATCTTTACGAAACTTTGCCAGTGTCTTAAATATATATGAAAGCTCGAAAAACAGCCAAATCAGATCAGTAACACCAGAGTTATGGCCCTTGTTTTTTCTGAAAAATGCCATTTTCTGCATTGTGAACACTCTAGCACCTTCATTTATTACTTGATCTTTACCAAACTTGCACAGATTGTTAATATCAATGAAAGCTCGAACAAATTCGAAAACCAGCCAAATCGGATCAGTGACACAAGAGTTATGGCCCTTGTTTTTTTTGGAAAATGCCATTTTCTGCCTTGTGAACACTCTAGCACGTTCATTTATTATTTGATCTTTACCAAACTTACATAGATTGTTAATATCAATGTAAGTTCAGACAAGTTTGAAAACCAGTCGAATCGTTTAAGTAACACAGGAGTTGCGGCCCTTGATTTAGTTAAAAATGTTGCATTTTGCCTCATTAAGATGATAGGGCTTTCATTTGGACAGATTTTAATGAAACTTTGCAGGCATAATCTGCACCAGGCCTATTGGTGCATATCATCACTATGTATTGCTTGAATGATTTTTGGCTGAGTTATGGCTCTTTAAAAGTGTTACTACACAAACGTTATCTGGACTATTTCTCTTGAACCCTTGGCTGGATTTCAACGAAACTTTGCAGGGATGATCAGTACCAAGCCTAGTTATGCATGTCTTCGCCATATTTCTGTTTAAAGATTTTTGGCTGAGTTATTGCCCGATCAAAACCAGCCAGATCGGATCAGTAACACCAGAGTTATGGCCCTTAATTTGCTGAAAAATGCCATATTCTGCCTTCTGAACGCTCTAGCGCCTTCATTATATTTGATCTTTACGAAACTTGCACAGATTGTTAATATCAATGAAAGCTTAGACGAGTTTGAAAACCAGCCAAATGAGATTATTAACAGCAGAGTCATGGCCCTTGTTTTTCTGAAAAAAACCAACTATATTCTGCCTTGTGAACACTCTAGCAAGTTCATTTGTTATTTAATATTTACCAAACTTGCGCAGATTGTTAATATCAATGAAAGCTCGGTCAAGTTTGAAAACCAGCCAGATCGGATCATAACAACAGAGTTATGACCCTTGTTTTGCTGAAAAATCCCATTTTCTGCCTTCTGACCACTCTAGCATCTTTATTTATTATTTGATATTTACCGAACTTGCACAGAATGTTAATATCAACGAAAGCTTGGACAAGTTTGAAAACCAGCGAGATCAGACTAGTTACACCTTGATTTAGTTAAAAATGCTGTATTTTGCCTCGTTAAGACAGTAGGGACTTGACTTGGCCAGGTTTTAACGAAAGTTTTAGTAAACAAACTTTGTCTGGACTAGTTCTCCTGAACCTCTGGCCGAATTTCAATGAAACTTTGCAGGGATGATCAGTACCAAGCCTAGTTGCGCATGTCATCACCGTGTTCCAGCTGTAAGATTGTTGGCAGAGTTATGGCCCTTTATGTTTTAATACACAAACTTTGTCCGGATTAGTTCTCCTGAACCCCTGGTCGGATTTCAGCAAAACTGTTCAAGGTTGATCAGTATGAAGCCTAGTTGTGCATGCCATCGCCGTGTTCCAGTTGAATGATTTTTGATGAAGTTATGTCCCTTTAAAGGTTTTAATATACAAACTTTGTCGAGCTTTGTCTAGATAAGTCTCTTCTGAACTCGTGGCCAGATTCCGCGTTTTTAGGGATGATCAATACCAGGCCTAGTTGTGTATGTCATCGCTGTGTTACGGTTGAATGTTTTTTGGCAAAGTGATGGCACTTTAAAGGTTTTAGTACACAAACTTTGTCCGGACTAGTTCTCCTAAACCCCTGGCCGGATTTCAGCGAAACTTTGCAGGGATGATCAGTACCAAGCCTAGTTGCGCATGTCATCGCCGTGTTTTGGTTTAATGATTTTTGACAGAGTTATGGCACCTTATGCACAAACTTTATCCGGACTAGTTTTACTGAACCCCTGGCTTGATTTCAGTGACATACCATACAGATAGCATGTTACATACCATACAGATAACATGTTACATACCATACAGATAACATGTTACATACCATACAGATAGCATGTTACATACCATACAGATAGCATGTTACATACCATACAGATAACATGTTACATACAATACAGATAACATGTTACATACCATACATACAACAGGTTACATACCATACAGACAACATGTTACATACCATACAGACAACATGTTACATACCATACAGACAACAGGTTACATACCATACAGATAACATGTTGCATACCATACAGATAACATGTTGCATACCATACAGATAACATGTTACATACCATACAGATAACATGTTACATACCATTCAGATAACATGTTACATACCATACAGACAACATGTTACATACCATACAGACAACATGTTACATACCATACATACAACGTGTTACATACCATACAGATAACGTGTTACATACCATACAGATAACATGTTACATACCATACATACAACATGTTACAAACCATACAGACAACATGTTACATACCATACAGATAACATGTTACATACCATACATACAACATGTTACATACCATACAGACAACATGTTACATACCATACAGACAACATGTTACACACCATACAGACAACATGTTACATACCATACAGACAACATGTTACATACCATACAGACAACATGTTACATACCATACAGATAACATGTTACATACCATACAGATAACATGTTACATACCATACAGATAACATGTTACATACCATACAGACAACATGTTACACACCATACATATAACATGTTACATACCATACATACAACAGGTTACATACCATATAGATAACATGTTACATACCATACAGATAACATGTTACATACCATACAGACAACATGTTACATACCATACAGACAACATGTTACATACCATACAGATTACATGTTACATACCATACATACCATACTGATAACATGTTACATATCATACAGATAACATGTTACACACCATACAGATAACATGTTACATACCATACATACAACAGGTTACATACCATACAGATAACATGTTACATACCATACAGCCAACATGTTACATACCATACAGACAACAGGTTACATACAATACAGATAACAGGTTACACACCATACAGATAACATGTTACATACCATACATACAACAGGTTACATACCATTCAGATAACATGTTACATACCATACAGCCAACGTGTTACAAACCATACAGATAACATGTTACACACCATACAGACAACATGTTACATACCATACAGATAACATGTTACATACCATACAGATAACAGGGTACATACCATACAGATAACATGTTACATACCATACAGATAACAGGTTACATACCATACATATAACATGTTACATACCATACATACAACATGTTACATACCATACATACAACATGTTACATACCATACAGATAACATGTTAGGTACCATACATACAACAGGTTACATACCATACAGACAACATGTTACATACCATACAGACAACATGTTACATACCATACAGATAACATGTTACATACCATACAGATAACATGTTACACACCATACAGATAACAGGTTACATACCATACAGATAACAGGTAACATGCCATACAGATAACATGTTACATACAATACAGATAACATGTTACATACCATACAGACAACATGTTACATACCATACAGACAACATGTTACATACCATACAGACAACAGGTTACATACCATACAGACAACAGGTTACATACCATACAGATAACATGTTACATATCATACAGACAACATGTTACATACCATACAGACAACAGGTTACATACCATACAGACAACATGTTACATAACATACAGACAACATGTTACATACCATACATATAACATGTTACATACCATACAGACAACAGGTTACATACCATACAGACAACATGTTACATACCATACAGACAACATGTTACATACCATACAGATAACATGTTACATACCATACATACAACATGTTACATACCATACAGATAACATGTTACATACCATACAGATAACATGTTACATACAATACAGATAACATGTTACATACCATACAGATAACATGTTACATACCATACAGATAACATGTTACATACCATACATATAACATGTTACATACAATACAGATAACATGTTACATACAATACAGATAACATGTTACATACCATACAGATAACATGTTACATACCAGACAGATAACATGTTACATACCATACAGACAACAGGTTACATACCTTACAGATAACAGGTTACATACCATACAGATAACATGTTACATACATACAGATAACATGTTACATACCATACAGATAACATGTTACATACCATACAGATAACATGTTACATATCATACATACAACAGGTTACATACCATACAGATAACATGTTACATACCATACAGATAACATGTTACATACCATACAGATAGCATGTTACAAACCATACAGATAACATGTTACATACCATACAGATAACATGTTACATACCATATAGATAACAGGTTACATACTATACAGATAACAGGTTACATACCATACAGATAACAGTTTATATACAATACAGATAACATGTTACATACCATACAGATAACATGTTACATACCATACATACGACATGTTACATACCATACAGATAACAGGTTGCATACCATACAGACAACATGTTACATACCATACAGACAACATGTTACATACCATACAGACAACGTGTTACATATCATACAGACAACATGTTACATATCATACAGACAACAGGTTACATGCCATACAGACAACATGTTACATGCCATACAGACAACATGTTACATATCATACAGACAGCATGTTACATACCATACAGATAACAGGTTGCATACCATACAGACAACATGTTACATACCATACAGACAACATGTTACATACCATACAGACAACATGTTACATATCATACAGACAACATGTTACATATCATACAGACAACAGGTTACATACCATACAGATAACAGGTTACATACAATACAGATAACAGGTTATATACAATACAGATAACATGTTACATACCATACAGATAACATGTTACATACCATACAGACAACAGGTTACATACCATACAGATAACATGTTGCATACCATACAGACAACATGTTACATACCATACAGACAACATGTTACATATCATACAGACAACAGGTTACATGCCATACAGACAACATGTTACATACCATACAGACAACAGGTTACATACCATACAGACAACATGTTACATACCATACAGATAACATGTTACATACCATACAGATAACATGTTACATACCATACAGATAACATGTTACATACCATATATTCAACAGGTTACATACCATATATTCAACAGGTTACATACCATACAGACAACATGTTACATACCATACAGATAACATGTTACATACCATACAGACAACAGGTTACAAACCATACAGATAACATGTTACATACCATATAGATAACAGGTTACATACCATATAGATAACATGTTACATATCATACAGATAACAGGTTATATATGATACAGACAAGCAAGGTTTTACGCAAGCGTAAATAGCTGCCGAGAGAAAATAGCATTATTTCTGGGTAGGAACTGGGATCAAAGTTTAACATAATAACAGACCAAGTCATGGGTGTTGAAACAATACGCACAAAAAGAGTTGTCACGGAGACCATCTCAGTGTTTAAATAAGCCAACTCGCTGAGACCAGACTCTATCTATTACGTATGGGATGCGTTTGCGTTAGCGTGCATTACAACACAGATAAACTGTTCATTGCTACCATGTGTAATTATAAGATTGCGTTATCAAAGTGAAAAAACTCAAAGAAACTATTCATTACTACCTTACCATGTGCAATTACTAAAACAATATAAGAGTCGCTGCCGTTCCGGCAGCGAATAACTCTTTGCTTGGTGTATGAACATGTTATATACCACACAGATAACTCTTTGCTTGGTGCATTAACATGTTATATACCATACAGATAACTCTTTGCTTGATGCATTAACATGTTATATACCACACAGATAACTCTTTGCTTGATGCATTAACATGTTATATACCACACAGATAACTCTTTGCTTGATGCATTAACATGTTATATACCACACAGATAACTCTTTGCTTGGTGCATTAACATGTTATATACCACACAGATAACTCTTTGCTTGATGCATTAACATGTTATATACCACACAGATAACTCTTTGCTTGATGCATTAACATGTTATATACCACACAGATAACTCTTTGCTTGATGCATTAACATGTTATATACCACACAGATAACTCTTTGCTTGGTGCTATCTTAGTAAGATTACATGTTATATACCATACAGACAACTCTTTGCTTGGTGCTATCTTAGTAAGATTACATGTTATATACCACACAGATAACTCTTTGCTTGGTGCTATCTTAGTAAGATTACATGTTATATACCACACAGATAACTCTTTGCTTGGTGCTATCTTTGTAAGATTAACATGTTATATACCACACAGATAACTCTTTGCTTGGTGCTATCTTTGTAAGATTAACATGTTACAGGCCTTACAGACAACTCTTTGCCTGGTGCATATATTTGTAAGACTAACCATTTTACAGACATCTCTTTGTTTGGTGCATATCTTTGTAAGATTAACATGTTATATACCATAAAGACAGCTCTGTACTTGGTGCATATCTTTGTAAGATTAACATGTTACAGACAACTCTTTTTTCTTGATGCATATCTTTGTGCGATTAACATGTTATATATACCATACAGACAAATCTTTGCTTGATGCATATCTGTGTTAGATTAACATGTTATATATATATACCATACAGATAACTCCTTGCTTGGTGCATATCTTAGTAAGATTACATGTTATATACCATACAGACAACTCTTTGCCTGGTGCATATATTTGTAAGACTAACCATTTTACAGACATCTCTTTGTTTGGTGCATATCTTTGTAAGATTAACATGTTATATACCATAAAGACAACTCTTTGCTTGATGCATATCTGTGTTAGATTAACATGTTATATATATATACCATACAGATAACTCCTTGCTTGGTGCATATCTTAGTAAGATTACATGTTACATACCATACAGACAACTCTTTGCTTGATGCGTATCTGTGTTAGATTAACATGTTATATATATATACCATACAGATAACTCCTTGCTTGGTGCATATCTTAGTAAGATTACATGTTATATACCATACAGACAACTCTCTGTTTGGTGCATATCTTTGTAAGATTAACATCTTATATACCATACAGACAACTCTTTGCCTGATGCATATCTTTGTAAGATTAAGACATTCAGGTTTTTAACATTATATCTTAAGCAAGAACAAAAGAAAACCATTAGAGCTATGATACAACATGCTATATACCATGCATATAACACTTTTCTTGATGCATTTCTTTGTAAGATTAACATGATATATATCATACAGACAACTCTTTTCTTGATGCATATCTGTGTAAGATTATCATGTTATATACCATACAGACAGCTCTTTGCTTGGTGCATATCTTTGTAAGATTACATGTTATATACCTTACATACAACTCTTTGCTTGGTGCATATCTTTGTAAGATTACATGTTAGGCCATCAATAAAAAATTGTTTGTTTGCTGTGCTCCTACCCAGAATTTTGAGGGTGGGTAGGTAGTTAGGTTTTTTTTTTTTTTTTTTTTTTACATCAAAAGCTTATCCAAACTACAACACTATAAAGGCCCTAGTACGATGTTAGGGCATAGGTTATTAAAACTAAACACAAGGACTTGCACATAATTATTTTATTCATGTGTATTTAAGGTAGGAAAAAGTTTTATTTTTAGATATTTTTTTTTATATATATTGTTCGCATATATTATGCCATTTTTGTACTAAGGCAACTGTTTGATAACCTTTGCAATCCAGATTAGATGCTTAACAACTCTGGCTAATAAATTATCATGTGAATAAAATAAAAAAAATTTTTTTTTTTTTTATTTAAAACATTTTTTTCGGCCCGAGGTCATTAAAAAATTTTGAGTCGCGGCCCAATCGGGTGAGTCGGTCGGAGCACGGCAAACAAACATATTTTTATTGATGGCCTTATATACCTTACATACAAATCTTTGCTTGGTGCATATCTTTGTAAGATTACATGTTATATACCTTACATACAACTCTTTGCTTGGTGCATATCTTTGTAAGATTAACATGATATATATCATACATACAGCTCTTTGCTTGGTGCATTTCTTTGTAAGATTAACATGTTATATACCATACATACAACTCTTTGCTTGGTGCATATCTTTGTAAGATTAACATGTTATATACATACAGACAACTCTTTGCTTGGTGCATATCTTTGTAAGATTACATGTTATATGTATACCATACATACAACACTTTGCTTGGTGCATATCTTTTAAGATTAACATGTTATATACATACAGACAACTCTTTGCTTGGTGCATATCTTTGTAAGATTACATGTTATATGTATACCATACATACAACACTTTGCTTGGTGCATATCTTTTAAGATTAACATGTTATATACAACAGACAACTCTTTTCTTGGTGCATATCTTTCTAAGATTAACATGTTATATACCATACAGATCACTCTTTGGTTGATGCATTTCTTTGCTTGGTGCTTTGCATAACCCATTTTAAGGGACAAACAAGTAGATGCACACGTCACACATGAAGTGGAGCATTCACAGCCATGCATGTTAAGCAGTTACATGGTATATGAATGCCTACATGTAAAAGGGATGGATGAGACACCACAAACATACAGGGGTTGACAGTATGTACTGGGTCTGGGAGTATTAGTAATATTAACTACATGTACAACGTGTCACAAACAGATGACCACAAACATACAGGGGTTGGCAATATGTACTGGGTCTGGAAGTATTAATAATATTAACTACATGTACAATGTGTCACAAACAGATGACCACAAACATACAGGGGTTGACAATATGTACTGGGTCTGGAAGTATTAGTAATATTAACTACATGTACAAGGTGTGAAAAACAGATCTGCTTCTTGCTTCCATATTTGCATCGCGTTTCTGATTTCATGACAATAACCTGTTGTACATTAGAAGTACACAGTGACCTGATATTCATTAAAAGGGCCTCATGGAAACCTCATTTCACCATTGCCTTAAACGCGTCTGCTTTCTGTTACTTTGTCGTTTATGTCCTTGATCTCTGAGTGAATTTGTGGCATGCCGTAATTCCTAAGATTGCGCATATGCATCCCCAACAGTGTTAAACCGGATTGACGTTAATTGACATTTGGAAACCTTCGCAGGATGTGGTAATCTAAATTTTTCATGAACATACTTTATTATGGTTACAATCTGAAACTTCTCCAACACGTTCGCGACAATGCCTTCACGGCTTGGCATTTTACGTTCTTTCAGCGGAAAATTGCGTCATTTGGAAAAATGATAGGGGTTCATATTGAATAACGGTTGTTTTTAATAAAAAAATTGAATTGTTCTTGAAGTTGGTTGATGGTAATTAATTTACGCACCTTGTTCTCACAAAGTAAATGTCTCTTGCACATCTTCTAAACTGCACAGATTTGACGTTAATGTACGTTTTTTAGGAAATCTTCCAAAATTAACCATGATCGCTTATCAAATTATTGTTGTCGTAATTTCATTTAATTTTGATTGCTGGGCAGTTTTATGAAGATTGAAGAATAAAATAAGGGACCTTTGTCCATGTTTACCCTCTCGAAATCTGTTTCTGAATGTCTTGGGGAAACTCTGCCGGTCTCGAAAGCACGTAGGAGTCGCAAGCAAAAGTGACATTTAAACTTAGAATAATATGCTGATTCAGTGATGCTCTGTTACAAGAATAATTTTGAGAAATTAAAAAAAGTCAAAATTAGACATAAAAATGACATACATAACAGCTCACTTAGGAAAAAAGTTACAGTAAATTATGTGAATATTTAAGTGATATGTGATGAAGTAGTATGTTGGAAATTGAAGTCATGGGGAAATAGAAACTCCCTGCTTGCCTTGATGGTTGAACTTCATACCATCAAGCTTGTATGTTCTTGTCCAGAATTTAAACTGGCACCAAACAGGCATGCTACTTTTCCATAGAGTTTGAATATTATAATACCATAATTTAAAGTTATATATTGATGGTTTTGTGTCCTTTTCCTTGCTCATTTTCAGACTTTTTAACTGTCTCTCAAGGTTTTTCACTGCTTCCTTTCTTCCACTCACCTCCCAGGCATTCTCTCATAACCAGTATTTGTCCATTCAACTTAACTCCCCTTCTTTCTCACTGCACGATCTCTCTTCCATGTAAATTCTTAAAATCACTCAGTTTCTGCCCCACTTTTATTAAATAATCCCAAAAATGCAATATTATTATGACTTGTTTAAAGGGAATGTAGCACAATTAAACCATCTTTAATATTGAGAGTTTTGACAAAATTGAATAAGGGTGAAAGGATTATCAAAATCAGATGATAAACAAAGAAAATATGATCATTTGAAGCTTCTGTTTAAACGGATATGGAAATCGCCAATTTAAGAGTTATGACATCACAGTTCTAAATGACCATAATTATATGGAATATATATACATATGAAAAATTACCTATTTACAGAGAATAAATGACAGCAACTGTATGAAAATATGTATAATTAATGACAGTCATGCTTTATATGACCAGTAAAAGATTTTGCATATCATTTGCAGTGATTTTCTTTGCTTTATATGATATTTATCAATATTCCATATATGGTAATTTAGAGCTGTGACATCATAGTTCTAAAAATGGCAGCTCCTCTACCCATTTTAGAACAACCTTCAAATGGTCATATCTTTTTGTTTATCGTCCGATTTGGATAATTCTTCACCTTTTGTCGCAATAATAGGGCTCGTTTGGCTGTGTCGCTATATTCCCTTTAATATAACATCAAATGCCAGGTTGCCATCACAATATCAGTAGAGCCGTTTAAAATAGCATCAAATGCCAGGGTGTCATCACAATATTATTTAGCATCAAATGCCAGGTTGCCATCACAATATGATTATGACTGGTTAATATAGCATCAAATGTCAGCATGCCATCACAATAGAACATAGCATCAAATGCCAGGTTGCCATCACAATATACAGCATCAAATGCCAGGTTGCCATCACAATATCATATAGCATCAAATGCCAGGTTGCCATCACAATATCTTATAGCATTAAATGCCAGGTTGCCATCACAATATCATATAGCATCAAATGCCAGGTTGCCATCACAATATCTTATAGCATCAAATGACAGGTTGCCATCACAATATCATATAGCATCAAATGCCAGGTTGCCATCACAATAGAACATAGCATCAAATGCCAGGTTGCCATCACAATATACAGCATCAAATGCCAGGATGCCATCACAATATCATATAGCATCAAATGCCAGGTTGCCATCACAATATCTTATAGCATCAAATGACAGGTTGCCATCACAATATCTTATAGCATCAAATGTCAGCATGCCATCACAATAGAACATAGCATCAAATGCCAGGTTGCCATCACAATATACAGCATCAAATGCCAGGTTGCCATCACAATATCATATAGCATCAAATGCCAGGTTGCCATCACAATATCTTATAGCATCAAATGACAGGTTGCCATCACAATATCATATAGCATCAAAGGCCAGGTTGCCATTACAGTGTCATTATGATTGGTTAATATAGCATCAAATGCCAGGTTGACATCACAATATCATATAGCATCAAATGCCAGGTTGCCATCACAATATCATATAGCATCAAATGCCAGGTTGCCATAACAATGTCATTATGATTGGTTAATATAGCATCAAATGCCAGGTTGCCATCACAATATCATATAGCAGCAAATGCCAGGTTGCCTCACAATATCATATAGCATCAAATGCCATTTTGCCATCACAGTATCATTATGACTGGTTACTATAGCATTAAATGTCGGGTTGCCATCACTATACCACATAACATCAAATGCCAGTTTGTCATCACAATATCATTATGACTGGTTAATATAGCATGACATGCCAGGTTGGCATCACAGTCTTACTATGATTGGTTAATATAGCATCAAATTCCAGTTTGCCAACACAATATCATTATGACTGGTTGGCACCTGGCATCACAGTCTTATTATGATTGGTTAATAAACTATTAACTACATGTACAACATGTCACAAACAGATGACCACAGACATACAGGGGTTGACAATATGTACTGGGTCTGGAAGTATTAATAATATTAACTACATGTACAACGTGTCACAAACAGATGACCACAAACATACAGGGGTTGACAATATGTACTGGGTCTGGAAGTATTAGTAATATTAACTACATGTACAACGAGTCACAAACAGATGACCACAAACATACAAAGGCCAAGTTAGCATCTCAATAATCATTTAACTGTTTAATATAGCATCAAATGCCAGGTTGCCATCACAATAACATATAGCATGAAATGCAAGGTTGCCATCACACTATCATATAGTCTTATTAGAATCAGTTGTCAGGTTGCCATCGCAATATCATTATGACTGGTTTAGCATCAAATGCCAAATGGACAGCGATGCATTGCCATTCAGTGATGAACAGTGTGCCCATCCCTAACCGATGTGAAAATCAAAAATGTCAGTAAATAATCTAGAGTATTTGGAAAACTAATGCATTTCTCGAAAACAAGCCATTTAATTATCTACCAGATATTTTAGCATTTGAATTTGTCCCACAATTAAAAGAAGATAAAAACTAAAATGGAAAGATGATACGTTTTCCTTGTCCATGTTACACACTAATAATTCAGCTTGTTTTTATTTCTCTGTGCCATTACAGTTAAAAGGTTTCACATTAAAGTTGGTCATAAAACATCTTGTTTATTTTGGAATCAGAATTATATTTCTTCAGGGCTGAGCAGAGAGTGGATAGTCTAGTTGTGACAGAGAAAAGAGATTGACACTTCTAATTGAGGTCACACTGAGGCAAGGACTTTGGTTATATAGTCACAACCTTAATACTGGTGAGGTGGGGAATCAAGCGCACTACTCCCCGTCCAATGCACTTGTTGCCATTCTACTATTGATCCACCATCTTAAAGTAGGAATCCTGGGAAGAAAGGTCGTTGATGCTCCTATATTAATCCTGGGAAGCAAATGTCGTTGATGCTCCTATATTAATCATGGGAAGCAAAGGTCGTTGATGCTCCTATATTAATCATGGGAAGCAAAGGTCGTTGATGCTCCTATATTAATCATGGGAAGCAAAGGTTGTTGATGATCCTATATTAATCCTGGGAAGCAAAGGTTGTTGATGCTCCTATATTAATCATGGGAAGCAAAGGTCATTGATGCTCCTGTATTAATCATGGGAAGCAAAGGTTGTTCATGCTCCTATATTAATCATGGGAAGCAAAGGTCGTTGATGCTCCTATATTAATCATGGGAAGCAAAGGTTGTTGATGATCCTATATTAATCCTGGGAAGCAAAGGTTGTTGATGCTCCTATATTAATCATGGGAAGCAAAGGTCATTGATGCTCCTGTATTAATCATGGGAAGCAAAGGTTGTTCATGCTCCTATATTAATCATGGGAAGCAAAGGTCGTTGATGCTCCTATATTAATCATGGGAAGCAAAGGTCATTTATGCTCCTATATTAATCATGGGAAGCAAAGGTCGTTGATGCTCCTGTATTAATCATGGGAAGCAAAGTCGTTGATGCTCCTATATTAATCATGGGAAGCAAAGGTCGTTGATGCTCCTATATTAATCATGGGAAGCAAAGGTCGTTGATGCTCCTATATTAATCATGGGAAGCAAAGGTCGTTGATGCTCCTATATTAATCATGGGAAGCAAAGGTTGTTGATGCTCCTATATTAATCATGGGAAGCAAAGGTCATTGATGCTCCTGTATTAATCATGGGAAGCAAAGGTCGTTCATGCTCCTATAGTAATCATGGGAAGCAAAGGTCGTTCATGCTCCTATATTAATCATGGGAAGAAAAGGTCGTTGATGCTCCTATATTTATCATGGGAAGCAAAGGTTGTTGATGCTCCTATATTAATCCTGGGAAGCAAAGGTTGTTGATGCTCCTATATTAATCCTGGGAAGCAAAGGTCATTGATGCTCATATATTAATCCTGGGAAGCAAAGGTTGTTGATGCTCCTATATTAATCATGGGAAGCACAGGTCATTGATGCTCCTGTATTAATCATGGGAAGCAAAGGTCGTTCATGCTCCTATATTAATCCTGGGAAGCAAAGGTCGTTGATGCTCCTATATTAATCATGGGAAGCAAAGGTCGTTCATGCTCCTATATTAATTCTGGGAAGCAAAGGTTGTTGATGCTCCTATATTAATCATGGGAAGCAAAGGTCGTTCATGCTCCTATATTAATCCTGGGAAGCAAAGGTCGTTGATGCTCCTATATTAATCATGGGAAGCAAAGGTCGTTGATGCTCCTATATTAATTCTGGGAAGCAAAGGTTGTTGATGCTCCTATATTAATCATGGGAAGCAAAGGTCGTTGATGCTCCTATATTAATCATGGGAAGCAAAGGTCGTTGATGCTCCTGTATTAATCATGGGAAGCAAAGGTTGTTGATGCTCCTATATTAATCATGGGAAGCAAAGATCGTTGATGCTCCTATATTAATCATGGGAAACAACGGTCCTGGATGTTCTTATATTAAAGGAGTTGATGCACTAAAAATAAAGGAGATATGACCTATTGAAAAGTTGAAATGAAACATAAATAGAGGCGGCCATCTTGGAAAAATGACGTCATCGCGCCTTTTTATGGCATATTGACAAAATATCTTCTAAAGCAAAGAAAATCACTGCAAATGGAAAATAAGCATACAATTTATACATTTTACATCTGTATATTTATTTTTCTATCTGCAGTGATTTTCAAATGTATTTTGTCAATATGCCATAAATTATATGTTAAAAAAGCACGATGACATTATCATCCCAAGATGGCTACCTCCATTTATGTTCTTTGCAAAGTTTCGGTAGGTCATATCTCCTTTGTTTTTCATGACATTTTGATAATTCTTTCAGCTTTTTCAAGTTTGTCGGGGCCCATTTAACTAAATTGTATTTGAAAATAGTGCATCAACCCCTT
The DNA here is from genome assembly GCA_037043455.1 of Cyrtodaria siliqua. Lineage (NCBI taxonomy): Eukaryota > Metazoa > Mollusca > Bivalvia > Adapedonta > Hiatellidae > Cyrtodaria > Cyrtodaria siliqua. The sequence goes on from JAWPHD010002256.1 coordinate 52,424, forward strand.
TAATCCTGGGAAGTGATGCTCCTATATTAATCCTGGGAAGTGAAGGTCCTGTTTGCTGCTATATTAATCCTGGGAAATGAAGGTGCTGGCTGTTCCTGTATTAATCCTGGGAAGTGAAGGTCCTGGATGCTACTATATTAATCCTAGGAAGTGAAGGTCCTTGATATTTCTGTATTAATTTTAGGAAGTGAATGTCCTGGAGGTTTCTGTATTAATCATGGGAAGTGAAGGTCATTGATGCTCCTATATTCATCATGGGAAGTGAATGTCCTGGATGCTCCTATATTATTCCTGGGAAGTGAAGGTCATGGATGCTCCTGTATTAATCCTGGGAAGTGAAGGTCCTGGATGCTCTTGTATTAATTCTGGGAAGTGAATGTCCTGGATGCTCTTGTATTAATTCTGGGAAGTGAATGTCCTGGATGCTCTTGTATTAATACTGGGAAGTGAATGTCCTAGATGCTGTTATATTAATCCTGGGAAGTGCAGGTCCTGTATGCTCCTATATTAATCATGTGAAGTGAATGTCCTAGATACTGTTATATTAATCATGGGAAGTGCAGGTCCTGTATGCTCCTATATTAATCCTGGGGAGTGAAGGTCCTGGATGCTCCTATATTAATTCTTGGAAATGAAGGTCCTAGATGCTTCATGAGCTAATATTATACATTCCAGATTCAGCCAGTAGCAATCTGAGGTTACGTGAAGAAGATGAATGATATTGTGAAATAGGACAAGGAAGGAAAACATTAACTTCGTTGATGCAGTGATTATTGCATTTCCATTTACTCAGGCAGGTAAAGAAGTGGATAAGACCTTGGAGGCCTACAGACCTCTGCTTCACGTGGCATAGGCATGGCTAATGGAAACTCCATTTCATTTCCTCTAGTTACAGGGTGGCCACAGTCTCTGGAAAACAGAGAAAACAGGGAAATGTCAAAAAATAATTCCCTGCAGAGGAAAAGCATGGAATTTGAAAAGGAAAATCAGGGAAAAGTCAGAGAATTTTATTTGTGCTTTTACATAAAACAAAAAATAATATTCAGGAAGGAAAAAAAAGAAACCTTCAATGATAACATAATTACTTTTCTTTGAAAATAAATTATGTGGTATTTGGTGGGAAAAGATAGGGGAGGATAGAGGCTGTATATACTATATTATTCGGGGAAATCCAATGCTGGGTCTGGGAAAAACCAGGCAAATATCATGGAATTTTAATTTTACATTTCTGTGCTTAGAGGAGTGGACTTTACCACATGAAACTGTTCCCTCCTGATCGACGAAGCACAACAATTTGGCTCAAGGTTACAAACCTAATTCCTACCTTAGTAATTCAAAGGAAGATAGTACTGTAATTACCATAAACCTATGTAGAGAAGATAAGCCGAAAACTGTCCAATCTTTCAGAGAAACATATGGTTGAGGCGCTTGCGCCGAGACCATGTGTTTCTCTGAAAGATTGTGCAGTTTGAGGATTATCTCTGACTTAAAACATGCATTCTGTTGTATTAATAATGAACAGTTTGCAAATCATGAAGACCCCATGAACCTATTGAAAGTATATGTGTAGAGTATTGGACAGTTACACGAAATATGGCAAAGACAGCACGTGGAATCTTTTGTTCTGGACAGTGAAATGGCCAACGAGTGCATGCTTTGTGGCATTCTGATTTACGGTTTTAAAGTGGGTGCATGGTAGGATAGAAAATGTTGACATCAGAAGATAATGATTTATTTATAACGCAATCAACATTCGTTGAAAATTCCCAGCGAGGTCTACAGACACAGATTTTCTACTGAGTGATGTTTTAGATATGGAGGAAAATGAGAATAAGCCGTCGGTGGAACTGCGCGCAAATTTTGACCAAAAACAGATTTTTCGGATTTATCCGATGAGGAACTTCTAAAAGCCATTCAATTACTGGAGGAAAGTGAACCCCCACGATTTTCAAAACCATTGCAGCAAAGTGATTTGGATAATTTAATCAAGAATGGTCAATCTACAAGAACAAAAAGTAAGACGAAGTGGGCAGTTGGTTTGTTTGAAAAATGGAGACAAAACAGAATGAAAACTTCCAACAAGGCATGTACTGAGGAACTATTAAATATTACCAGTACAAGTCTCAATGAAGCATTGAGTTTTTTCATAGCGGAGGTTCGAAATGTATCGGGACAAGAGTATAAACCTAATACATTATATGAAATTATCATTGCAATTCAGCACCATTTTAGACAATCTGGACATTTCCTGAGTGTTCTTGATGATATGGATTTCGAGGGCATGAGGCGTGTTCTCGGCACAAAGATGAAGGATCTGTCAAAACAAGGCCTCGATATTTCGAAAAAGCAGGCAAACATAATCAGCGAAGAACAAGAGGAAAACATGTGGCAGAAAAACATTTTAGGCACTGACACCCCACAACAACTGTTAAATACTTTACTTCATACTTTCGGATTGCATTTCGCTCTTAGAGCCGGTCAAGAACACCGAAATTTGAGAGTTGGGCCTAACGGGCAGATTACAGTGAACGTTGACATGCAAAGAAAACGATATTTAGAGTACCGTTAGGATGTGTCGAAGACAAACCGTGGAGGGATTCAGCATCGAAAAGTTGAGCTGAAAATCACCCATACGAGAACAAAGCCAATCCTAGTAGATGCCCTGTGAAGATATACGAAAAGTACATCAGTCTTCGGTAAGTAGTTTACAGTTTTCTAGTATTAATGTATATTAAGCAAAAATAAAAAGTATTCATTTTTCTTTCCCTTTTTGACTGGATAGCAAAACAGGAAGTATCTGAAGTAAATGACGTCTCTTGGAAAATAACGTTGACGATTGACGACCACCATAAGTACAAACAATGATTTAAAAAAAAGTTCAGTAAACAAGTTATGCCCCTTGTTATTAAAACATGCATTGGGCCTAAAAACATTAAATATGAAAAATACCCAAACGTGTCCAAAACAATCTTCTGTGTATGTTCCTTACACAAAAAATCACACGACAACATCACAAATTGTGTAGATGGAAGCTTTTAATTATCAAATAATATTACCTTGCTTAAATTTTCTTAAGAGAATATTTGATAATGTGAAACTGTTTAGTGGAATGTTAAGTACCCACTAAAGTGTGATTATGAACATCGAACATTTTATTAAACTCTATTTACGTTTGTGTACGCCCACAAAGGCATGCCTTTAGAAATAATAGCCAAAACATGAGCACTTTCTATTTTTACGGAGCATATTTACTGTAAATATATAAACATTTTGTAGACGAATATATCAAAATCCTAAATAAAAAAGGAGAATAAATAGTGCCGCGAGCGTTGTTATTCGGTAGTGCGAGCGTTGTTATTCGGTAGTGAGAGCGTTGTTATTCGGTAGTGCGAGCGTTGTTATTCGGTAGTGCGAGCGTTGTTATTCGGTAGGGCAATGCATGTTGATACGTATGCAGTTTAATCCATTCTGTCAATCGGCTTGTAAACTTACTTTGAACACAGTTTGCTGGAATTCATTCCAGTTATTAAAGTGGTGTTAACAAATATCACCCTTATGTTCAAATATTTCTTTTACAAAACAAAGATAAGAATTTTTTATAAAACGCAAAGCGACGCGAAGGGCATGATATGTTAACTGTTATATATAGAGATTATTTTACTGCTGGGATCGATTATAGGGAAATCCTTCTCGAGATGGTAGGCGTGTGGTTATTTTCACGAACGAGGGTAGAGAGTGTGTGAAATAACAAAACACACACACTTCCCAGTAAATGAGTTCCCTATACTCGAACAAAGCAGATAAATAATATTTAAAGCTCACCCAAACTCCGTTTAGGCTAGTTTAAACTAACTTTGCCCGGGATTCCAAATTCTCGCACACCCGTACCAATTTCAAACGACGAAACACGTTTTCTTTTCATTTCATTTATGTTCATTTTTTCTATAATTGTACTATTTCTCAACAACTTAACTGCAATAAACGGTCAGTGTTCCTAGACAGCAAATATATTGTAAAAATATTGGAAGCTTTTCTAAATCTATTTTTATTTAATTTCAATACCAAACCAAACAGTTACTCAATTTAATGAGCTATATTTTCCTAACCAACTGCGTTAAAAAATGAGAAATAGTTAAATATATAATTATACTTGCATTAATACAATCTAGACCGCATGCATTCCGTTTAACTATACTTATTTTTACTTTGCAAATAGAACAAGAGTATGTCATTTTAAAATCGACTTGCACAAATATCGATAAGGAATACAAAATATCATTTTTTTGTACATTTTACATCCTAAATCTACCATATAAAATCAGGTTCAATATGTTCAAAGTTTAAGAAATTATCTGTTAAATATTAACTCACTTCGATACTTACCATACTATATTTCACATGTATTTCAGACCGCTGGATGGACAGTCTGAGGCACTGTACCTGCGACCTCTAAAGAATAAAACTCCTACATGTTGGTATAGTGATTCGCCAATTGGAGTCTATTTACTACACCAAACAGTCTGAAAACTGTGTGAAAGTGCTGGGTTTAAAGGATATTTTACTAACCACTCCCGAAGAGCCACCGCTGCTACAAGGTTATATATAGCTGGTGTGGACGAACAATTAATATCCAAGAAAACTGGACATTATTTAAATACTGTACGATCATACAAACGAACAACGGACCAACAGCTCTTAAATATAAGTGGCATCATACAAGGCCAATCGGAATCGCTTATGTAGGAGTCGCCTAATCCGGGGCCATCAGATTTAAAGAAGCAAAAGTGCAGCCCAAACGTTGCCAATGATGTTAAATGTAGGGAAATTAATATTCAGTCTGAAAGCATGAAACTTCAGTTTAAATTTTAGTAGGGATACAATTACAACGGTTGCCTGTGTAAACTATTCGTTTTCGTTATTCCCCGGGAAACTCAAACTGGAATACATATCAGATACTGTGTTATTTGTTATATGCCGAACAGTGTGATTAAGATGGATTTCTCAGTGAGCCAATGTTTATATCAGGCTAAAGTGCTATTGTCACTATAGTCAATAAAAATTATCATAATATCATTTTATTAAATAAAAACCCTTTCTACAATATAATGTTTCATTATTTTTATGATTATTGTACATGTATTACATTTCACTGATTAAAATCAGACCGTTATTTGCTTAATCTCATTATATGTTAACTTACTGAAAGTGTCCGTTAAAAACATATAAAATGTAACTTGCTTTCTTAAAAATGTCGTCTAGTGTGTTACTCGAATGCCTTTCGTTGGGTAGATGGGAGTTGGGATTTTTAATTTAATTTAAAAGTATATAAAAAATAAAATAAGCAACAGTTACATATTGAAAATATGTCACTCGAACACGATGGTATCAGGTTTGAAAAAAATCGTTCTTTGAACTAGTTCCAGGCGCGTAGCTAGACATTTTCCCGTCATACGCAAGGCTGACTGCAATCATTAAAATTGCTTTATTGATTGCATATGCATCTCCATATATACATGTTGTTTTAAAATTAAACAATAGGAAGCCGCCATGCTTTAACACTATGATTTCATTGTTCCATATTACCATTCATGGAATATTGATCAGTATTATTTGAAATAAAGTACCTCACTGCAAATAAATGCATTGTTGTTAATTGTCATATAACGAAGTATTGCCATTATAAAGTATTACACATTTTTCATACAGTTGCTGTCATTTTACCATATAAATCAATAATTGTTCATGTTTATAAATATTCCATACAATCATGGTCATTTAGAAATGTGATGTCATATGGTCGCTTCCATATTTGTATCAAACTTTAAATGATCATATCTTCGGTTTGCAATCGAAAATACGTCATTTTGTAATTACCAGCAGGTTACGCAAATACGCGAGGCAGTTTCTACTTCTCGCTGGGGTACATGAAATTAACTTTAACCACACAAATATATTAAGCTTAGGTTGCGTTTTCAGACTTATTGAAAACATTGCTATAACGGCATCCTTTGTTGTTTCTTTACAGTATTTAGCATATTGTTCTACACACAAGAAATCTTACATGTAACTGTCTACTATTTTCTACACAAGTGTACATTATTTTAAGAATGGACTGTCCAATATTTTAACAAATATTGGACTGTTACTGTCCATTCTTAATAATATTGGACAGCTGTGTAGGAAATATTGGACGATAACACGTAACATTTCTAGCATACAATATGCTATATACTGTACAGAAACAACAAAGGGATGGCGTCATAGCAATGTTTTAAGTTTAACTTTTGTGTTACAACAGTTAAAATGACTATTCAATTAACAGTTAATTTAAGGTCATCAAGAAAAACAATTATATGGATTGATTATCAGAAACTCTCCAGAAAATATATAGAGGATATTTGTTGTTTTGGAGTGAATAACATTTATATTTTCACGAATGCTTGCATTTTTATTTTATGATTTTTCAAACAATCATTTAAGCAATTTCAGTAATTAAACTGTTTTACACACCTGGCTACGCGCCCTGTTCACGATGACGTAACGAAACGTTACATGACGTCACTTTTTTTGAAACCGTTAACATCATAGAAAGAAAGTAATTAAATAAAAAGTGGATTTAACAACAACAGTTGGAATATCTTGTGAGTCGTGTTACTGTGCATTTGTGTTGGTTGTGCATTAAAAAAGTAGTCCCGGCAGCTACTGTGGAATAAAACTCTATATTCCACAGTGTGGAATAACACTTTTATTTCACTGATAAAATACAGTATTTAATTGCTTATCACAAAATATAAATCTATTTTGTTCAGTGGTAACTCTCTTTCATCTTGTCAGTATACTTCCTTCTCAGGGACATGGTCAAGGTAAAAAACATTTTTCTGCAAATATTCCTCAAACTTATTTAATCCTACATGTTGCTAATGTACATGGTACGATAGAATGTTTAAGTTTATTGATTTGAGTTTTTTTGATATAGCTCCGTGTACTTAGTTTATTTGATATAGCTCCCTGTGGTTTCTGGGCTAAAGTAGGGCCACTGCTTTATAGTCCAGGCAGAGGGGTAAAGTCACATTTACCTCAGTTTGTGTTAATTTTGTCATTATTTGTTCATTAAAGGTCTTCATCATCATCCCTGTATCACGTGCTACTTGAGTGCTGACAGTAAATAATGACTGTGGCTCCATTGAAAATGGAGTGTTTTAATACCTCAGAATTTGCTGCAACTCTGCAGTTCTGAAGGTGAGAAGGTTCTATGCCCATTCTGCATATTTTTATCTCGACATAAATGAAGGGCAGGCCTGGAATGATCATTCCTGTTGGCGCCATATAATTGTTTTGTGTTGGTGCATGGTAAAACCTAATTCAACTCAATTTATTTAAAATCAAGCATTTTTTAAACTAAATTTATTAGTATTTTCTTTTAAAACGATTTCATCATCATGTTTTAGTGTCTTTTAAATTTTTCTTCAGAAGAAGATCCATGATGTGGGAGAATGGATGTATCCTAATTTTGTGGCTTTAATGGCTAATTAGAAATTTATTTCCATCGATGAATTAAACTTTAAACGCCACTATTGAAATGAGAACAGCGAAACATTTGACGAGCCTCCATTGGATACGCCCCTATATTGTAATTTTGTAATTTCTCTGGAAATAATATCCTTTTCTTTCCCTTGTAAAGAAAGCTGGTTACATAATGGGAAAATTATTCATAGGAACAACTCCTTTGTTTTGTATTTTTAAGAAATGGATTGTTATTTTTGGTGTTTGAAAAAAGAAAATGTAACTATTATATTCTCTCATGTAAGAAAGTATAGATAATTTATGTTTAAAATTTGTGGAAATATTTACCTCACACGCTTGTATTTAAATGCTATGTTTACAATATTTTGCAAGGTACACACAAGTTTTCTAATATTATTGAATGAAAACTGAAAGGGACAGTCATGGCATTGCACTAGTTTTTCTACACAATATATACCGGTATATTTAATAATTTCTGATAGAAAATACATTTTATTATGTACTTCCCAGTGAAATACTGGATTTTATGGTTTAAATAAAACCTTATATTTTCATTGTTTATATTTCACATGTGAAAATATAATATAATTTCACTCATTGTTTTGGCGCATTATGTTTTTTCTGCATAAATTTATTGATTGTGAGTATATAATCAATAGAATATTTGTTGGTTTGTCGTTAATCTAGGATTTATTTTCATCTCAAAGTGAGAAAATTCAAATATTTTTACTCGTGCTTTTCACATCTCGAAGAAAATACAAACAAATATCGTCTATATATTACTGACTGGTGAGTATAATACAAACAAATATCGTCTATATATTACTGACTGGTGAGTATAATACAAACAAATATCGTCTATATATTACTGACTGGTGAGTATAATACAAACAAATATCGTCTATATATTACTGACTGGTGAGTATAATACAAACAAATATCGTCTATATATTACTGACTGGTGAGTATAATACAAACAAATATCGTCTATATATTACTGACTGGTGAGTATAATACAAACAAATATCGTCTATATATTACTGACTGGTGAGTATAATACAAACAAATATCGTCTATATATTACTGACTGGTGAGTATAATACAAACAAATATCGTCTATATATTACTGACTGGTGAGTATAATACAAACAAATATCGTCTATATATTACTGACTGGTGAGTATCGTCTATATATTACTGACTGGTGAGTATCGTCTATATATTACTGACTGGTGAGTCTATATATTACTGACTGGTGAGTATAATATGCATGAAGAATTTGTTAACAAAGAAAAAATACATAAATCCAAAATTTGCAATTATGTATTTTTCTTTGGAATCCAGATTGTATTTCGTGTAATTTTAAGCATTTACTAGCAGTTTTCGAAGTTATTTAGGCTGACGATGAATAATACATCACAGTATATTTATTTTGATATTAATGTACACCACAAGATTGCTGCGTGTTCTTTATAATTTATCACGAAACTAATAAGGTTTATACATAAAGTAATAATATGTTATCTGCAAGTTTCATTCTCTGTTCATTTATGAAAATGTAAATCCGTTTGTAACAAATATTTAATGAATTGACCAAAGTAACATAGTGTGAAATAATTTACTCACACATACAGGAATAATTTTGATATTTTATGAGTCATGGTTGGCAAAATATAAAGACTGTTCAGGAAACTGCACATTTTTGCATATGATTTTTTATCATTTGACATCATTTGTTGGTTTAAACATATTTGATTGCATCATTTTACATTTGTCGGGTCACAAGCTCTGAAATGACCATTTGTTATTCACTAAAAAAAACAGGTAATAGAAATATTCTCATTTACTCATTTACTGACGACAATCGGGTTTCGGGTGTCTGGTATATGGTATTGAACATTGCATGTTATTACACATGTGGGAATGTTGGATGTTATGGAACAACATACAAGTGATGTTTTTTGATAAATAAGTATGATTTATTGCCAAATAATTGTGATAATATTAAAATAAAAAAAAAGTAGAATGTATTTTAAAATATATAAAAAACTCGTTTGAATCTAAATATACCTAAATTAAATTAATATAACCGTATTTTTTATAAAACTATCAGTTTTGTTTTTAAATATTTGCTATTAAACTTATATAAATCATGGCGAATTATATCATTGTTAATGATATTTTACAGTTTTGTAAAAAATACTTTGAAATTAAGTAAAACTTCTGTATAAAACCTTGAAAGAGAAGATAAAATTTAAACAATTTTATATTGAATATTTAAGGTTTGATTAAATGTACTACACAAACTATAATATGACATTTTAATTATTGTAAACCTTCATATACATTCAAATTTATTATTGCTTTTATGCAGTAATTTAAAGAACAGCGTAATGCTCAGTGAATTGTCTGAACTCTATTTTGTAGTATAATTATTATTGAACGGTATTATATTTCATAATTTAAGAAATCATATTTTATTTAAATCATTTTCATCCTATATGGACTTGTGGCAGTATTGATTTTTTTTTATTATACAAAAATTTGAATATTTGCAAATCATGATACTAAGCAGTTTATTAAATAAAAACAAATTGTTTATACACATTTCTACACTACCAGTTTTGCCACAGATAAATACCACATGATTCTAATACGATTCTGATATGATACTTATTTAATATGATACTTATATAAAAGGAGCAGTACTTGATACTTATATCAAACATTTTATATGAGAATCATTTCAATTTTATAAAATAATCATCTAGAAGTTGACAAAAAAAAAAAAAATCATGAAAATTATATATAACATGTTTGTGTTTTGAAAATTAAAATTTTATAAATATCACAAGAAAGGTTTAATAAGAGAATTATATGTGGCCCCTTTTATGAGAATGCAATCATGTTTATATTCTGTGGCAAATTTGTAATTATTCAGTACATCATTAATTTAGCAAAACATATGGTAAAATAATGCAGGAAAAACCTTCCTCAGTTTTTTTTCCCTCAATATTTGAATACTTCAGTTGTGAAGCAAAATTGAGATCGTCTAAATAAAATGGAGACCCAGTGTAGCATGGTAAATATTTCAAGATAACTGTTCATTGTTTAAAAAAACCAAACTATTTAAGTCTTCAGATTGCTGAAATCTTACTACATACTGCATTTTATGGACATGCAGATGTTTACAATAGCTGACTGCCTAGATAAACACGGCTGAAATCTTACTACAATTGCATTGTATGGACATGCAGATGTTTACAATAGCTGACTCCCTATATAAACACGGACAACTATTTATAATATGGACAGTTATTTATAATATGGACAACTATTTAAATATGGACAGTTAGTTATAATATGGACAGTTATTTATAATATATAGAACAATTTAATGTTTGTCAAAGTGATGCTGTTACATTTTGATTGGCAGATAAGTATGCCAGATAACTCCAGTTAAATTGTCATTTTTAATTCATTTCCAGCCTCATTGCACTTACACAAACATATTTTATAAATAAATTAATTATTGGCTTTTCATTTTTATATGAACATTTATTATTATTATAAATTATATTATCACATAACCTGCAATGTGGGGGTGTTATAAAGCCATGACATATATAGTGTAATACACTAGTGTAATAAATATGCACATGATGGTGGAATTTTTATAATGTATATAAATGTATAGTGTAGATATAATGAGATTACTGATTTGAAATATATGTGTTTTAAGTGTCATTATTACCGGGTATAAAAGTTTGTTTGTGTAATATTTGTATATATGTTTATAACTTTTATATGTGACACTATAATAAACCATTAAAGTCATAAAGTCATAAAGGCGAATTAATGCTCAGTCTTGTCACCTCGTTCAGCTTGTTGTCATATCGGAATTACCTTGTTGATTTCTGTAACAGTTAAATTTACCGAATTATTTAAATTGAGAGGCTTGCAGTTGCGTTGCTCTGTGTGGTTAGTAAACATGCAAGTTTGCAGCTACATTAATACATGTATGTTATATGTTATACTAGAATCTTACATTCATGTGTATTTAATATTAAATTGATTAAACTTGTTTGATTAAATTTGATACGTCATGCTCGGCACAATCTTGCATCGTATAATTTTATTGAACTATATAGTTCAATGAATACAATATCATAGGGAGACAATCATTTAAAATTCTCTATATCTTCAGAAGGTCTTTACATTTGATGGAACATGATGCACTAGGAACATGATACAATAGGAACATGATACAATAGGAACATGCATGATACAATAGGAACATGATACAATAGGAACATGATACAATAGGAACATGATACAATAGGAACATGATACACTAGGAACATGATACACTAGGAACATGATACAATAGGAACATGATACAATAGGAACATGATACAATAGGAACATGATACAATAGGAACATGATACAATAGGAACATGATACACTAGCAACTATTGTGCCTTAATGGCACACAACAATCTTCAAGTGTTTATCAAGCATTCAAATTAGCGTTTCGATCGTGTTTATCGGTATCATTTTGACTTTAAATTTGCTTGCATATAATTAAATAAATTTCTTAGTTTTTATTGTTAATTTTTATTTGTCTTATTCTACCATAGGTTAAAATCTATTATTGGTGCAGTATTATCACTAGTTATTAATATATGCAGTATTATCACTAGTTATTAATATATGCAGTATTATCACTAGTTATTAATATATACAGTATTATCACTAGTTATTAATATATGCAGTATTATCACTAGTTATTAATATACAAAAATAAATAAGTTAGCTTTAATACTACTCGTATAATTAATACTAATGATTGAACAAATGTAAGTTTTGTAGAAAAACAAATGGGATGGCATGAGTTTTTAAAAATTCGAGATTGCCGTTTGTACGCCCCTTTAAACTTTTCAGTGAAAGACAACAGAGGATGACTAATATGGCTGTCATATTTTCCTTAAAGGAACACAGCACTCTTGTTACAACAACAAAAAATGGCAGTGTTTATCAATGTTATCAATCAAAGCTATGAAAAAAATGAAGAAAATTATAATTATATTTACATGCAGCTTCAAAGTAAGACGACATTTAATGAATAAATCAAGTTTTCAATACTGACGAAACCAGTATAACTGAGTGGAGCCTTTGTGTGCACCATTCACCCGTCTTCCTTACTGGATAAATACTTCCATATTGCCATGTGTTGCAACAGCAATGATTGTTTCATTTGGTTTGAGGTAGCCAGTCAAAGTTGTTATCTCAAATAATTTTGGATAATTTGTAAAAGTCCCAAACTCGATAAAATGTTTTTCGTTTTCTTTCAATTAAAAAAGACTAATGATGACATGTGTTTGAACTACAATACAATACATTCTAATTTAAATCTACTTTCAGGAATATTACATAATCAAACAGGAAGACTGTCTGGAGCCATTGTTTGTGTACATGTGAGTTCCTCAGCGTCAGCCGGCATTGCCTAAGCAGAGAGCATGAGAGCGAAACATTCGGAAAAACCAGGTACGGTTGATCGATATCGTGATTAATGATTTTTGCGCCATCAGTGCCGAGCCACGTTATCTCTGCATAATTTCATCTTTCTATGTGACATTATTCTCCTTCAAGGATAGACACAGAACTCATTATTTTTCTTGTATCGTTTAACTTTGTCAGGTAAATATTTTTTTCTTTTCTAAAGTATAAATAACAATTTTCAGCTGTAGTAAGATTTTAGCAAATGTTCCCTAACTGTTATTATTTGTCGCAAATGGAGAACAAGTGTAAATTTTGAATGTTTGAAGGTATGCTATCCTAATCTTATTCAAGGGCGTAGCCAGGCATATGCATTTCATAGAAAAAAAGAAAAAGTAAAAAAACATTCAAATCTAGAGGGTGAGGTGAGGTTTTGCACTTTTTATCTGACAAAAACAATTGCAAATAAGACATTAGTAGCTTACAAAAAGAATAATTTTAATGCACAAAATGCCAGAATTTGCAGTCTATACTTGAAAGTGCGGGGCGGGGTGGATGCTATCAAACACCAGCAGGGTGGGGTGGATGCTACCAAACACCCGCGGGGTGGGTGGATGCTACCAAACACCCGCGGGGCATGGTGGATGCTACCAAACACCCTAGAATTTTCGCAGCAAAAACAGCTCATTATAATGTGCGTGCGTATTTCAAATATTAGACCAGCTAAGCCCCTGATTTATATCGATTACTTATTGCTTATATGCGTGTGTTGAATGGTACCTTAACACCATCCTGCTCGCAATTTACCTGAACTGAATACAGAAAATCATTTAAGGGCAATCTTGAAGTTTTTATCATTTTGGCTTTAAATCTGCTTGCATAAATTATAATTAAATTTATTGTATACTTTTTATATTGTCCCGTTTAGTTTGCATTGAGCTAAGGAAGCAATATTCTACGATATTGCACACATTGATATTGCACCGGAACTTTTTCTCACGCTTGCTAAGAGCCGCGAAATAGAAATAAGGAACTACTTTCAACGGAATCCTGCTATAGTGTCAACAAAAAAAAAGACGTGTTTTTGTTCAACCTTTTGTGGCAGAAAGTGACAAAATAATTGAAATGGTCACTCACCCACTATTTTTAACGTTATCGAATGGCAAAATCGTTTTGACGTTTTTCATGACGTCATCCGATGTCGACGTTGTTTTCGCGCAAAATAATCATCCACACAAAATGAAACTGAATGACATTATAGGAATTCCATCGAAAGCTATAAAAAATAAGACAAATATAATGAAAAGTAATAGTCATACAATTAGCATTGATCGAAAACAATATGAAAGTATACAATAAAAAGGTTATTGAATTTGTATGGCTAAATATTACTTAGAACTCGTTGCTTTGGCGCAGGACGACTCGCAAGCTTTGCCAAAACAACTCGTTCCAAGTAATATTTAGCCATACAAATTCAATAACCTATAAAATGTTTCAGTTTTCTCATTGTCTGTAGTATATATATAGGATCTGACACTCGTTGTCATTTCATACAAAATTTTATTAAACAAGTTCAGGAATTTGTTATTAAGCGAGCCTTCAGGAATTTGTTATTAAGCGAGCCTCCGGCGAGCTTAATAACAAACTCCTGGACGAGTTTAATAAAAAAAATTATGAAATGACAACGAGTGTCAGATCCTTTTTATCACATGAATTTTGAAATTTTGAATTTTGAATTTTGATATTAATATTAATTCAGGACTTTATATTCATTTTCATTAATTTCCTCTTCATCTCCAGTATTGTCAGTTGTTGTCCTCTTCATCTCCAGTATTGTCAGTTGTTGTCCTCTTCATCTCCAGTATTGTCAGTTGTTGTCCTCTTCATCTCCAGTATTGTCAGTTGTTGTCCTCTTCATCTCCAGTATTGTCAGTTGTTGTCCTCTTCATCTCCTGTATTGTCAGTTGTTGTCCTCTTCATCTCCAGTATTGTCAGTTGTTGTCCACTTTATCTCCAGTATTGTCAGTTGTTGTCCTCTACATTGTCAGTTGTTGTCCTCTTCATCTCCAGTATTGTCAGTTGTTGTCCTCTTCATCTCCAGTATTGTCAGTTGTTGTCCTCTTCATTGTCAGTTGTTGTCCTCTTCATCTCCAGTATTGTCAGTTGTTGTCCTCTTCATCTCCACTATTGTCAGTTTCTGTCCTCTTCATCTCCAGTATTGTCAGTTGTTGTCCACTTTATCTCCAGTATTGTCAGTTGTTGTCCTCTACATTGTCAGTTGTTGTCCTCTTCATCTCCAGTATTGTCATTTGTTGTCCTCTACATTGTCAGTTGTTGTCCTCTTCATCTCCAGTATTGTCAGTTGTTGTCCTCTTCATCTCCAGTATTGTCAGTTGTTGTCCTCTACATTGTCAGTTGTTGTCCTCTTCATCTCCAGTATTGTCAGTTGTTGTCCTCTGTATTGTCAGTTGTTGTCCTCTTCATCTCCAGTATTGTCAGTTGTTGTCCTCTTCATTGTCAGTTGTTGTCCTCTTCATCTCCTGTATTGTCAGTTGTTGTCCTCTTCATCTCCACTATTGTCAGTTGTTGTCCTCTTCATCTCCTGTATTGTCAGTTGTTGTCCTCTTCATCTCCAGTATTGTCAGTTTCTGTCCTCTTCATCTCCAGTATTGTCAGTTGTTGTCCTCTTCATCTCCAGTATTGTCAGTTGTTGTCCTCTTCATCTCCAGTATTGTCAGTTGTTGTCCTCTTCATCTCCTGTATTGTCAGTTGTTGTCCTCTTCATCTCCAGTATTGTCAGTTGTTGTCCACTTTATCTCCAGTATTGTCAGTTGTTGTCCTCTACATTGTCAGTTGTTGTCCTCTTCATCTCCAGTATTGTCAGTTGTTTTCCTCTTCATCTCCAGTATTGTCAGTTGTTGTCCTCTTCATTGTCAGTTGTTGTCCTCTTCATCTCCAGTATTGTCAGTTGTTGTCCTCTTCATCTCCACTATTGTCAGTTTCTGTTCTCTTTATCTCCAGTATTGTCAGTTGTTGTCCTCTTCATCTCCAGTATTGTCAGTTGTTGTCCTCTTCATCTCCTGTATTGTCAGTTGTTGTCCTCTTCATCTCCAGTATTGTCAGTTGTTGTCCTCTACATTGTCAGTTGTTGTCCTCTTCATCTCCAGTATTGTCAGTTGTTGTCCTCTTCATCTCCTGTATTGTCAGTTGTTGTCCTATTCATCTCCAGTATTGTCAGTTGTTGTCCTCTACATTGTCAGTTGTTGTCCTCTTCATCTCCAGTATTGTCAGTTGTTGTCCTCTTCATCTCCAGTATTGTCAGTTGTTGTCCTCTTTATCTCCAGTATTGTCAGTTGTTGTCCTCTTCATCTCCAGTATTGTTAGTTGTTGTCCTCTTCATCTCCTGTATTGTCAGTTGTTGTCCTCTTCATCTCCAGTATTGTCAGTTGTTGTCCTCTTCATCTCCAGTATTGTCAGTTTCTGTCCTCTTTATCTCCAGTATTGTCAGTTGTTGTCCTCTTCATCTCCAGTATTGTCAGTTGTTGTCCTCTTCATCTCCTGTATTGTCAGTTGTTGTCCTCGTCATCTCCAGTATTGTCAGTTTCTGTCCTCTTCATCTCCAGTATTGTCAGTTGTTGTCCTCTTCATCTCCAGTATTGTCAGTTGTTGTCCTCTTCATCTCCAGTATTGTCAGTTGTTGCTCATCACAAGTCCCCATTCTGACACGACATCACCTAAGGTTAAAGGAGTGTGAAAAACAGTTTGTTCATTAATTAATTGATTAATCTATTGAATTTTTTTTAAATGTAAAAATTTAAAAAAAGAAAGCATGTATGATCGAGTAAACAAGAATCCTTCCACTCATCAAAATATATAGAAAATGTTTTCACAATAAAACAATCTGGTGTTAATTTTAGCTATTAACAAACTACTGCTGCGTTCTCAGTAATACTAATTAAATTGCTAGAGATCGCATTTAATGGAAAAGATGTTTTCAAAGAGATGTTTAAAATAAATATACTCCAGTTCTGCAATGAATGTAAAGCAGCAGGGCTAAATGACCGAGCACAGTGATATATGAACTTGAATGGGGCTTGAATAATCACGCATGAGATGGTCGCTTTGGAATTCACGTGATTTACGCCATCGCAATATCACTCCAAAACTGTTCGAATGCTGTTTTCCATTGTGATATGAAACATCTAAATGCATAGGGAGTTCGAAAATAATTGTCTGCCTCTGATTTATGTAGATGTCCCCGCAATTGATAGCTCTTATTTGAGCATCATTTTAAATATGAATGCTTTAATGTTTCAATGTTTCATGGCATATGGTTGATGACAATGCTCTGCATTTGCAATTTTTCTGTTAATTTGGCATGTAATGTTGTTTGTTTTGTCCGGTCTATTTAACATTAACAGTGACATCGAGATACAATGGAGCAACATCATCAACTTGTGTAATATTTTATTATTTTAATATATATTTTTATAAATATTTTTATTGACTTCTTTTTTTATAAAGGGAGGTAATGGATTTTGTTTAACATAAAATATACACATGAAAAAAAGAAGAATCACTGAGCTTAATTTTTATAATCAATCTTAACAAAACATTCTGAAAGTGAAATCATTAATATGTTGGAATGCTGTTCTTTTCTGAATTAATTTGTTTTAAATGATGTTTTTACGTGATTTTTAGCACATGTTAGGCCATATATGATGTTGGACTTTTTTTTGGGGAATAGGCAGACCACCCTGTTATTCCTGGGTAGATCCAGTACTGTATAACTCCCGCCATACATAAGAATCAACACTTTCTCACTTGAATTAATTTGTAATAACTATAATTTAAGTGATCTGCTGACCTGGATGTTATGCATCATGTGGGCATGCATGTCTGAGATGCGTTTGTAATCCGCAACTCTGCGCGACTGGCAGCGGGCCTCTGACGGTTTCCGTCAATCTTAGACTTCGATCCATCTTTTACGCTTTTGTAAGATTCTACAGCAATAACTCAAATGCTGTCTAAGACGCCTCTATAGACGCCTCTATAAAACGGAGCGAGCATCAGCCCGATGGTCTGATGTGCCTCGCAGGTCTTCATAGCAAAGTGTGGCCATTAAAAGTGTCTTTACTTATCTAACAAAGTTTCAAATCTGCTCGATGTTCATTTGTTTTGACGAGGTTTTAACATTCCTAATTAATACCTTATGACGTCACTTTCATCAGCCTGTAAGATGATCATCATTTCATTGGTGAGTGAACATTTTATCAATAATTTAATGTTATTTAAAATCGACTTTGTTTTCCAACAATGAAAATTAACTCATTAAAAGGGATAAAGTTGGTCAAAAATGTCATTGAATGTTTCAAGATTGGTGTAAACTGTTTTTTCTTGCAAAAAAGATAGTGAATAAAATTTGATTCGTAAAGTGCCATGTCAAATAAGAAACAAATATATTTCAAACAGGTTTATCTTGTGTGACTTTATTTTGTGCCAGATCAAAAGACTTGAAAAGCAACCCACTGGATGTTCCTTATGTTATCCATGATCTAAAATGATCTTCAGGTCCCTCCTTGACATTCGTGGTAACACTATAAATCGTAGGTTATATTTCACCGTTTTACTTTATAAAACCGTATATATATATAGGGAATAATTTTACTGAAGGACTTTACAAACGTCTCATATATACAGTTTCAATAATTCTTGCATGTAATTTTTAAACTAATGCCACGATAGCCTTTGTATATCACTTATTCAATTTTTCACAATAATCAATTTTGACTGTTTTATTGACGGCGAAAATGAAATGATTGATACTCACAACTTATTTTGAAGTAAGATATTAAACAGTGGTTATATCTTTGTTGATTTTCAGTGAGGGTTTTTTAAAGTCCTTGAGTATTTTAAATGAAAACCAGTTAAAAAAAGTCGAATTTTTATTTTATTTAAGGAGCCTCAGCAAGTAAAATATTAGATTCATCGAGGTTAAAGTGTTCATATGAAATGACATAATTATGAACCTGTTTACCATATGACATGATTTGTTCGAGTAATTCACCAAAATAAGGAGCCAGCCATGATTCAATTGCAATATATTTTGCATCATGCCATTGCGATGTTATTATGGTAATAAATATGAAATGATGTTATGAAATGGCCTACCATAAAGAGATGAAATGATGTTAGGAAATGGCCTACCATAAAGAGATGTCATTTAATAAATTCCTTTAAAAAATATGTAGAATAATAACAAGTAGGATTTTGTTTCTTTATTTTGGTATAAATTTCAACTCTCCAAAACTTGCCGTAAAATTAGTGTTATGACAGCAAGGTTTTAAAACATCAAAATAACCTTCGTTCACATGTCCCAAAAAAAACACATGTTTACAGAGGACATTTTTGTATTATTTATTTTTATGAAACTGCATACACATGTATTATATTAATCAAACAATTAGTCACTGGAACAAAACTGTCAACCAGTCTATCACCAAGACATATTTAAATGCTTTCGTTTTATTGAAAATGCAGTTGCGAAGAAGATATTTTTTTTCTTCCTAAGCTTATTAAAAAAATCAAGAAATTTGTTACATTTTATACAAATTTTCTCCATCCCCTTCATTGCATATACAAAAGGATTTTTGTGTGTGTGCCTCTATGGTCTCCATTCAGTCATCTATTGAAGGACCATCCACATCGGCCAACTCCCTAGGGCTTTCCCCAGAACCTTTCCTAAATGTAAAGAAAGCTTACAGTTAATCTCTATTAACATACCATACTGATAGAATAAAATGCCTTTGAGCAAAAAAGTGTAAAGACTTTCTTTACAGTTTGTTTACCTATAACATGTTCCTTTTCTTTTTATGGCCTTTTGAAATGTTTTGCAGCTGAGTGTGGATCTGAAAATAGTGTTTTTTAAGTGTATTTATGTGTTAAAATAAAACTCCAGTAGCATGTAACGTGGTTACTGGAAATGCTGGAATGCGTTATCTAACATGACAGTGCTCAACAAAAGACAGGTATCTGTACCCAGTATTTCAGATGCTCCCAGTCAATAACAGCTCATAAATCATTCAGGGTAATGGCCATTTAGCTTTATAGTTTTCCTCTGTTCAGGTGAAAACAGATTAAGTTGGCGACAGTATTTGCTGCAAACATCATTCCTGTCCATTGTGGAATTAATTACGACCGCGCTAATTGGAAACTGAACGCCAACCTATCATTAAGTTTGGATACTGTTTATTCTACTTACTGTGGATGTTAATTAGCCCTTGATCATTTGTGTTTATTTTGATTTTTAGTTAATTAGCCCTTGATCATTTGTGTTTATTTTGATTTTTAGTTAATTAGCCCTTGATCATTTGTGTTTATTTTGATAAGGATGTTTTCAAAATTATATTGTCATTTTAGGAAATGATGTTATAATAAAATAAAAAATGACTTTTTAAAAATTGTCAAGTATGTATCTTCTAAAACAAAAGTTTTTTCCTCAAAATGAATACATATTTTTATATTATGTATGCAGTTAAAACTTAATACTTTAAAATGAATTTAAAAAACAACAAAACTGTCTTATAAATTCAATTGCTGTGCCAATGCTTAAGTCAGAAGCTGTATGAAATTATTTATTCATTTTTATGAATACGCAATTTCAGGATTATAATGTTTTTCATTTGTCATGCGTCTATGACTCTGCGTCTGCCGTATAATCTGTCTGTGCTCTGAAGGATTGCTTGCTGTTTGTTTTGCTCAATGTTATTCAGATGCACAGCTTGATGCAAACTTGATCATATTTGAAGCACAATTTCACTTTTTCAATCGCTCAAATTGAATGCGTGCTCCAGCTCATTATTGGTGACAATATGGATGGAATATAATAAGTTCTTGTCAATAACCGATTAAGCGATACCAACGTGGCGGCAATAGCTAGTACCCGGCAACAATGCTTCGGGAATAAAATAAAAATATTTAATAATTCCAGTTGACACTTCATACTGTTGGCGCATGCCACGATTATTGAATGAATATTTTTGGTAAAAATCGGGCTTAAATATCAGGCAGAACATAAAGTGCTCCGGGAATATGCTAGTGTAAGGATACAAGGCAGGAAATGTCGGCCAACTCCTTTTGGAATTCACCTTCCTAGCAATTTCCTGGCAAACAGTCAGCCAGCATAGAGAGAGTCATGCTTCGCCAAACGTCATACATTTTTGTGACTTTTCCGGGGTAATATATTTTGTTATTAATTTACATGTCAGGAAAAAGGACATACTTTGATAACTCATGTATCAATACTTTGCCTTTGTGGTTCTCGTAACGAACGCTCGGCGGTTAGCAGATCATTCACTCTAAATGAAATATTACTTAATTTTTACGACTGATTCAAATTAAGAAAAAATATAAAGATATTTAATTCCTAAATGTAGAAATTATGGAGTTTTTGTTTCACTTTCAATATTTTTAAAAAAATGTCTTGGTTAAATTATGTTTCCGAAGTGAATTTAGATATTTTCAGAGTTACATTTCCTATTCTTTGTTCAAGATTATTTAAATTGAGCATTATGCCCTAGCTGCCATTCGCTACACATTTTGTTTAAGAATAATCTTACCTTATTTTTATTATTTATTTTATTCAATGAATCTGATATACATTATGCATTGTAATAAAATTAAATAGAGTTTAAGACAATCGTTTTAAGAAAACTTATATTATTAATCTTCTCATGAATTTAATTTGTTTGTTTGTAAGATGTTTTACGCCATTTTCAGCACGTAAGGTTCTAATTATGAAGATCAATTTCTTTTTTGGTGGAGGGATCACCCACTTTTCCTGGGTAGAACCAGTACTGTACACCTCACGCCATTCTTGAGAATTTGAATAACAGTTTAACATACTTTAATGCAATCAGCAAGTTTCTTCTTCATTTACAAGTGTTTCTTTTATTGCCTAAGTACAAATAAATAAAAGGTTGATGGGAAATTGGTGAATAAAAAAAATTAGATATAAAAATCTTTCATTTCTTGTTTTAAATATATTTTGATTACAATAATTAGTTGAGTGTGAAACATTTTAGTTGTTGCCCAAATTTATGTATTTTTCAGACCTATTTATTTCTCTTTTGTTATGCTTTTCCTTTAATCGGCGCAATTCAAATTTGTTATTTCTGTGATATATAATTTGTTTTGATATTTTCTTACTAGAATTTAAGAATTTATATCATTGAGTATTTGTTGATTTTCCTTGTGTCGTTTATAAAAACATCTTTAACGAAAAACTACGTTTTATCCAAGAGAATTTCTGATGAGTTTAAGAACCTGATACTTTAATGATGAAAGTAGTGACAATCAGCATCTCTTGCCTAAGGAAAGATTCCACGACGATGTTTAAAACAACTTGATCATAACGCGATGGTGTAAGAACCGATTTCGTTGAAATGATTTTACAACTCCGGGTGTCAGATTATGTCGGCATCTTGTTATTTCTTCATTATTCCCTGAATTACTGTAAAAAAAAATTGACTTGAAAAAAGATAATTCACTGATTAGGAGACTGTCCCCCAAAGCAAGTAAAAGTGTCGGCGGACGACTTTTAATGTTATTTGTTTATGGCAGCAGCAACTTAAACATGATGCAGCGCTATGAATTAGCATAAAACCAAACCAGGACAGGTTATATGGGTTTAGCAGTTGGACAGAAAACGATGTTACACTTCTTGTTTAAAACTGAAAAATTATTTAAGGTTAAAGTAACTAAACTGCCAAATTTCATATCAAAGCCAGTGTACCCGATAATACCCATGTGATGTGTTTATGACAAAAAAATGTATTTGCACCTATTAAATACCTAAATTTATGAAGACACAATTAAAATAACTGTTGTTGAAGAAACGTCAAATGATTTTACAGTTGGAAAGACCAAAGCAATTACTGACAATAGCATATACACTAGGCGGCACTTATAGTTACCCTTAAATATTAATAAAACATTTTTTTTCTTCATAATTTGCAAAAACTTTGAACATATTCTAGAGACACACGGCAATCTTGAAGTGTTTATCAAGCATTGAAATTATCTTCTCAGTTTATTTATCTAGTATCATTTTGACTTTAAACGAGCTTGCATATAATTTAATAAAATTTTGAGTTCATTTTTTCGTGTTATTCTGCTAAAGGTTTAAATATATTATTGGTGCAGTATATATAAGCAACAATTAATAGTATGTGACAACAGTTAGCTTTATACTATTCATATAATTTATAATATTAATGGTTGAACAAATGCAAGTTATGTTGGAAAACTAATGACAGCAGCGTAGTGTGGCAAATTACTCACGTGAGTAACAATGAAAACCAAAAATTAAAAAAAATGAATGTCTAAACACATTAAAAATGATATAAAAATGAAGGGAGTACGTTGGGAAATGGCCAAGCTTAACGCCCCTGAATGAGATGTCATGAGTTTTTAAAAAATCAAGATTGTCGTGTGTTCCTTAAAGCAGTGACTGAATGTAATCCGATTGATTATTTATTTTCAATTTTATTTTATGAATCTGTTAAAAATATCTATATAGTTATTAGTCTCTGATCTGAAACTATAGTGACCTCACAGATTCGCATGATGTTTTTATTTTATTTAAAGTTTTTTTGTTTTTGAATGTTTTCCCTTTTATTCATCCAATAATGGCAGAAAATGCAGCATGCAGCGATCATGTACTATAATTGCGAAAATAATAATCTTATAAATGAAGTCATAAATCAACTACATGTGTCAGGTAAACGGCAGGTGAAATATTTGCGGTAACAGTAGGTGTCATATAGGGCTTATACCTGCAACTAAAGTTATTCAAACCCAAACAGCCAGCATCGTTCTGCTTCACTGAGAAATAAAATAATTGTTTCTTAATAATGAGATCATTATATCACTCCATTTGAAATTGTGGTTGCTAGGATACAGAAAGTTGACAGATTACAGGAGTACTGTGCCTCAGAAATATTATCATAATGGTTTGATAATTAGGAAATATTTAATTTAATAGGTCAAGGTGAAGAAATCTGATAGAGCATTTTCTATGGAATGGAATTGTAAGGGAAACTTGAGCTAATGATTTTATTTCTATAGCTTTTAGTAAAACTATCAAAAACAGTGAAATGCATTAGAACGGGTAAACCTGAGTATTGAAAGTTTGACTTCGCGACAGTTGTAAATGACAAGTAAATTTGTAGATTCGTTTTTTAGGAAGTTGCAGGCTGGCCAAGAATTGCCCCACTGCTCTCTGAAAACGGAATTATCTATTACGCACATTATTTCAATAATAACAAAAAACATGGTGGGAATTAGGGCCCAGAAATTCCTTCTTGTGTAAAAGACAAAATAAATTATAATAACAAGAGAGGGGAAGTTCTGACTGGGGTGTGTGGAATGGACTGTTGCACTGGTCATAGTTACCGGTACATAATTATGAGATTAACATTTGTTCCCAGTTTTGGAAAATATCTATTACACTTGTATCAGTCACTTGGAAATGAGTTGTACTTTATGAAAAATCAGGAAATGAATTCATGCCATTCTGCTGGGACAAACTTTTTCAAAAGCAAATTTTTCAGAAATTTCGTAGAATAGATGAAAGTTTGGTCACTGGATTGGAAATAATTTAAGTAAATAACTAAGAAAATGAGTGATTGCTGTTAATTGTAAAATGAGTGATTGCTGTTAATTGTAAAATGAGTGATTGCTGTTAATTGTAAAATGAGTGATTGCTGTTAATTGTAAAATGAGTGATTGCTGTTAATTGTAAAAGAAAATGTCTAAAGGGTAACATCAAACTTCACAAACTGTATAAACTTTCTTTAACAGATCTGCCCATCCATATGGTAGGAAGCAAAACTGCCCCCTTGGAATGTAACCCTGATCCATACCACTGCCCCCTATCCTTCCCACTGGACACTAAATCACTTTCTCCCTTTCATACATGACAGGAACTTGAGTCAAACTATAAGGGACATAACACCCCGAGGTGTCAAAGCAATTGTTACAATATTTGCTTGGTGTAGTTACTAATTTATGATTGTCATATTTTTGATACAATTTACACTTTGGTTACTAAAGCTAATTTCTAGTATTCCAGTTGTCAGAATATTTCCTTTCAGTGGGGTGATATATTTCTTTATATGATTTGTTGTACAATTATTGTTTCTCAATAAGGCCTGGTATAATTAATATTTAGTTTCAGAGAGAGTGAGACATTTCTTCAATATAATTTTGTTGTATTGTCAAAATTGTTTCTCAATGTGTGGCTTGTGGGCAAGAATAGGGTCACTTACTTATCCAGGCCGATGGGTAAAATCCCCCTGACTCATGTTAATTTTGTATACGAAAGTTGTTCATCATCATCCCTGTATTGTTTGAGTTGCTATCTTGAGTGGTGTCAGAAAATATATGATGATCAAACAGAATTTGCGGCAAAAATTTGCAGCAAAGGTCGGGAGGTTCTAAGGTCCCATTCTGCATATTATTATCTTGATGTAAATGGAACATGGGCCTGGAATGTTCTTTTTTTCTGGCGCCATATATCCTTTCTTGTGTTGGTGCACAACCCAATTCAACTCGACTCAGTATTATAGTATAAATAATGCAGGTTCTCCTTTGCCCCTTGGAATTGCTCCGACTCTGTCGGTTTTATTTGAAATATTGGGACACAACAAGCCTATCCGAACTTTTACAATCAGAAAACACATTTTATCCTTCATTTATGTAAGGCTATAATTCAAAATAACATGGCGCCACGTCAACATGGATGTAACTATTTTTGTGTATTGCAGGTCTTGTGCATCAAAGATGTGGTATGGAGACTCCATTCTCACTTTTAAGTTTTTTAAATGTTTTATATCTTATAACAGATGCTCTTTTAAAATTTAAAATCTGTTGCTCGTAATTATTATAATATTTAAATGCAAGTCTAATCTGACGCCAATGCATTAAGATAAAACCCACCTTTCAATGCTGCGCTCATATTATAACTGTCACATGACACAGTTTAGGTTCCACAATGGCTGGCAGAGATGCTGTTTCACCAGATTATGGGTGTTACAGGGATATTACTGACTTTGAAATTCACTCTCAAACAATGCCAGCAGTCTATTGGCTGTTGCTAGCGACGACCAATAGTGAAGCAGACGCAAAAGTACTTTTTAGAGCATGTTATATATTTTATGTAATCAATGTTAATTAACAAAACCATTGTCTTCTGTGGCTTGCCGCAGTAACAGATGTGTGTGAATCATGGTTATAGATGGTGTAAATAAAGTCTACAGTGGCTGCTTATAATGGTGACTGACTCTCCTGGCTGGAGAGTGCTATAGAACATTAAGATCGGAATTAGTGTTCACTAATTTTCAGCCAATGAAATTCTTGTCGTGATAGCCATTTTTGGCACATCGTTACTCTTACTGTCTGTCTCTCAGACTCAAATTAAAGAAATTGTCAAATTATGGTTCTGCGGGTTTTTGGTGGTTGGGATTAAAAAGGCTGGTTATTAAAGGCCATTTAAAGCGGATCTGTCTTCTAGGGACACTTTTTAATTAAATAAAGCATTAAAAGAAGATGCACTGATAATCTTTGCAGCAGTGAATTTATACCCTGTGCAATTTTTTTATTTTTTAAGTCGTGTCGATTGTAAAATGTTGTGTTGTTAATTTAGAGTAATATTATTTTGAAATGTTCATGTTGAAATGTTCATGTTTTTTGGCCTGTATCCTCTGAGGCATGGTAAGGAACGGAAGCTAATTTGATATAGAGCCGCGTGATTCTGTAGTATTTTAGATCCTTTCCTTCTTTCTGGTAGTGGCTTTATAAACCTTAATGAGAGATTTAAAGGGGCACCCGGCAATCTTGAAGTTTTTATCAATCATTAACATTAGCATCTCTATCATTTGACTTTAAACCTTGCTTGCATATAATTCAATAAAATTTTGGGGTTTAATGTTTGTCGTCATCCGTTGTTCGTTAACTTTTGCCTGGTGAACACAATAGGGCCTTCATTATTAATCAGGCAGGGCCCGGTTTTATGAAACAACTTTGATCGTAAGTTAATTTCTTAAATTCTTTACTTTGATTTACAATTCACAAATAAATGCGATTTCATTTCATTTTCTTAAACATTTGATATTTCTACACACATTGAATGCTTAGGAGCAAAAGTGTGAAAAACGTTTTACAATTTGAGACTTGTCGTAAGATGTTTAATAAAACGGGGCCCAGATCTTTACTAAACTTTACCAGGGTCTTTATATCAATGAAAGCTCGGACAAGTTTGAAAACCAGCCAGATCGGATTAGTTTCGCCAGAGCCCTTGATTTGGAGAAAAATGCCATATTCTGCCTTGTGAACACTCTAGCACCTTCATTTATTATTTGATCTTTACCAAATTTGCATAGATTGTTAACATCAATGAAAGCTGGGATAAGTTCGAAAACCAGCCAGATCGGATCAGTTACACCGGAGTTATGGCCCTTGTTTTGATGGAAGTGCCATTTTCTGCCTTGTGACCATTCTAGCGCCTTCATTTATTATTTTATCTTTACCAAACTTGCACAGATTGTTAATATCAATGACAGCTCGAACAGGTTCGAAAACCATGTGATAGCCCTTGTGGTTGACTGTCCTCCTTGAATGCTACTTTCCCTGTCCGATCTTTTTATATTTCTTTAGTTAAAAAGAGGGCTGGCGTGGCTCAGTCGGTAGCGCGGCGGATTTGTAACCGGAGGCCCCGGGTTCAATCCTCCGAGGTGCCACTGAGTTTCGTCGGTGTGTTCTTAGGCAAGACACTTTTCCTTAGCCTCGTCCGTCGGATGGGGACGTAAACCGGGCGGTCCCGTGTGTCGGTCTATCCTCCGAGCACGTTAAAGAACCATAGGAATCTATTCGATAATAAGAGTAGGGCACGGTTCCCGGATTCCTATGTATCCTTCCCCTCTCTCTGGGGCGGCTCTAGATAACCTATACTGTGTTGATGAGCCGTTAAACAACATTCAATTCTTTAGTTAAAAATGCTGTATTTTGCCTCGTTAAGATGATAGGGCTTTCATTTTTCATCCGATCATTGCCAAACGTTACCAGGTTGTTAATATCAATGAAAGCTTGCACAAGTTTGAAAACCAGCCAAATCGTGTTAGTAATATCAGGGTTATGACCCTTGATTTAGTTAAAAATGCTGTATTTTGCCTCATTAAGATGATAGGGCCTTCATTTGGCCGGATTTCAACAAACGTTTTCAGGGATGATCAGTATCAAGCCTAGTTGTGCATATCCTCACTGTGTTCCGGTTGATTGATTTTGGCAGAGTTATGGCCTTTTAAAGGTTTTAGTACATAAACTTTGTCTGGACTAGTTCTCCTGAATCCCTGGTCGAATTTCAACGAAAACCGTATTTTCTTTTTTGGTGGTTAAAGTGCCATGTGTTCCAAAAATAATTTAAATCGTAACAGTTTATTTATAAACATGATTAACCACCGAAAAAGAAAATACGGTTTACACATATTGTATTATTGTGTCACACTGTGTGTACAATATAGTCTTTAAAAGAACAACAGAAACATCTAAATGTTTGAAAAAGAAATTTGAGGCAGATGGTTGAACATGATACAGAAATCGTTACTTTCATGTGTTTTATGGATGTCCGTTAATGAACCAGTCTCCCTTGACTTTTCAACACAATACATAATTTCTCTTTACCCCACTTTTATCAATGGAACTCCTTCAAAGCACATTAACAATTGTTATCCATCACCACTGTGATCATTTAATCACATTTATGAATTGTTTCTGAAAAGGGTTACATAGTGGGGGTCCAGTTTTAATTTGCCTGTGTAGCCCGCTTCCCGCCAATGTTTGTTGGTCGTTCATTGGACCCCGCCTGAGTAATGCATCTCCATGTCTTCTAAATACTATGATGGATTCCATGTTTTATACAGTTAATTTTCATAATTTGATATTTCTATTTTATGGGCTTTTATGGGGATTATTTCTCTGCTTTATTATTTATAAATATCCTGAATGTTATATTGATTCACTGTTGTTTATTGTAATGCATACTGCAATATTGTATATATTACATTCATTAAATTGTCAAAGCGAAGCACGGCTTAGATCAACATTTTACTTGCAGAATAATTGTGAGTTTTTGTGGTTCTTGAGCAAACTTTGTTTGTTCTGTCGTCATTTATTGAGTTTGCTTGTTTTTAAAAACTTGATAAGTTCACATTCAAGAATAAGTACCATAAACCAAATAACTCACGATGCCATGGGACCAAGAAAACTCACATGGGCATTATAGTTATAATTAGGCAGCAAACATTGTTTGGTGGGTGGATGAGCAGTGGGGTGGAGGTGGAACCAGGAAACCCCACATGAACATAAGAGTTATAACAAGGCAGCACACATTGTTTGGTGGGGGAGGGGGAGGTGGAGGGGGGGGGACCAGAAAAACCCACATAGGCATAAGAGTTATGATAGGCAGCACACATTCATTGGAGAGGGAGCAGGGTGGAGAGGGAGGGGAGCCAGGTGGAGAGGGAGGGGAGCCAGGAAAACTTACATGTGCATATAATAAGGCAGCTTACAAATTGTTTGGTGGGGGTGGGAGTAGGGGAGGGGGAAACCAGGAAAACCCACAAGGACATAAGAATTCTAATTATAAGGCAGCATATATGGCTTAGTGTGGGGGTTGGGAAGGAAACAGGAAAATTGGACAGTTCACATTGGTGGTGTGGGGGTAGGGGGAGCAATCAGGAAAACCCACATGGGCATTAGTGTTATAATAAACCAGCAAACAGTGTTCTGTGCCTTAACTAGCATGGCTGACACATGGGTATTATTGTCTTGTCAGAAGATCTCGTAAACATTGTTGTATCTGTGGCTACCCGTGACAGAGTCATATATTCAGTGATTCATTATGGATTATGTGACCCATTCTGGTATACCTTTGACATTTACTTTGTGCTTTGACCACCACCAATCAATGCAAGTACGCTTATTATGCTCCCCGAAGTTTTTGGAGGAGCATCTAGTCGCTGCTTTGTCCGTCCGTCCTTCCGTCCATCCGTCACACTTTTGTCCGGAGCATAACTCAAAAAGTATTGAAGGATAGCAAATGAAACTTGAAACATTGATAGAGGGCAATGAGAGAAAGTGCACAGTACAAGAATCATAACTCTGTCTTCCTTCAAATTAGAACTATTGCCCTTTGTAAGTTTATACTTCGAATTTTTGTCTGGAGCATAACTTCAAAACTACTGATGGGACTGCAATGAAACTTCACGCAATGCTAGAGGGCAATAAGGTGAAGTGTAGAGTGCAAGAATCATAACTCTGTTGTCATTCAAATCTGAGTTATTGCCCTTTGTAATTTTATACTTATAGAATTTTTGTCCAGAGCATAACTTCAAAACTTCACACAATGATAGAAGGCAATGAGAAGAAGTGCAGAGTGCAAGAAACTTAACTCTGTCTTATTCAAATTCGAGTTATTGCCCTTTGTAATTTTATACTTAGAATTTTTGTCCGGAGATAACTTCAAAACTACTGATGATACTGCAATGAAACTTCACACAATGATTAAGAGCAATGTGAGGAAGTGCAGAGTGCTAGAATGTTTGACTGGAACATTACTTCAAAACTACTGATGATACTGCAATGACACTTCACACAATGATAAAGGGCAATGAGAGGAAGTGCAGAGTGCTAGAATGTTTGACTGGAACATTACTTCAAAACTACTGATGATACTGCAATGACACTTCACACAATGATAAAGGGCAATGAGAGGAAGTGCAGAGTGCTAGAATGTTTGACTGGAACATTACTTCAAAACTACTGATGATACTGCAGTGACACTTCACACAATGATAAAGAGCAATGTGAGGAAGTGCAGAGTGCTAGAATGTTTGACTGGAACATTACTTCAAAACTACTGATGATACTGCAGTGACACTTCACACAATGATAAAGGGCAATGAGAGGAAGTGCAGAGTGCTAGAATGTTTGACTGGAACATTACTTCAAAACTACTGATGATACTGCAATGACACTTCACACAATGATAAAGGGCAATGAGAGGAAGTGCAGAGTGCTAGAATGTTTGACTGGAACATTACTTCAAAACTACTGATAATACTGCAGTGACACTTCACACAATGATTAAGAGCAATGTGAGGAAGTGCAGAGTGCTAGAATGTTTGACTGGAACATTACTTCAAAACTACTGATAATACTGCAATGACACTTCACACAATGATAAAGGGCAATGAGAGGAAGTGCAGAGTGCTAGAATGTTTGACTGGAACATTACTTCAAAACTACTGATAATACTGCAATGACACTTCACACAATGATAAAGGGCAATGAGAGGAAGTGCAGAGTGCTAGAATGTTTGACTGGAACATTACTTCAAAACTACTGATGATACTGCAATGACACTTCACACAATGATAAAGGGCAATGAGAGGAAGTGCAGAGTGCTAGAATGTTTGACTGGAACATTACTTCAAAACTACTGATAATACTGCAATGACACTTCACACAATGATAAAGGGCAATGAGAGGAAGTGCAGAGTGCTAGAATGTTTGACTGGAACATTACTTCAAAACTACTGATGATACTGCAATGACACTTCACACAATGATAAAGGGCAATGAGAGGAAGTGCAGAGTGCTAGAATGTTTGACTGGAACATTACTTCAAAACTACTGATGATACTGCAGTGACACTTCACACAATGATAAAGGGCAATGAGAGGAAGTGCAGAGTGCTAGAATGTTTGACTGGAACATTACTTCAAAACTACTGATGATACTGCAATGACACTTCACACAATGATAAAGAGCAATGAGAAGAAGTGCAGAGTGCTAGAATGTTTGACTGGAACATTACTTCAAAACTACTGATGATACTGCAGTGACACTTCACACAATGATAAAGGGCAATGAGAGGAAGTGCAGAGTGCTAGAATGTTTGACTGGAACATTACTTCAAAACTACTGATGATACTGCAGTGACACTTCACACAATGATAAAGGGCAATGAGAGGAAGTGCAGAGTGCTAGAATGTTTGACTGGAACATTACTTCAAAACTACTGATGATACTGCAGTGACACTTCACACAATGATAAAGAGCAATGAGAAGAAGTGCAGAGTGCTAGAATGTTTGACTGGAACATTACTTCAAAACTACTGATGATACTGCAGTGACACTTCACACAATGATAAAGGGCAATGAGAAGAAGTGCAGAGTGCTAGAATGTTTGACTGGAACATTACTTCAAAACTACTGATGATACTGCAGTGACACTTCACACAATGATAAAGAGCAATGAGAAGAAGTGCAGAGTGCTAGAATGTTTGACTGGAACATTACTTCAAAACTACTGATGATACTGCAGTGACACTTCACACAATGATAAAGGGCAATGAGAAGAAGTGCAGAGTGCTAGAATGTTTGACTGGAACATTACTTCAAAACTACTGATGATACTGCAATGACACTTCACACAATGATAAAGGGCAATGAGAGGAAGTGCAGAGTGCTAGAATGTTTGACTGGAACATTACTTCAAAACTACTGATGATACTGCAGTGACACTTCACACAATGATAAAGAGCAATGAGAAGAAGTGCAGAGTGCTAGAATGTTTGACTGGAACATTACTTCAAAACTACTGATGATACTGCAGTGACACTTCACACAATGATAAAGGGCAATGAGAGGAAGTGCAGAGTGCTAGAATGTTTGACTGGAACATTACTTCAAAACTACTGATGATACTGCAATGACACTTCACACAATGATAAAGAGCAATGAGAAGAAGTGCAGAGTGCTAGAATGTTTGACTGGAACATTACTTCAAAACTACTGATGATACTGCAGTGACACTTCACACAATGATAAAGGGCAATGAGAGGAAGTGCAGAGTGCTAGAATGTTTGACTGGAACATTACTTCAAAACTACTGATGATACTGCAGTGACACTTCACACAATGATAAAGAGCAATGTGAGGAAGTGCAGAGTGCTAGAATGTTTGACTGGAACATTACTTCAAAACTACTGATGATACTGCAGTGACACTTCACACAATGATAAAGAGCAATGAGAAGAAGTGCAGAGTGCTAGAATGTTTGACTGGAACATTACTTCAAAACTACTGATGATACTGCAGTGACACTTCACACAATGATAAAGGGCAATGAGAGGAAGTGCAGAGTGCTAGAATGTTTGACTGGAACATTACTTCAAAACTACTGATGATACTGCAGTGACACTTCACACAATGATAAAGAGCAATGAGAAGAAGTGCAGAGTGCTAGAATGTTTGACTGGAACATTACTTCAAAACTACTGATGATACTGCAATGACACTTCACACAATGATAAAGGGCAATGAGAGGAAGTGCAGAGTGCTAGAATGTTTGACTGGAACATTACTTCAAAACTACTGATGATACTGCAGTGACACTTCACACAATGATAAAGAGCAATGAGAAGAAGTGCAGAGTGCTAGAATGTTTGACTGGAACATTACTTCAAAACTACTGATGATACTGCAGTGACACTTCACACAATGATAAAGGGCAATGAGAGGAAGTGCAGAGTGCTAGAATGTTTGACTGGAACATTACTTCAAAACTACTGATGATACTGCAGTGACACTTCACACAATGATAAAGAGCAATGTGAGGAAGTGCAGAGTGCTAGAATGTTTGACTGGAACATTACTTCAAAAACTACTGATGATACTGCAATGACACTTCACACAATGATTAAGAGCAATGTGAGGAAGTGCAGAGTGCTAGAATGTTTGACTGGAACATTACTTCAAAACTACTGATGATACTGCAATGAAACTTCACACAATGATAAAGGGCAATGAGAGGAAGTGCAGAGTGCTAGAATGTTTGACTGGAACATTACTTCAAAACTACTGATGATACTGCAGTGACACTTCACACAATGATAAAGAGCAATGTGAGGAAGTGCAGAGTGCTAGAATGTTTGACTGGAACATTACTTCAAAACTACTGATGATACTGCAATGACACTTCACACAATGATAAAGGGCAATGAGAAGAAGTGCAGAGTGCTAGAATGTTTGACTGGAACATTACTTCAAAACTACTGATAATACTGCAATGACACTTCACACAATGATAAAGGGCAATGAGAGGAAGTGCAGAGTGCTAGAATGTTTGACTGGAACATTACTTCAAAACTACTGATGATACTGCAATGAAACTTCACACAATGATAAAGGGCAATGAGAGGAAGTGCAGAGTGCTAGAATGTTTGACTGGAACATTACTTCAAAACTACTGATGATACTGCAGTGACACTTCACACAATGATAAAGAGCAATGTGAGGAAGTGCAGAGTGCTAGAATGTTTGACTGGAACATTACTTCAAAACTACTGATGATACTGCAATGACACTTCACACAATGATAAAGGGCAATGAGAAGAAGTGCAGAGTGCTAGAATGTTTGACTGGAACATTACTTCAAAACTACTGATGATACTGCAGTGACACTTCACACAATGATAAAGGGCAATGAGAGGAAGTGCAGAGTGCTAGAATGTTTGACTGGAACATTACTTCAAAACTACTGATGATACTGCAGTGACACTTCACACAATGATAAAGAGCAATGAGAAGAAGTGCAGAGTGCTAGAATGTTTGACTGGAACATTACTTCAAAACTACTGATGATACTGCAATGACACTTCACACAATGATAAAGGGCAATGAGAAGAAGTGCAGAGTGCTAGAATGTTTGACTGGAACATTACTTCAAAACTACTGATGATACTGCAATGACACTTCACACAATGATAAAGAGCAATGAGAAGAAGTGCAGAGTGCTAGAATGTTTGACTGGAACATTACTTCAAAACTACTGATGATACTGCAATGACACTTCACACAATGATAAAGGGCAATGAGAGGAAGTGCAGAGTGCTAGAATGTTTGACTGGAACATTACTTCAAAACTACTGATGATACTGCAGTGACACTTCACACAATGATTAAGAGCAATGTGAGGAAGTGCAGAGTGCTAGAATGTTTGACTGGAACATTACTTCAAAACTACTGATGATACTGCAGTGACACTTCACACAATGATAAAGAGCAATGTGAGGAAGTGCAGAGTGCTAGAATGTTTGACTGGAACATTACTTCAAAACTACTGATGATACTGCAGTGACACTTCACACAATGATAAAGGGCAATGAGAAGAAGTGCAGAGTGCTAGAATGTTTGACTGGAACATTACTTCAAAACTACTGATGATACTGCAATGACACTTCACACAATGATAAAGGGCAATGAGAGGAAGTGCAGAGTGCTAGAATGTTTGACTGGAACATTACTTCAAAACTACTGATGATACTGCAGTGACACTTCACACAATGATAAAGAGCAATGAGAAGAAGTGCAGAGTGCTAGAATGTTTGACTGGAACATTACTTCAAAACTACTGATGATACTGCAGTGACACTTCACACAATGATAAAGGGCAATGAGAGGAAGTGCAGAGTGCTAGAATGTTTGACTGGAACATTACTTCAAAACTACTGATGATACTGCAATGACACTTCACACAATGATAAAGGGCAATGAGAGGAAGTGCAGAGTGCTAGAATGTTTGACTGGAACATTACTTCAAAACTACTGATGATACTGCAGTGAAACTTCACACAATGATTAAGAGCAATGTGAGGAAGTGCAGAGTGCTAGAATGTTTGACTGGAACATTACTTCAAAACTACTGATGATACTGCAATGACACTTCACACAATGATAAAGGGCAATGAGAGGAAGTGCAGAGTGCTAGAATGTTTGACTGGAACATTACTTCAAAACTACTGATGATACTGCAGTGAAACTTCACACAATGATTAAGAGCAATGTGAGGAAGTGCAGAGTGCTAGAATGTTTGACTGGAACATTACTTCAAAACTACTGATGATACTGCAGTGACACTTCACACAATGATAAAGAGCAATGAGAAGAAGTGCAGAGTGCTAGAATGTTTGACTGGAACATTACTTCAAAACTACTGATGATACTGCAATGACACTTCACACAATGATAAAGAGCAATGAGAAGAAGTGCAGAGTGCTAGAATGTTTGACTGGAACATTACTTCAAAACTACTGATGATACTGCAATGACACTTCACACAATGATAAAGAGCAATGAGAAGAAGTGCAGAGTGCTAGAATGTTTGACTGGAACATTACTTCAAAACTACTGATGATACTGCAGTGACACTTCACACAATGATTAAGAGCAATGAGAGGAAGTGCAGAGTGCTAGAATGTTTGACTGGAACATTACTTCAAAACTACTGATGATACTGCAATGACACTTCACACAATGATAAAGGGCAATGAGAGGAAGTGCAGAGTGCTAGAATGTTTGACTGGAACATTACTTCAAACTACTGATGATACTGCAGTGACACTTCACACAATGATTAAGAGCAATGTGAGGAAGTGCAGAGTGCTAGAATGTTTGACTGGAACATTACTTCAAAACTACTGATGATACTGCAATGACACTTCACACAATGATAAAGGGCAATGAGAGTTGTGCAGAGTGCTAGAATGTTTGACTGGAACATTACTTCAAAACTACTGATGATACTGCAGTGACACTTCACACAATGATAAAGAGCAATGAGAGGAAGTGCAGAGTGCAAGAACCGTTACTCTGTCATCATTCAAATAAGAGTTATTGCGCTTTGTAATGTTAT
The DNA here is from genome assembly GCA_037043455.1 of Cyrtodaria siliqua. Taxonomy (NCBI): domain Eukaryota; kingdom Metazoa; phylum Mollusca; class Bivalvia; order Adapedonta; family Hiatellidae; genus Cyrtodaria; species Cyrtodaria siliqua. The sequence continues at coordinate 89,263 of JAWPHD010002256.1, forward strand.
GATTGCAATTCTTGTCTGAAGCATTAGTCAAAAACTACTGATGGAATGGCAAATTGAAAACTGCTGGGTGATACAAGGCCATAGAAAAGTTGTGGATAGTTGTCATTTCGGAGAGCATCCATTGGTTCTACCAATTTTCTTGTTTTTTAAATGATGTCATTGAACTGTTGAAATTCTAGACACCATAGTTGTCATGCCCATGATTGTTATACAGGCCGTCGGCAAGATAATATTTTCCAACACTCATGCAAAACACATCAGGATATTCTTATCTGGTATGCAAGGAAATAATATTCTCTTTGGTTGATATGCACATGTAGTTCTTGGACACAGAGTTATATATGCCTGTAGAACGCGTGTTCAGTTTGACATTTTGTTCATGGTTGTTTATCTGTCTGAGTTTCATGTTTTGAAAGATTCATGATTTGGTAAAATTGTGTTTAAATTAATACCAAAAACTGGTAATATTGTATACATATTTTACTTTATTAAGTGAAAGATCTTGTCATTTGGCCCTCTTGTTTAGCAACTTTAATCATGCTATGTTTTGATGCCAAAATCCCTCATAATCTCTTTTCAAGCAACTTTAACATAATTCATAAATTTATATTAAATAAAGAAAATATAGTTATTTTCTGACACTACTGATGTATCTGAATCACCATAAATAGCAGGATAGGACAATCCTTGGTTCCAGAAACTATATTGGGATTCCCCAGACATCCTTCTATATGTCACTACTTTTTGATAACTTGTTATAAAATTTCACAATACAAGACCATTTATCAGGTCATGTAATATAAGAAAGTAATATCACAATAACTTCAGAATCGAATATTACTTTGAAAACCATTGAACTGTTTCCAATCATATTGATCTCGTACATTACATTCAGCTGTAGTTTGATTAAGATGTATTTAATCCAGTTTACCCATACTGCAGCTAGCAGAGCCTTTGCTGTCTTTTTTATGGCGGAAAATCATTCACTATTTTGACATTTCTTGTTTAATCGCCAGTAAAATGGATGAAACAGATGAATAAATGGAATTGTCTGCCGCTATGATTACTTCAGGAGATAGGAATAAGATTGAATAGTTTTCTTCCAAATATTGGCAGTTATGAAAAACAAGAAATATAGATGCCATTAGCTGGGTTGCAAGTGGCATGGCAGTAATTCAATATGCCTTTATGAGACTTTATTTGTTTTGAAGATTGTTTATTGTAATACGTAGCCAATGATGATGGATTTATTTCCAAATATATCTTTGATCAGCATTATGTGTTAAAGGAGCTTGTGCCAATTCTAGTGCAAATGGATGAGGAGGAAAAATCTGTGAGTACGCTCAGCGGGTTTTGGACCTGGGACATCTTGCAGGTGAAGCAAGCGTTCTACAGATAGCTCTATGAGCAGAAAGTAATAATGTGCTTATAAACCAACATATACTGAAGGAAAAAAGAAACACATCTCAGGAATTTTCACTGTATATTGTATGTATAATATGTTGTTGTTAATCAAATGGTACATGGCTACATTTGACCTTTCCTTTTGGGAAAAAGACTAAAACATTACATAACATACCAAATGTTATGTCACTTATATGCTAATAATCTGGACACAGAAGTTTCCATGTTTCCCATTCCCGTAACTCAGTCTGCATTTCCCCTGACTGAACACAGAATTAAATAGTAGCGCACTGTCCCATCATTTCTTCAGATGGCATTTTCTTATTATTATTTCATGTGTCTTTGTTTAAAAACACTTGTTTTTTAACATAACATTTTGAGCATCTTGACAAATGAAGATACCCCCATTGCAGACAACTCTTTACAACGTTTAGCACCATAAAACTATATAAAACACAACAAAGAAGTTTAAGCGTTGATAAGAATTTTTGCCATGCACCGTGTACCTGTTATATGCACTGGATCACATCCTTCATTTTGAAGCAGTATATATAAAATCATACATTATAAACATTTTGGGTGATGCTCGTGCTTTTTTCATGCGCAATTTTATGAAAATAATTATAACGGCCCTCATAATTATATTGTAGGAAGCAATAACTGATGGTTCTCTACCAATTTTGTTTAAAATTAGATTTGACCCTGATGCTGGGGATCACAAGTTTACATAGAGCTGTATAGGAAAATCTTCCTCAAGAACTCTGAACTAAAAAATTATTTGTACATAAAAACAAGTTTTTTTCCTGATTAGTGATTTTCTATCAGTATTGAATAAAGTACCTTTAATGAAGTCTCGGTGTGAGCTGAGTGTTATGAGATATAGAAATGCAGATTATTTCTGGAATCTTAGAGTGGATCCAGTAATGAAATGGTTTTGTTTTCCTTTCCATTGTTATTTTGGTCGTTTGTTTTGCAAAAATGGGAAGCAGCTGCATATGGGAAGCATGCATATGTGCAAAGCAGGTATACATGGGAAGCAGCTACATGTGGGAAGCAGCTACATATCTGAAGCATCTTCATATCAGAAGCAACTACATATCAGAAGCAGCTACATATAGGAAGCAGCTACATGTGGGAAGCAGCTACATATCAGAAGCATCTGCATATCAGAAGCAGCTACGTGTGGGAAGTAGCTACACATCAGAAGCAGCTACATATGGGAAGCGGCTACATATCAGAAGCAGCTACATATAGGAAGCAGCTATGTGTGGGAAGCAGCTATATATCAGAAACAGCTACATGTGGGAAGCAGCTACATGTGGGAAGCAGCTACATATCAGAAGCATCTGCATATCAGAAGCAACTACACATGTGAAGCAGCTACATATCAGAAGCATCTGCATATCAGAAGCAACTACACATGTGAAGCAGCTACATAGCAGAAGCAACTACATATCAGAAGCAGCTACATATAGGAAGCAGCTACATGTGGGAAGCAGCTACATATCTGAAGCATCTGCATATCAGAAGCAACTACACATGTGAAGCAGCTACATATCAGAAGCAACTACATATCAGAAGCAGCTACATATAGGAAGCAGCTACATGTGGGAAGCAGCTACATATCAGAGGCAACTACATATCAGAATCATATACACATGGGAAGCAGCTACATATAGGAAGCAGCTATGTATTGGTAGTAGCTGCATATGGGAAGCATGCATGTGTGGAGAGCAGTTATACATGGGAAGCAGATACATGTGGGAAGCAGATACATATGGCAAGCAGTTGCATATCAGAAGCAGCTACATATAGGAAGCAGCTACATGTGGGAAGCAGCTAAATATCAGAAGCAGCTACATGTAGGAAGTAGCTACATATCAGAAGCAGCTACATATGGGAAGCGGCTACATATCAGAAGCAGCTACATATAGGAAGCAGCTATGTGTGGGAAGCAGCTATATATCAGAAACAGCTACATGTGGGAAGCAGCTACATGTGGGAAGCAGCTACATATCAGAAGCAGCTACAAATAGGAAGCAACTACATGTGTGGGAAGCAGCTACATATCAGAAGCAGCTACATATTGGAAGCAGCTATATATCAAAAGCAGCTACATATCAGAAACAACTATAATTGGGAAGCAGTTACATGTCAGAAGCAGCAACATATGAGAAGCAGCTATGTAGGGAAAGCAGCTAAATATTGGTAGCAGCTGCATATAGGAAGATGCTTCTTATGAAAAGCAGCTTGAATATGGGAAAAAACAGATTAAGCAGCTATATTTGGGAAGCAGCTTCACATGAGATGCTAGTTCTTTGAGAAGCATCTACATGTATCCGATTCGCATATTCTCACATGTAGATTGCCCAAATGTATAGACTTTTATTATGTCTTTTCCACTTTGTGGTCTTCTGAACCACTGACCGGATTTCAACGAAACTTTGCAGGGATGATCAGTACCATGTCTACTTGCACGTTCCGGTTGAGTGTTTTTTGGCGAAGTTATGGGCCTTTAAAGGTTTTAATATATAAACTTTGTCCGGACTAGTTCTCCTTACCCCCTGGCCAGATTTCAACGAAATTTTGCAGGGATGATCAGAACCAAGCCTAGTTGCGCATAGTGTCACCCTTTTCCGGTTCAATGATTTTTTGCAGAGTTATGGGCCTTTAAAAGTTTTAGTACACAGTCTTTCCGGGCTAGTTCTCCTGAACCCCTAGCCAGATTTCAACGAAACTTGGCAAGGATGTTCAGTACCAAGCCTAGTTGCGCATATTATCTTTGTGTTCCACGTGAATGATTTTTTACGTATTTATGGCCTGTTCCCCAGTGGTGGAGACATCTGTTTTTACTAAAAACAACCTCTAGTTTCATCTTTTTCTTACAAACCAGTCAGAGATCAAATTGAGGTTGCCTTGGTTACCGAAGTATGCTATATGTAACCACTGCACCAGTAAAGATCATCTTGGTTTACATGCTTTATTTTTTTAGAAAAAGGAAAGTTAAAGAAAACCTCCCAAAATGAAACAATATCCTGTGTAGCCATAGGTGTTATCTATTAAAAAAAACTAAACAAATATTTGTCATCTTCAACTTTAGGACAGAAAGTGACATGTTGCCTGACCAGTCGTCGTTAAGGGACAAGTGACGAGAAATTCCATTGGGATGCCAGTTTAATGATGACCATCTTTGATACAATCACTTCTTGGACGCTTTCATGGATACGACAGGAAATTACCGGAATTTCAAAAATAACACTCCGTAAAATACTGCCAATCAAAATATTTTCCTTGACATGGGGGTTAATGAAGTGAAACTGATATAGCCTGAAAAGAGAACAAAACATCAAATGCCTTTTGCTAGAGGCAACCATAAATTGGCCATTTTCGTGATAATAAAATGAGATCAATTCTATTGTGCTTAATTGTTACATTGAAATAAAATATTTGATATTTCCTTTTGTCATAAAAAGCCATGGAACACATGTTATTATTTACTGTAGTTTTATTTTATCTTTTAACTCTCAAGGTTCACATTAAATGATTTGGATGTTAATTAACAGCATTTGAAAAGTCCCACATTTTCTTTTTAGGATATTTTGTATTTAAGTTATGTTGAGATTCAACCTAGTCTTTTTTTGAGAAAATCTTTGTAGAATTGATTGTATCAGTCCTAGACAATGGTTCATATGTCATTAAGGTATGAAACTAGCATTCCTAGACTATGGTTCATATGTCATTAAGGTATGAAACTAGCATTCCTAGACTATGGTTCATATGTCTTTAAGGTATGAAACTAGCATTCCTAGACTATGGTTCATAGGTCATTAAGGTATGAAACTAGCATTCCTAGACTTTGGTTCATATGTCATTGAGGTATGAAACTAGCATTCCTAGACTATGGTTCATATGTCTTTAAGGTATAAAACTAGCATTCCTAGACTATGGTTCATAGGTCATTAAGGTATGAAACTAGCATTCTTAGACTTTGGTTCATATGTCTTTAAGGTATGAAACTAGCATTCCTAGACTATGGTTCATAGGTCATTAAGGTATGAAACTAGCATTCCTAGACTTTGGTTCATATGTCATTGAGGTATGAAACTAGCATTCCTAGACTATGGTTCATATGTCTTTAAGGTATAAAACTAGCATTCCTAGACTATGGTTCATATGTCTTTAAGGTATGAAACTAGCATTCCTATACCATGGTTCATATGTCTTTAAGGTATGAAACTAGCATTCCTAGACTATGGTTCATATGGCTTTAAGGTATGAAACTAGCATTCCTAGACTATGGTTCCTATGGCATTAAGGTATGAAACTAGCATTCCTAGACTATGGTTCATAGGTCATTAAGGTATGAAACTAGCATTCCTAGACTATGGTTCATATGTCATTAAGGTATGAAACTAGCATTCCTAGACTATGGTTCATATGTCTTTAAGGTATGAAACTAGCACTCCTAGACTATGGTTCATATGTCATTAAGGTATGAAACTAGCATTCTTAGACTATGGTTCATATGTCTTTAAGGTATGAAACTAGCATTCCTAGACTTTGGTTCATATGTCATTGAGGTATGAAACTAGCATTCCTAGACTATGGTTCATATGTCTTTAAGGTATAAAACTAGCATTCCTAGACTATGGTTCATATGTCTTTAAGGTATAAAACTAGCATTCCTAGACTATGGTTCATATGTCTTTAAGGTTGAAAAATAGCATTCCTAGACTATGGTTCATATGTCTTTAAGGTATGAAACTAGCATTCCTAGACTATGGTTCATAGGTCATTAAGATATGAAACTAGCATTCCTAGACTATGGTTCATATGGCTTTAAGGTATGAAACTAGCATTCCTAGACTATGGTTCCTATGGCATTAAGGTATGAAACTAGCATTCCTAGACATGGTTCATAGGTCATTAAGGTATGAAACTAGCATTCCTAGACTATGGTTCATATGTCATTAAGGTATGAAACTAGCATTCCTAGACTATGGTTCATATGTCTTAAAGGTATGAAACTAGCATTCCTAGACTTTGGTTCAAATGTCATTAAGGTATGAAACTAGCATTCCTAGACTATGGTTCATATGGCATTAAGGTATGAAACTAGCATTTCTAGACTATGGTTCATATGGCATTAAAGTATGAAACTAGCATTCCTTGACTATGGTTCATATGGCTTTAAGGTATGAAACTAGCATTCCTAGACTATGGTTCCTATGGCATTAAGGTATGAAACTAGCATTCCTAGACATGGTTCATAGGTCATTAAGGTATGAAACTAGCATTCCTAGACTATGGTTCATATGTCATTAAGGTATGAAACTAGCATTCCTAGACTATGGTTCATATGTCTTTAAGGTATGAAACCAGCATTCCTAGACTTTGGTTCATATGTCATTAAGGTATGAAACTAGCATTCCTAGACTATGGTTCATATGGCATTAAGGTATGAAACTAGCATTTCTAGACTATGGTTCATATGGCATTAAAGTATGAAACTAGCATTCCTAGACTATGGTTCATAGGTCATTAAGGTATGAAACTAGCATTCCTAGACTATGGTTCATAGGTCATTAAGATATGAAACTAGCATTCCTAGACTATGGTTCATATGGCTTTAAGGTATGAAACTAGCATTCCTAGACTATGGTTCCTATGGCATTAATGTATGAAACTAGCATTCCTAGACATGGTTCATAGGTCATTAAGGTATGAAACTAGCATTCCTAGACTATGGTTCATATGTCATTGAGGTATGAAACTAGCATTCCTAGACTATGGTTCATATGTCTTAAAGGTATGAAACTAGCATTCCTAGACTTTGGTTCAAATGTCATTAAGGTATGAAACTAGCATTCCTAGACTATGGTTCATATGGCATTAAGGTATGAAACTAGCATTTCTAGACTATGGTTCATATGGCATTAAAGTATGAAACTAGCATTCCTTGACTATGGTTCATATGGCTTTAAGGTATGAAACTAGCATTCCTAGACTATGGTTCCTATGGCATTAAGGTATGAAACTAGCATTCCTAGACATGGTTCATAGGTCATTAAGGTATGAAACTAGCATTCCTAGACTATGGTTCATATGTCATTAAGGTATGAAACTAGCATTCCTAGACTATGGTTCATATGTCTTTAAGGTATGAAACCAGCATTCCTAGACTTTGGTTCATATGTCATTAAGGTATGAAACCAGCATTCCTAGACTATGGTTCATATGGCATTAAGGTATGAAACTAGCATTTCTAGACTATGGTTCATATGGCATTAAAGTATGAAACTAGCATTCCTAGACTATGGTTCATATGTCATTAAGGTATGAAACTAGCATTCCTAGACTACGGTTCATATGTCTTTAAGGTATGAAACTAGCATTCCTAGACTACGGTTCATAGGTCGTTAAGGTATGAAACTAGCATTCCTAGACTATGGTTCATATGTCATTAAGGTATGAAACTAGCATTCCTAGACTATGGTTCATATGGCATTAAGGTATGAAACTAGCATTCCTAGACTATGGTTCATATGGCATTAAGGTATGAAACTAGCATTCCTAGACTGGTTCATAGGTCATTAAGGTATGAAACTAGCATTCTTAGACTATGGTTCATATGTCTTTAAGGTATGAAACTAGCATTCCTAGACAATGGTTCATGGGTCATTAAGGTATGAAACTAGCATTCCTAGACTATGGTTCATAGATCATTGAGGTATGAAACTAGCATTCCTAGACTTTGGTTCATATGTCATTGAGGTATGAAACTAGCATTCCTAGACTATGGTTCATATGTCTTTAAGGTATGAAACTAGCATTCCTAGACTATGGTTCATATGTCTTTAAGGTATGAAACTAGCATTCCTAGACTATGGTTCATATGGCTTTAAGGTATAAAACTAGCATTCCTAGACTATGGTTCATATGGCTTTAAGGTATGAAACTAGCATTCCTTATGGGATGCTGAGTTGTCCGTCGTCCGTCCGTCCGTCCGTCCGTCGTCTGTCCGTCGTCCGTCCGTCCGTTGTTAACTTTTGTCTCGTTAAGACGATAGGGCCTTCATTTTTCATCCGATCTTTACCAAACTTTAACAGGTTGTTAATATCAATGAAAGCTCGGATGAGTTCGAAAACCAGCTAGATCGGACAAGTAACAGCAGAGTTATGGCCCTTGATTTAGTTAAAAATGCTATATTGCTAAATTTTGCCTCGTTAAGACGATAGGGCCTTCTTTTTTCATCCTATCTTTACCAAACTTTACCACATCGTTAATATCAATGAAAGCTCGGACAAGTTCGAAAACCAGCCAGATCGAACCAGTAACAACGGAGTTATGGTCCTTGATTTAGTTAAAAATGCTATATTGCTATATTTTGCCTCGTTAAGACAATAGGGCCTTCGTTTTTCATCCTATCTTTACCAAACTTTACCACATTGTTAATATCAATGAAAGCTCGGACAAGTTCGAAAAACAGCCATATCGGACTAGTAACAGCGGAGTTGTAGCCCTTGATTTAGTTAAAAATGCTATTTTTTGCATCGTTAAGACGATAGGGGCTTCGTTGTTCATCCGATCTTTACCAATCTTTATCAGATTGTTAATGTCGTTGAAAGCTCAAACAAGTTTGAAAAACAGCCATATCGGACCATTAACAGCGAAGTTATGGCCCTTGATTTAGTTAAAAATGCTATATTTTGCCTAGTTAAGACGATAGGGGCTTTATTGTTCATCCGATCTTTACCAAACTTGATCAGATTGTTAATATCAATGAAAGCTCGAACAAGTTTGAAAACCAGCCATATCGGACCAGTTACATCGGAGTTATGGCCCTTGATTTACTTCAAAATGATATATTTTGTCTCGTTAAGTAGATAAGGCCTTCATTTTTCATCCGATCTTTACCAAACTTCATCAGATTGTTAATGTCTATGAAAGCTTGATCAGGTTCGAAAAACAACCAGATCGGAATAGTAAGAGCGGAGTTATGGCCCTTTATTTTGTTAAAAATGCTATAATTTGCCTTGTCGTACGAAAGGGCCTTCATTTTGCATCTGATCTTTGCCAAACTTTACCAGCTTTTACGACTGTCTTTTTTATATTATTTTAAATTTTATTTTAATTATAATTGTTTTTTTTTTTTTTTTTTTTTTTTTAAATTATTTCTTCTTTTTTTTCATATTTTTTTTTTCTTTTTTTTTGAAATTATTCCTTTTTATATGTATCTATATATTTTTTTTTTAGCTCCAGTCGGACCAGTAACAGAGGAGTTGTGGCTCTTGATTTAGTTAAAAATGCTATATTTTGCCTCAATACGGTATAGCCTTCATTTTTCATCTGATCTTTACCAAACTTTACCAGATTTTTAATTATGGCCCTTGATTTAGTTAAAAAGCTGTTTTTTGCCCGAAACTTTCAAAAAAACGTAAATGGCAGTCACTCGCTTCATTGATGTTATAAGAGCCATGTTAGCCAGTAGAGCGTCCACAGGCCCTCTTGGGCCTCTTGTTTTTATCATGCTCATTCAAGGTCTTCTTCATGACACCGCATATGCAAATGTGGAAACGTGGCTCCATCGTAAATGGATTGTCTACAACAGAATTTGCAGCATCTCTGCAGTTCTGCAGGTTGGAAGGTTCTAGGCCCATTCTCCATATTTTTATAAATGGAGGATGAGCCTGGCATGTTCATCTCTGTTTGGCACCATATAACCTTTCTTGTGTTGGTGCACCGTAAAACCCCAATTCAATTCAATTCATTAAGGTATGAAACTGGCTTTTCCTAGACTGTGGTTCATAGGTCATTAAAGTATGAAACTAGCATTCCTAGATTATGGTTCATAGGTCATTAAGGTATGAAACTAGCATTCCTAGACTATGGTCCGTAGGTCATTAAGGTATGAAACTAGCATTCCTAGACTATGGTTGATATGTCAGTAAGGTATGAAACTAGCATTCCTAGACTATGGTTCATGTGTCATTAAGGTATGAAACTAGCATTCTTAGACTATGGATCATATGTCTTTAAGGTATGAAACTAGCATTCCTAGACTATGGTTCATAAGTCATTAAGGTATGAAACTAGCATTCCTAGACTATGGTTCATATGTCATTAAGGTATGAAACTAGCATTCCTAGACTATGGTTCATATGTCTTTAAGGTTTGAAACTAGCATTCCTAGACTATGGTTCATATGTCATGAAGGTATGAAACTATCTTTTCTAGACTATGGTTCGTAGGTCATTAAGGTATGAATCTAGCATTCCTAGACTGGTTCATATGTCATAAGGTATGAAACTAGCATTCCTAGACTATGGTTCATAGGTCATTAAGGTCTGAAACTAGCATTCCTAGACTATGGTTCCTATGTCATAAGGTTTAAAACTAGCATTCCTAGACTATGGTTCATAGGTCATTAAGGTATGAAACTAGCTATGTTTCATAGGTCATTAAGGTATGAAACTAGCTATGTTTCATAGGTCATTAAGGTATGAAAACTGTAATGGAGCATTATTCCATAAAGTAGAAGTATCAAAACTAGGGGAAAAACAGGCATTTCATAACTTTAGGGGACATTCACACAGTAAGGAAAAGTATTATTGGATCATAAGTTATTTCATATAAACAATGGGATAATCATCAAATAAACAATGGGACAAACACAAAATAAACAATGGGACAAGCATCAAATAAACAATGGGACAAGCATCAAATAAACAATGGGACAAGCATCAAATAAACAATGGGACAAGCATCAAATAGACAATGGGACAAGCATCAAATAGACAATTGGACAAACATAAAATAAACAATGGGACAAGCATCAAATAAACAATGTGACAAACATAAAATAAACAATGGGACAAGCATCAAATAAACAATGGGACAACCATCAAATAAACAATGGGACATGTATCAAATAAACAATGGGACATGTATCAAATAAACAATGGGACATGCATCAAATAAACAATGGGACAAGCATCAAATAGACAATGGGACAAGCATCAAATAAACAATGGGAAAAGCATCAAATAAACTGGGACAAGCATCAAATAAACAATGGGACAAGCATCAAATAGACAATGGGACAAGCATCAAATAGACAATGGGACAAGCATCAAATAGACAATTGGACAAACATAAAATAAACAATGGGACAAGCATCAAATAAACAATGGGACAAACATAAAATAAACAATGGGACAAGCATCAAATAAACAACGGGACAACCATCAAATAAACAATGGGACATGTATCAAATAAACAATGGGACATGTATCAAATAAACAATGGGACAAGCATCAAATAAACTGGGACAAGCATCAAATAAACAATCGGACAAGCATCAAATAAACAATGGTACAAACTTGTTTGGAATAATTATAACTATGAAGAAAAACGTTTAAACCATGGGGACATGAGGAACAGTAAAACAATATGGGGGAATTAAATGGAAAAAGTGGGATTAAAACAATGGGGGAAATCCACAACATAAAATTATTAGTATCAAAAATGTCTCATGGCCATTCCATGAGGAAATATATCACAACTCTGGGAATTCCTCAAGGAAATTGCATCACAACTGGGGAATTCCATGAGAAAATGCATTACAACTCTGGGATTTCCATGAGGAAATGCATCACAACTGTGGGGAATTCTATGAGAAAATGCATCACAACTGTGAGGAATTCCATGAGGACATATGGAAGAATCTTCCTCAAATCGAAATCGACTGAAAAAAACAATAATTTCACGAAATGTAACTCTTGGTGATAGTTTAGTACTGATTTATCTCCCGCAGATATTAATAAAGCCGCCTCGAGCGTTATGTAATTGAGCGTGTCGGCAGTCACACTTGCACACTTTATGGGGGCCATAAAACATTGAGAATCATTATGTATCTACAGTGACCATATGGAGTGAAACTATAAATGCACTTTAGTAAATTTAAGCAAAACACATTTTTAAAAAATCAGTTTAATATTTACATGAAATACTTTATTATAAACAAGCTTTTAATAAGCTATAACTGAGAATAGTTTTTTTAGCTCTACTGATCAGAGATCAGCAGAGCTTATGCCATGGTGCGGCGTCCGTCGTCCGTCCGTCTGTCAGTCCGTCTGTCCGTCCGTCCGTCTGTCTGTCCGTAAACTTTTTTTTGTAGCGACTACTCCCATGAAACTACTGAATGGATTTTCATGAAACTTTACAGAAATGTTGCCCATGAAGTCTAGTTGATCCTAGCAAAAATTCATGTAGATGTGAAATCCAAGATGGCCACCAAATCTAAAAATAGGTTTTTAAAAAACAAGTTTGTAGCGACTACTTCTTGAAAACTCTAAGGGATATTGATATGGGACTTTTTCTAAAATGATCAGCATGACATGATGTTGATCCTTGTCGAAAATCGTTTTGATTCAACGTTAAACATGGCTGCAGCGGCCATCTTCGTTTACATAGAGTTATATAATGAAAACTTGTAGCGACTACTCCTCTGAAACTACTTGACGGATTTTCATGAAACTTCACAGGAATGTTGCTCTTGGTGTCTAATCGATCCTAGAAAAATTTCAGGTCGGCCGGAAATTCAAGATGGCCGCCACGGCTAAAAATAGATTTTTAAAAAATAAGTTTGTAGCGACTACTTCTTGAAAACTATAAGAGATATTGATATGGGACTTTTTCTAAAATGATCAGCATGACATGGTGTTGGTCCTTGTCGAAAATCGTTTTGATTCGACGTTAAACATGGCTGTCAGCGGCCATCTTTGTTTACATAGAGTTATATAATGAAAACTTGTAGCGACTACTCCACTGAAACTACTTGACGGATTTTCATGAAACTTCACAGGAATGTTGCTCTTGATGTCTAATTGATCTTAGCAAAATTTCAGATCGGCCAGAAATTCAAGATGGCCACCACAGCTAAAAATAGATTTAAAAAAAAAAAGTTTGTAGCGACTACTTCTTGAAAACTATAAGTGATATTGATATGGGTCTTTTTCTAAAATGATCGGCATGACATGGTGGTTATTCGAGTCGAACATTATTTTGATTCGACATTAAACATGGCTGCCAGTGGCCATCTTTGTTTACATAGTGTTATATAATGAAAACTTGTAGCGACTACTCCTCCGAAACTACTAGACGGATTTTCATGAAACTTCATGAATGTCTAATTGATCTTAGCAAAATTTCAGGTCGGCCGGAAATTCAAGGTGGCCGCCACGGCTAAAAATAGATTTTCAAAAAACAAGTTTGTAGCGACTACTTCCTGAAATCAAAATCAATCAGTAGAGCTTCAAGGTCATTGACCTCTTGTTTAAGTGTATTTTTATGGAAATGGCATTATAATAGTGAGAAATTCTGTAAAAAGCTGTTTAAAAGTTAAAAATACTATCATTTTTGATATAGCAAAAGTTTCGTTCTGACTCCTGTTTAGCCTAAAATGGAAATACCATCATTGGACAGAGAAATACATGTGTAATGGGTTTTTGCATGAGTTAAACATTTATGCATACAACTCTTCATGATATATATTTCTCCGCGTCGTCTGCTTAATGTGATTATCGCAAACAACAACAACAACAACAACAATTAATAATTTAAAAAAAAATTGCTATCTTTGCTTGTAAAACAGACCATCTATAACTAGTGTCATTAACAAAAAAACTATATCAAAATAAAGATTAGTGTTTCACCTATTTAGAACCGTTTGCACCTAAGGCTTCAGTTTCGTCATTATGCGATATATTTACAATTAAAAAACACATGTTCGACATATTTTAAGAATTTTTTATAGAACATATAAGGACACTAGATGGTGTATTTAAACTCGAAAACAGACCAAGATCCTTTTAACATAAAAATATGAAACTTATATCAAAATAAAGATAATAAATTATATTTTAAGAAACCGTTTGCACCTAAGCGATCATATTTATAGAATTTCTAATATTAAACAATAATAAAATTTCCCCCTATACGCTCCATGTAAAAATCTGGCGACTCATCGATAACCCGTTTGAGGAAGATTCTTCCATATGAATGCTTCACAACTCTGGGAATTCCATGAGGTATCACTACTGTGGGAAACTCCATGAGGAAATTCATCACAACTTTGAGGAATTCCATGAGGAAATGCATCACAACTGTGGGAAATTCCATGAGGAAATGCATCACAACTGTGGGGAGGAATTCCATGAGGAAATGCTTCACAACTGTGGGGAATTCGGTGAGGAAATGCTACACAACTCTCGGAATTCCATGAGGTATCACTGCTGTGGGAAATTCCATGAGGAAATTCATCACAACTGTGAGGAATTCCATGAGGAAATGCATCACAACTGTGGGAAATTCCATGAAGAAATGCATCACAACTGTGGGGAGGAATTCCATGAGGAAAGGCTTCACAACTGTGGAGAATTCCATGAGGAAATGCATCACAACTGTAGGGAGAAATTCCAAAAGGAAATGCTTCACAACTCTGGGAATTCCTTGAGGAAATTGCATCACAACTGTGGGGAATTCCATGAGGAAATGCATTACAACTCTGGGATTTCCATGAGGAAATGCATCACAACTGTGGAGAATTCCATGAGAAAATGCATCACAAATGTGAGAAATTTCATGAGGAAATGCTTCACAACTCTGGAAATTCCATGAGGTATTACTACTGTTGGAAACTCCATGAGGAAATTCATCACCACTGTGAGGAATTCCATGAGGAAATGCATCACAACTGTGGGAAATTCCATGAGGAAATGCATCACAACTGTGGGGAGGAATTCCATGAGGAAATGCTTCCCAATTGTGGGGAATTCCATGAGGAAATGCTTCACAACCAACTCTGGGAATTCCATGAAGAAATGCATCACAACTGTGGGAAATTCCATGAGGAAATGCTTCACAACTGTGGGAATTCCATGAGGAAATGCATCACAACTGTGGGAATTTAATTAGGAAATGCATCACAACTGTGGGGAGGAATTCCATGAGGAAATGCTTCACAACTGTGGGAATTTCATTAGGAAATGCATCACAACTGTGGGGAGGAATTCCATGAGGAAATGCTTCACAACTGTGGGAATTTCATTAGGAAATGCATCACAACTGTGGGGAGGAATTCCATGAGAAAATGTTTCACAACTCTGGGAATTCCATGAGGAAATGCATGACAACTGTGGGGAGGAATTCCATGAGGAAATGCTTCACAACTCTGGGAATTCCATGAGAAAATGCTTCACAACTCCGGAAATTCCATAAGGAAATGCTTCACAACTCTGGGAATTCCATGAGGAAAAGTATCACAGCTGGGGGGAATTCCATGAAGAAATGCTTCACAACCCTGGGAATTTCATGAGAAAATGCATCGCGACTCTGGGAATTCCATAAGGAAATGCATCACAACTCCGAGAATTCTGGTAATTTCATGAGGAAATGCATCACAACAGTACTGTGGAGAATTCCATGAGGAAATACATCCCAACATAAAGAAACATATCGGAAGTATGGGGAATTAAATGAGGACATATAAGTTTAAATATTTGGCGAATTTTGAAATTTGTTTTTTAATAGTTTACTTAATTAAATAAAAAATATTTTGTTAGATCTAAAAGCAGTTACTGTACTGTTGCCATCGTTGGTCAGTTCTGATTCACTTTGCGTCACTATTACCACTCGGTCGTCAGCCTTATTAGTGTTTTTAATCTATGGACATCCACTTAAATCCACAGTAAATCACCTAGTCAAACAAGTCCTATTTTACAATCAGGAATGTTTCGCCAAAAGGCTTTTGTGCGACAATGATTTTCATCATGGAATACAAGGTCAAAAGCCAACTCAATAAAACAGAGGAATTAAAATCTTTTGTGTGTTAGGCAACACGGACAAAGAACACATACCACTTCAATTGTTTAAACGATTTCCCAATAATACAGAATAATTCTGTTAATGCATTGCCTACAGCTAGTGGATGCTTACAAATCTTTGTGACGGTTAATTTGCGACGAGGACGCAGGCTTTTAAAATGGCCGATAGCCTAGAAGTGATTGTCCCCATTTTACAAATGAATTATGAGGTTGAGTGTCTATTTTACGTTGATTAGGTCTGAGACATCTTAAACACTCAAGTTTGAGATTAAACTAAGGATTTTCCAGCCAATTTTACAACTGGGAGCTCAACCTTGGAATTAAGAATTGTCCAGGGAATTTTGATCCCCATAAAATGTTGAGAGCACTTGGTGAATTATTATATGTTATATTTTCATAGTTTTATTTCAAAAACGTTTCTAAATTTATTATGTAAATAAAAAAAAGTATCCATTGTAAAAATAAAATTAAATCTGATTTAAATATGTTTTATTGCATAAAATGTCAAAATGGATCGGGACACAAGTGTTGCAGCCATACAATGATTTACAAATATATGCATTGTTAAAAAACAAGTAATTATTATACCCCTGCTTTTACAAAGTCATGTGGGGGCTATATAGGAATCACGTTGTCCACTACGTCCTGTCGCGTCCTGTTGCGTCCCGTCGCCTAACACATTCACATGTTCGCATAACATGTTTTTAGCTCACCTGAACCGAAGGCTCAAAGTGAGCTATTGCGACTGCTTTTTTGTTCGTCCGTCATCGTCGTCCCTTAGTTCTTGGTTAAACAACTTCTCCTTTGACAGTTTTCACCAGATACTGAGGTCAAATCATTCCAAAATTATAAAATTAGGTCAATGCGACATTCAAGATGGCCGTAATTATCATATAATTATGGTCAAAACCTTAAAAAATCTTCTTTTCAAGAACTGCTGAAAAGATTTTAAAAGTTTTTGTTTATAAATTATTGCCAACTCCTAGGCTACAAATTAAACCGTTAACTTTTTCTGATAACTTTAATTTCTTTGTTTGATACTTGATCATATGTATTGTTGGCAAATCTCATGAAACTTCGTAGGTGAACTGCCTGTGGTGAGAGGATGACCCCTATTGATTTTGAGTTCAGTAGGTCAAGGTCACCTGGACCCGATAATGAGAAACGTTGTCCACTCCATGACTCCGCTCCCCTTGAAGCAAATCTCGTGAAACATGATAGGTGAACTGCCTATGGTAAGAGGAAGACCCCTATTGATTTTGAGGTTAGTTGGGTTAAAGGTCAAGGTCACTGGGACACGATAATGAAAAACCTTGTCCGCACCATAACTCCTCTCCTCCTAAGGCAAATCTCATGAAACTTCCTAGTTGAACTGGCTGTGGTGAGAGGATGGCCCCTATTGATTTTGAGCTCAGTAGGTCCAGTGTTTTTTTATGCCTAATTTGGGGCCGAAATTCGGCCCCATTCACAATTCCAAAAAGTATCCTTTTTTCACAATTATATCAAAAAAATACACAATCTGAAAAAAAAAAAAAATACAGACCAGTAAGGATACTAGTCTTAATATAAGCTGTTTTCAAAAGAAGTCTGTATTTACCAAAAACAAAACTTAAAACCAAAGGATATTAAACTGTGAAAATAAAAGTGAAAAAAGTTTTATTTCTCTTTTGTTATAATATTTCACAATTTTCACAATTTCTAAAAAAATACCGCTATTTTCACAATGGCATGGGCACAGGCTGCATTCACAAAACACATAAAAAACCACTGAGGTCAAAGGTCGAGGTCACAGGGACCCGATAATGAAAAACCTTGTCCGCTCCATAACTCCTCTCCCCCTGAAGCAAATCTCATGAAACTTCCTAGTTGAACTGGCTGTGGTGAGAGGACGACCACTTCTGATCTTGATTCAGTAGGTCAAAGGTCAAGGTCACCGGCATCTGATAATGAAAAATCTTGTCCGCTCCATAACTCCTCTTCCCCTGAAGCAAAGCTCATGCAACTTCATAGGCAAACTATCTGTGGTGAGAGGATGACCTCTACTGATTTTGAGGTCAGTAGGTCAAAGGTCAAGGTCACCAGCACCCGATAATGAAAAACCTTGCCCTCTCCATATCTCCTCTCTTCCTGAAGCAAATCTCTTGAAACTTCATATGTGAACTGCCTGTGGTGGGAGGATGACTATTAAGTTTGAGGTCAGTAGATCAAAGGTCAAGGTTACCGGGACCAGATAATGAAAATTCTTGTCCGCTCCATAACTCAGTAACTTAACTTCTTATGATTACTTCGCTTTTATTTGTTTGATACTTAGTCATAAATAATAATAAAATATTTCATATACGGTTTGCCGCGGTCTTGTATTAACATACTATTCTACTGTACATAGTGGAAGTTAATAAAATCATCATTAATTAATTTTTTTCTTATTGTTCGGCCTTGGACCAATGACAGTCCTTGGACCAATAACTCGACCACTATGAAACCACTTAATTTATAACATCGATCATAATAGTGTATAATAATGTCTTGTAACATTTCTTCTCAAATAGTTCTTGAATAGATTGTTCACAGACTTCATATATGCATAACAACTGATAACAGTATGCCCTCTACATCATACATTGTTGATGCCTAATTTATTATAATATTATGGCCCTTTGTTTGATTTATAATTGTTCACTGTATAATGAACTTCATGTGGCTTTCACTTGGAAGTTTTCATGGATTGTTGTTACACTTGACACAGTTGAGTTCATAGTGATGATATGGTGTGTCTCTGCATCAATGGTGATTTGTCTCTGCATCAATGGTGATGTGTCTCTGCATCAATGGTGATGTGTCTCTGCATCCATGGTGGTGTGTCTCTGCATCAATGGTGATGTGTCTCTGCATCAATGGTGATGTGTCTCTGCATCAATGGTGATGTGTTTCTGCATCAATGGTGATGTGTCTCTGCATCAATGGTGATGTGTCTCTGCATCAATGGTGGTGTGTCTCTGCATCAATGGCGATGTGTCTCTGCATCAATGGTGGTGTGTCTCTGCATCAGTGGTGATGTGTCTCTGCATCAGTGGTGATGTGTCTCTGCATCAGTGGTGATGTGTCTCTGCATCAGTGGTGATGTGTCTCTGCATCAGTGGTGATGTGTCTCTGCATCAGTGGTGGTGTGTCTCTGCATCAGTGGTGATGTGTCTGCATCAGTGGTGATGTGTCTCTGCATCAGTGGTGATGTGTCTCTGCATCAGTGGTGATGTGTCTCTGCATCAGTGGTGATGTGTCTCTGCATCAGTGGTGATGTGTCTCTGCATCAGTGGTGATGTGTCTCTGCATCAGTGGTGATGTGTCTCTGCATCAGTGGTTTTTCAATTCTGCAATTATATTTTTTTCAGAATGATGGACCTTTGTTTTACTTAGGTTAATTTTAATATTTTAGGCATTTATTATTCTTTACTTTGCTCATCCTCATCGGCTATATGAAAAAGCGGGGGGTATTATTTTCCTAATAATATATAGAGTACATCTGAGAAAAAATCATTTGTTTGTAACAAATATATTTAAAAGTATACAGGTAGAAAGAAAAGTGAATGGATTTTTTGAAAACAACAATGACATATTATTTAAAAAAAATAAAATGTATACTAACAATTTTGTTTAGGCACTGGAAATTGTGAAACAATTTTGAGACTGTGGTTGTAATCACAGTTGTTAAATTTTGCCATAATTATACCTCAGTCATTTCAGCCTAAATTGAGTGGCTAGGAACCACAATTGTTTTTTCCCAAATGATAATTATCTGCACAAAATCAAACTGTAATCAGTTAAGACTAAATGATCATTTTTCTGGTAAATTGACCAATTTGGCCATAATTGGTGTTTCATTACACATCCCTCCAAAACACCCCAGATGTTCTGCACTTAATGCGTCCTGCCCTGTTTTTTGTCTTTTTGTCTGTCAGATGTTAAAAAAGCATAGTTGGGAGGGGCAGGGGCAGTGATTAATAAAACCCCGTCGAGGTGACCCAAGTCTAGATTAAGGTGTAATTAGGGGTTGGTGATGTTTTTTTCAAAGACCTTATGCAAGGGAGGTGGGGATTCTTTAATGATAAATGCTATGCTGCTGTCTAGGCATTGGGTATGGACATTATCAAGAAATCATAGATTTGTATTCTAAGATTTGTTGAATTTAAAGAGTTAACTTGTGATCTTTCAATTCGAAATTGATTTCTTAATTGGGTAATTGGGTTTGTCAAGTGAATGAACATGATCAACAGCTGGGCGTAATCAGAGTTTTAACTGGGAGATCAAAAAGACTTCTGGCGGAGATGGAGTCTCGGTTCTTTCATGCTGAAACTTTCAAATTGGGCAGTTTGTCTTGAACTTCACCTAATTTACAGATTATTACAAAACCAGTTTAGTTTTAACTTAAATCTTAACAGGTCTCAAGAAAAGGTGGAAACTCAACAGTGAAAAAGAATAACATGCATGCTTTAATAATTTCCAGAGGCCAGCAGAGCTTATGAGATGCCAAGTCAGTCGTCTGTCCTTCGTCTGTCCGTCGTCCTGTCGTTAACGTTTGTCTTGTTAAGATGATAGTGCCTTCATTTTTCATCTAGTCTTTACCAAACTTTACCGGATTGTTAATATCAAAGCTCGGACAAGTTTGAAAATCAGCCAAATCGGACCAATAACAACTGAGTTATGGCCCTTGATTTCGTTAAAAATGCTATATTTTGCCTTGTTAAGACGATAGGGCCTTCATTAGCTCTACTGATCAGAGATCAGCAGAGCTTATGCCGTGGTGCGGAGTCCGTCGTCCGTCTGTCTGTCCGTCTGTCTGTCCGTCTGTCCGTCTGTCCGTCTGTCCGTAAACTTTTATTTGTAGCGACTTCACAGCTGAAACTACTGGATGGATATTCATGAAACTTTACAGAAATGTTGCCCATAAAGTCTAGTTGATCCTAGCAAAAATTCATGTTGATGTGAAATCCAAGATGGCCGCCAAAGCTAAAAATAGGGTTTTAAAATACAAGTTTGTAGCGACTTCTTCTTGAAAACTATAAGTGATATTGATATGGGACTTTTTCTAAAATGATCAGCATGACATGATGTTGATCCTAGTCAAAAATCGTTTTGATTCAACGTTAAACATGGCTGCCAGCGGCCATCTTTGTTTACATAGAGTTATATAGTAAAAACTTGTAGCGACTTCACAGCTGAAACTACTGGATGGATATTCATGAAACTTTACAGAAATGTTGCCCATAAAGTCTAGTTGATCCTAGCAAAAATTCATGTTGATGTGAAATCCAAGATGGCCGCCAAAGCTAAAAATAGAGTTTTAAAATACAAGTTTGTAGCGACTTCTTCTTGAAAACTATAAGTGATATTGATATGGGACTTTTTCTAAAATGATCAGCATGACATGATGTTGATCCTAGTCAAAAATCGTTTTGATTCAACGTTAAACATGGCTGCCAGCGGCCATCTTTGTTTACATAGAGTTATATAGTAAAAACTTGTAGCGACTTCACAGCTGAAACTACTGGATGGATATTCATGAAACTTTACAGAAATGTTGCCCATAAAGTCTAGTTGATCCTAGCAAAAATTCATGTTGATGTGAAATCCAAGATGGCCGCCAAAGCTAAAAATAGAGTTTTAACATACAAGTTTGTAGCGACTTCTTCTTGAAAACTATAAGTGATATTGATATGGGACTTTTTCTAAAATGATCAGCATGACATGATGTTGATCCTAGTCAAAAATCGTTTTGATTCAACGTTAAACATGGCTGCCAGCGGCCATCTTTGTTTACATAGAGTTATATAGTAAAAACTTGTAGCGACTACTTGTCTGAAACTACTTGGCGGATTGTCATGAAACTTTACAGGAATGTTGCTCTTGATGTCTGATTGATCCTAGAAAAATTTCAGGTCGGCCGGAAATTCAAGATGGCCGTCACAGCTAAAAATAGATTTTTAAAAAATAAGTTTGTAGCGACTACTTCTTGAAAACTATAAGTGATATTGATATGGGACTTTTTCTAAAATGATCAGCATTACATGATGTTGATCCTAGTCAAAAATCGTTTTGATTCAACGTTAAACATGGCTGCCAGCGGCCATCTTTGTTTACATAGAGTTATATAGTAAAAACTTGTAGCGACTACTCCTCTGAAACTACTTGGCGGATTATCATGAAACTTTACAGGAATGTTGCTCTTGATGTCTAATTGATCCTATCAAAATTTCAGGTCGGCCGGAAATTCAAGATGGCCGTCACAGCTAAAAATAGATTTTTAAAAAATAAGTTTGTAGCGACTACTTCTTGAAAACTATAAGTGATATTGATATGGGACTTTTTCTAAAATGATCAGCATGACATGATGTAGATCCTTGTGGAAAATTATTTTGATTCGACGTTAAACATGGCTGCCAGTGGCCATCTTTAGTTACATAGAGTTATATAGTAAAAACTTGTAGCGACTACTCCTCTGAAACTACTTGACGGATGTTCATGAAACTTCACAGGAATGTTGCTCTTGATGTCTAGTTGATCCTAGAAAAATTTCAGGTCGGCCGGAAATTCAAGATGGCCGCCACAGCTAAAAATAGATTTAAAATAAATAAGTTTGTAGCGACTACTTCTTCAAAACAATAAGAGATATTGATATGGGACTTTTTCTAAAATGATCAGTATGACATGATGTTGGTCCTTGTCGAAAATCGTTTTGATTTGACCTTAAACATGGCTGCTTTGTTTACATAGAGTTATATAATGAAAACTTGTAGCGACTACTTCTTTGAAACTACCTGATGGATTTTCATGAAACTTCACAGGAATGTTGCTCTTAATGTCTAATTGATCTTAGCAAAATTTCAGGTCGGCCGGAAATTCAAGATGGCCGCAACGGTTAAAAATAGATTTTCAAAAAACAAGTCTGTAGCGACTACTTCCTGAAATCAAAATCAATCAGTAGAGCTTCAAGGTCATTGACCTCTTGTTTTTCATCTAACTTTATCAGATTGTTAATATCAATGAAAGCTCGGACAAGTTAAAAAAACAGCCATATCGGAGCAGTAATTTTTCATCCGATCTTTTTCAAACTTTCCTAGATGGTTGATATTAATAAACGCTCGGAAAAATTCGAAACCCAGCCATTTCGGACAGGTTATACCTCAGTCATGGTACATCCGACATGTTACATCCGACATGGAACATCCGACATGTAACATCCGACATGGAACATCCGACATGTAACATCCGACATGGTACATCCGACATGTAAATCTGACATGTAACATCTGACATGTTACATCTGACATGGAACATCTGACATGGAACATCTGACATGGAACATCTGACATGGAACATCTGACATGTAACATCTGACATGGAACATCTGACATGGAACATCTGACGTGTAACATCTGACATGGAACATCCGACATGTAACATCCGACATGGAACATCCGACATGGTACATCCGACATGTAACATCCGACATGGAACATCCGACATGGAACATCCGACATGGTACATCCGACATGGAACATCCGACATGGAACATCCGACATGTAACATCCGACATGGTACATCCGACATGGAACATCCGACATGGAACATCCGACATGGAACATCTGACATGGAACATCTGACATGTAACATCTGACATTGACATGTAACATCTGACATGGAACATCTGACATGTAACATCCGTCATGGAACATCCGAATCCGACATGGTACATCCGACATGGAACATCCGACATGGAACATCTGACATGGAACATCTGACATGTAACATCTGACATGTAACATCTGACATGGTACATCTGACATGGTACATCTGACATGTAACATCTGACATGTAACATCTGACATGGAACATCTGACATGGAACAACTGACATGTAACATCTGACATGGAACATCTGACATGGTACATCTGACATGTAACATCTGACATGTAACATCTGACATGTAACATCTGACATGGAACATCTGACATGTAACATCCGACATGGAACATCCGACATGTAACATCCGACATGGAACATCTGACATGGAACATCTGACATATGGAACATCTGACATGGAACATCTGACATGGAACATCCGAAACCGCATAAGGCTGCCTATTAATGTTGCTAGCTCGGACAAATAAGACGCGGTCTGAATAGCAGGTTCTACACGGTAAACAAAACAGCGATATACACGGTAACCTTTTTCTTGAAACAGTCGTGGGTCTACATGGTTAACATGCATATTACATTTTGGAATATTACATTTTTTCAAACTGAAATATCCCTAATAATATAGTTTCATTGGCCAGGCGAGCTTATGAGATCATTTTTCGTCCGTTGTCTGTCTGTCTGTCTGTCTGTCCATCCGTCTGTTAGCAATTTTATAAAATCGACATCTCCTCTGAAACCGCTTGAAAGATTTTGAAGAAACATCACAATGTTACTTGGGAGGGCCGCTCTCAGATTTATGTTTTTCATGGCGGCCAGTCATCCAAGATGGTCTCCATGCCTAAAACTAGGTCAGCTTTAAGGAATTTTCAAACGACATCTCCTCCGAAACCACTTATTCTATTATTGTGAAATACCATAAACATGTTCCTTGGGTTGGCGTCTATCAAGTTTTTGTTGTTTGTCATCGTCGAATAATCAATATGGCCGCCAAGGCTACTCAAAGTTTACATAGAGTTATATAGGAAAGGCTAAAGATGACATCTTCTCCGAAACCGCTTGAAGGATTTTGATGAAACTTCATTACAATGATCTTTAGGATAGTCCCCATCAGAATTGTGTTTTCGCGGCCTATAGTCATCCAAGATGGCCACCATGGCTAAAATTAGGTCAAATTTAAGGAAATTTCAAACAACATCTCCGAAACCACTTATTCCATTCTTGTGAAATATCATAAACAAGTGCCTTGGTTAGCCTCTATCAAGTTTGTGTTTTTCGTTATCGTCGAATAATCAAAATGGCCGCCACAGCGACCCAAAGTTTACATAGAGTTATATAGGAAATTTTTTAAAAATGACATCTTCTCTGAAACAGCTTGAAAGATTTTGATGAAACTTAATCACAATGATCTTTGGGTTAGTCCCCATCAGATTTTTGTTTTTGGGCCTCCAGTCATTCATGATGGCCAACATGGCTAAACTTAGGTCAAATTTAAGGACATTTATCAAACGACATATTACCACTTATTCCATTCTAGTTTAATATCATGTTCCTGTTGTTGGCCTCTATCAAGTTTGTGTTTTTTCGTTATCGTCAAATATTCAAAAAGGCTGCCACGATAACCCAAAGTTTACATAGAGTTATATATAGGAAACATGTTTCTTGGGTTGGCCTCTATCATGTTTATGTTTTTGAATCACATCATACCAGTAGAGCATCTACAGGCCCACTTAGGCATCTTGTTTACTAGAACAGATGCGTGTGTGCTTTCCTAATGACAAAAATACACAAAAATCATGTTGTTACCCACCTCATTTTTAGCTCTACTGGCCGAAGGCCAGCAGAGCTTATGGGATGCCAAGTCGTCCGTCGTCCGTCCGTCCGTCCGTCGTCCGTCCGTCGTCCGTCCGTCCGTTGTTAACTTTTGTCTCGTTAAGACGATAGGACCTTCATTTTTCATCCAATCTTTACCAAACTTTAACAGGTTGTTAATATCAATGAAAGCTCGGATGAGTTTCGAAAACCAGCCAGATCGGCCAAGTAACAGCGGAGTTATGGCCCTTGATTTAGTTAAAAATGCTATATTGCTATATTTTGCCTCGTTAAGACGATAGGGCCTTCATTTTTCAACCTATCTTTACCAAACTTTACCACATTGTTAATATCAATGAAAGCTCGGACAAGTTCGAAAACCAGCCAGATCGGACCAGTTACACAAGAGTTATGGTCCTTGATTTAGTTGAAAATGCTGTATTGCTATATTTTGCCTCGTTAAGATGATAGGGCCTTCGTTTTTCATCATATCTTTACCAAACTTTACTACATTGTTAATATCAAAAAAAGCTCGGACAAGTTGGAAAACCAGCCATATCGGACTAGTAACAGCGGAGTTATGTCCCTTGATTTAGTTAAAAATGCTATATTTTGCCTCGTTAAGATGCTAGGGGCTTCATTGTTCATCCAATCTTTACCAAACTTTATCAGATTGGTAATATCAATATAAGCTCAGACAAGTTCGAAAACCAGCCATATCGGAATAGTAAGAGCGGAGTTATGGCCCTTGATTTAGTTAAAAATGCTATATTTTGCCTCGTTAAGACGATAGTTGCTTCATTGTTCATCCGATCTTTATCAAACTTTATCAGATTGTTAATGTCATTGAAAGCTCGAACAAGTTCGAAAACCAATCATATCAGACCAGTAACAGCGGAGTTGTGGCCCTTGATTTAATTAAAAATGCTATATTTTGCCTAGTTAAGACGATAGGGGCTTCATTGTTCATCTGATCTTTACCAAACTTTATCAGATTGTTAATATCAATGAAAGCTCGAGCAAGTTTGAAAACTAGCCATATCGGACCAGTAACAGCGGAGTTATGGCCCTTGATTTAGTTAAAAATGCTATAGTTTGCCTCATAAAGACGATAGGGGCTTCATTGTTCATCCGATCTTTACCAAACTTTATCAGATTGTTAATATCAATGAAAGCTCGGACAAGTTTGAAAACCAAACATATCGGACCAGTAACAGCTTAGTTATGGCCCTTGATTTAGTTCAAAACGCTATATTTTGCCTCGTTAAGACGAGAGGGCCTTCCTTTTTCATCCGATCATTACCAAACTTTTATTTTTTTAATTTTTTTTTTAAATTAATTTTTTTTTATTTTTTTTTTAAATTAATTTTTTTTTTTTTTTTTTTTTTTTTATATTTTAATTTTTTTTAATTAATGTGTTTTTTTTTAGCTCTATGTTGGACCAGTTGGACCAGTAACAGAGGAGTTATGGCTCTTGATTTAGTTAAAAATGCTATATTTTGCCTCGTTAATACGGTAGGGCCTTCATTAGTTCAAAAGCTGTTTTTTGCCGGAAACTTCCAAAAAAACGTAAATGGCAGTCACTGGCTTCATTGATGTTATAAGAGCCATGTTAGCCAGTAGAGCGTCCACAGGCCCTCTTGGGCCTCTTGTTTGTTTACACAAACATGTTCAGTTTGGACACCGATTACACCTGTCGCTAGACAGGGCTTGGCCTTATACTAGACAAATTGGGCAAATGTAACGTACATTGAAGTGGTGTTGAAACCTAACTTAAAGAAGATATCAGCTAAATAATAAAGTATAGATCTACCTCTCGTGTTTCCAGCTTTCCACCTTCTTGGAAAATCTACACAGTTAACAAACAAAAAACTCTACACGGTTTCTGCACATACCAGACAGTGCCATCGGTTCTACCAATTTTTCGAGTTATGGCCCCATAAACTTTATCTTTAGCTAGAAGAGCGTCTACAGCCACTCTTGGGCCTCTTATTTGGTCATCTATTATGATATAAATTGACGGAAAGCAGTCTAGCTGTGAAGAATCTTCACTTCTGGTTGATTTACACTTTTGGTCACTTTTTCTGTTCACCCAAATTAAATTTAAGAGTTTGGCCAAAGTCACAGGTATGTCTTATATGAAGATGTTGAAATTTATTGTTTGTTATAGGTACATTATTGTTGAAACTATTTGGAGTAATACACGGGTACTAAACATTGACTCTAGCTCTTTTTGGAGATATATGGAAACGAGACTGTGACACTTCTGAGACAAAAACACACAACAGAGGGTGAGTTCAACTCGTTATTTTTCATTATATCACAAATCCAATGATCTGTTTCACAAATCGGGGAATGCTATTCCAATTATGTGTGTTCAAACCATGTTCATGTTGCAAAAATATTGCCAGTTATTATTTAATTTTATTCCGAGATCTTTTATAGGTGTGGGATGTGTGTGTTTTTTTCTGTCCATATGTGTATTTATTCATGAAAGTCAGTTGTATGTATACGTGGATATGAAAAGCCCATCATGTAATCATTACACAGTATTATAATTTAATATCAGAAAACAGTGTAGAGCGGATTTATCGTCAATTTTGGGTAAGAGCTAGAGTCAGTGAAACGGATCTAGGGTCAATGATACGGAGCTAGCTATAAGCATTTGATACTCCCAAACAATATTAATTACCAGGGTACCACATACGACCTTATCCGACTAACCTCCGATTCACTGGCACTTGAGTCGCAAAAATTATATAAGAAAAAACAACAGGAAAAACAAAACAAAAAAAGGACAAAAAAGAAGATACCCTACTGTCTATATAAGCACAGAGTAATGGAAATAGTTGACATAACCACCTTTCGAATTCATTATCTTTGTCAAATTAACAAGTTGTTTCAAATCCTTTACACTGTTCATTATGTCTAATTTCCATTCATCACAATACGTGTATATTCTCAGTTTGTACGAAAAACATGACAATTGCTACCATTAAAACATTTCTAATAGGAATTAAATATTGGTGATGGTGATAAAGTATGTATTATTATGTATGCGGATGATAGTGTGCTACTGGCCGAAAATGAAACAGATTTACAGCTTTTGTTAAATTCACTAGATGATTGGTGTGAAACCAATTTTATATCTATCAATATATATAAAACCAATGTTGTACAAGATCAAAACCACAGACGAATTTTGAATTTAAGTGTAGCGGTTCTGATATATTTATATAAATAAATAAGTATGTATATCTAGGTGTTGTTTCAGACGAATATCTCAATTATAAGTTAACTGCTTGATTTGTTGTACAGCCAGCCAGTCACACATTAGGATTGTTCATTTCAAAGTATAAAACAGTTGCTGGCCTGTCTTATAAAGTTTTTACTGGACTATTTGATTCGCTAGTTTGGTCAGTTGTAGCTTATGGTGCAACAATATGGGGTACTCAAACTTCCTCTTGTATTGAAGTCGTTAAAAATAGGGCAATGCGGGACTGCTTTGGGTACCACAATAAACACACCATCAGCTGCAATGGCAGTGGACTTGGCATGACAACCGGTTTGTGTTAAGACAAATAATGGTAGTATCAAATTATTGGGCACGATTGAGTCAAATGCTTAATATACGTTTCAATAAACAAATATTCTTGTATTCTTTTAATACCAAAGGTTTGAGATGAAATCATGAAGTTATAGAGTTTAAAATGTTATTTCTAAAAGTGAGTTTAATAATGTTCCATTTAGTGTAATTAAACATATTGTTAAATGTAAATTGTTAGATGATGTTAAACGTGCATCGTTAAATCAGTTTATAATAAATTGGAATATAAATATTAGCTCAGAACGTAGTACTATTGGTGGCTATACGTTAAGTACTTATAAGTTATTTTAAACTGCATTTGAAACAGAAACATATTATAAATTAATACTACCAACAAATCCTAGGTCAGCTTATCTTGATTCCGTTGCGGCGTGGCACAAATTAGACTAGAGACTGGAAGATATGAAGACTTCATATTAGTGAAAGAGTTTGTCCATTTTATAATGTTCCTGTGGAAGATGAGTTATATGTTATAACTTGTCCTTTATATAATGATATTACAGCTAATCTATATTTTAATAACTCTACAAATGAACAAAAATTTGTAAATTTATTCACAAGTGCAGACTTAATTCGAATATATCCGATTGGTGTCCGATTACGCATGTTTTTACCATTACAATATCGTGAGTTTGAGTACAAGTGGTAGTGATATATATACTTCTTTTTTTCATTTTTATTTATATAATATTTGCTGCTCAAGTGCCAGTGCCTCGGAGGTTAGTCGGATAAGATCGTGCATGGTACCGTGGCAATTAATATGTCTTTTGGAGTATCGAATGCACCTAGAACTGACGCTAGCTCCATGTCATTGTCCCTAGCTCCCGACAATTGACTCTAGCTCGTACCCAAAATTGACCATAAATTCGATGTACACTGTTTCTGATAATAAAACTATAATACTGTGTATTGATTACATGATGGGCCTTTCATCTCCACTATACACACATCTGACTTTTATGAATAAATACAATTATTATATAACCTATAAATAGACGCGTTTTCATTGGCTAAAAAGTAATTTTTTAGAAAAAATATCTAGCGATATTGACCTGTTTTTTTGATATTGACCTGTTTTTTTGATATTTACCTGTTTTATATAATTGTTTTTTTGATATTGACCTGTTTTATATAATTGTAAATTGAGGGTTATATAATAAAACAGTTATGGACTTTTCAGCTGTTATACATGATGTTGATATGTACCAAAAAATCATTATTGACCTCGGCTATCGCCTCGGTCAATAATGATTTTTTTGGTGCATATCACATCATGTATAACAGCTGAAAAGTCCATAATTGTATAATATGGACCGAAAAATGTGACCTGTCGAAGAAAACACACAGACTCACACTCTTATAATAGACCTAGGCGTAAAATTAAACAATAATTGGCAATATTTTTGCAACATGAACATGGTTTGAATACATATAATTGGAATAGCATTCCCCGATTTTTTAAGTAGATCATTGGATTTGTGATATAATGAAAAAATAATGAGTTGAACTCACCTTCTTGTGTGTTTTTGTCTCGGAAGTGTCATTGACTCTATTAAATCTCCAAAAAGAGCTAGAGTCAATGTTTAGTACCCGTGTAATAGTTAAAAAGGGAACTGTTTTATAAGTTGCACATCGATGTAGCATCATTACGAGACAGAGTGTTAAGAGAATGTTACATGTATACATATATTTTCTAAAAATATTTTTCTATTGGTATAAATCTAGGATTTTTTTTTAATTTTTTTTCTTTTTCAAACAGCATGAATTTAAATGGTTAAGGTAAGCTTAAAAACTTATTTTAAACAAACTATATGTGCAGTCATTTACACAATCTATGGAATATATGCAATATGTAATATTTGCTTAGCCGAAAAGATTACTAGAAGGGTGTTCCATGGAACACTTGTGTTGCCTGCTGTGAGTTAATTTCAGCAAGTAACATCTAACTATAAAGTTTGAGAACAGGGGATGCAATCCTTCATAAATTATGGTTGTTAAAATTTATGAAAAGGGCATAACTCTGCATTGGTTAATTGATAAGGAGGAACTGTATAAAGTTGCATGGGCTAAGTTTGGTTGCAGGTTTAAGTTTTATAAAAAAATAAGGACCATAACTCTCAAAATAAAATTTGAGTTATTAAAAACGTCGGCAGCATTGAATAATTGATAAAGAATAATTGTATAAAGGAATAATTGTTTAAAGTTTTATGACCATAGGTCAATATTTTGCAAAGTTATGAGCCAGGTTAGGTTGCAGGTTAACGTTTTATGAAAAGGGGCATAACTCTGCCAAAATAAAAGTCAAAGTTATTAGACATGTTAAACAACATTTCTTTGAGTAAGATGAAGCTGTGTGTAATGTTTCATGAACATAGGTCAAATACTTTTCAAATACTATGAGCTTGGTTAGGTTACAGTTAAAGTTTTATGAAAAGGGGCATAACTCTGCCAAAATGAAAGTCAGAGTTATTGGTCATAGGTTACAACATTCCTTAGGGTAGGATGACTGTGTTTGGGAAGTTTCACGAAAATAGGTCAAAATCTTTTTAAGTTATGGCCAGTTATGAGATTGGTTAAGTTTCAGGTTAAAATATATGAAAAGGGGCATAACTCTGTCAAAATGAAAGTCAGAGTTATTGTACATGATTAACAACATTTCTTGAGTTAAGATGAAGACATATGTGAAGTTTTATGAGCATAGGTCAAACATTTTTCAAGTTATGGCCAAGGTTAGGATGCAGGTTAAAGTGTGACGGACAACGGACGACAGACAACAATGACAGACGACAACGAACAAAGTGATCCCTAAAAATCTGCCATGCTACGCAGGCGACACAATAAAGTATGTTGCTATGTAACACATGAAACCATAAACTACCTATTAAAACTGGATGCAGCAATACAAATTAATCATAATGATAGACTTTACCATTTATGCCATTTATGTCCTGTGTTATCTAATAACAACAGTGTTTGTATATATGGAGGCCAAGTGAAATTGAAACTAGGATTTTCTTGTATGTTAAATTGATAATCCCCGTAGACAGGATGTAGAATGTTTCATGCAGACTGTATGGCAAGGTTCAATCTTAAGAAAATACATTGCACATTCCCCAATCAATATCCACTGAAATATTAAAGTTCTCCGGCCATGTTTCGTTTCACGAACATGTTTATGTTTATTTAAATCGAAATCAATACACAACAATAGTTATTTACAATTCACACATTGCAATATCTGTGAAAAGCCACAATAAGATTTTATTTGATGATGTAGAAAACTTTGAACAGGTAAATTAATCCACAGGTAGATGTACTTATTAATTATCTGGCAATAGTTGTGCAGCTGTACAATTCAGATTTACCTCTTTTCCCCGTGCAGTCACACAGTGGTAAAAGTAGTATCTACATCATGCAAATAATATTTATAAATACAACTTAGTAGCGGTTTTAAATATATGTTTCTCTCCGCGACTATCAAGAAATGTTCATATGATGTTTAAGAGTTAATTTCGTTAATTGATAATACTACAAAAAGGGTGGCCATTTATCTTTAAAATCAACTGAACTCCCAAATATAACAATGAACCTATTAGCTTATGTGTTGTGCTTATAATATAATGCATCTGTGTGTATTAAAATTAAACACATAACTGTACCTACAAGCAATTAATATGAATATCTCTAGTTGAATATTCATTAAATGATTTTTGAAACTGGTAACGCTGAATTCAAAATGGCGTCAATGAAGGCAGTACCAAGACACATAATTATAATTATTATGCTGCCTAGTAACCTGACTCCTGGTCTTGCCGCATGTTTATAAACATGTAGTGTGTCAAAAAAACAAAAAAACATATTGTTTGTAAAGATTATGAAAATTATATATTCAGTACATTTAAAAACACAACAGTTTTGATTTTTAATTATTTTTTGTGAAAATGACTACATCCGTTTGTTTGCGCGTGTATGAAAAACAGCAAATTCTTATAAATTATTACACTTACAAACTCAATAAAGGTGCGAAATGTAAACATAAGTATTATTTATTCACATTGTGTCCTCTGATACTGTGAGAGCGTGTATTTGTTTGCATGTTTAAAAGCACATTTTACCAGACGGTTCCGTGTAACAAAGATGGCGCCACTCTGCACCAAATAAAAAATGGTGACATTGTACAGCTATTGCAAACGAGATACGAGACTACGGGTTATTTAGGCATAAATAATAACAAAAAGTGAATGGTAGACATTTTTATCTTTGTCAAGAAGGTAATTTCATGGTGGTGATTATAAGACAAAGCCTAAAAAGAGATGATGCATTATTATAATGTGCCTTTTGAGATATCAGCTAAATTTCAAATCAAAATGGTGTGGAGCTATTGCAAACGAGATATGAAGTATGGGTTATATTAGGCATTAATAATAACAAAAAGTGAATAGTAGACATATTTATCTTTGTCAAGAAGGTAATTTCATTGTGGTGATTATAAGACGATGCCTAAAAAGAGATGATGAAAATGTGCCTTTTGAGATATCAGCTAAATTTCAAATCAAAATGGTGTGGAGCTATTGCAAACGAGATACAAAGTATGGGTTATATTAGGCATTAATAATAACAAAAAGTGAATAGTAGACATATTTATCATTGTCAAGAAGGTAATTTCGTGATGTTGATTATAACAGAAAGCCGTAAAAAAGGGGCTGTAAAAACTGCCTAATTTGAGATGTTGGCTGAAATTTTAACTTTTCAAATGTAACGCGCTTATGATAGATTTACCTATATCGATAAATTAATAAATGGCGGCGTTCTAGCGCGACAACTAAAATCGATAAACTAGAGCGTTTATGAACCCGTTTCTCCGCCATGTATACTTACTCCCTGGTTATAGTTACATTATAGTTGAAACTATATGGAGTAATAGTCAAAAAGGGAACTGTTTTATAAGTTGCACATCGATGTAGCATCATTACGAGAGTGAGTGTTAAGAGAATCTTACATGTATACATAGATTTTCTAAAAATATTTTTCTATTGGTAATCTAGGAATATTTGTATTTTTTATTTTTTTCAAACAGCATGAATTTAAATGGTTAAGGTAAGCTGAAAAACTTATTTTAAACAAACTATATGTGCAGTCATTTACACGATCTGTGGAATATATGCAATATATAATATTTGCTTAGCCTAAAAGATTACTAGTAGGGTGTTCCATGGAACACTTGTGTTGCCTGCTGTGAGTTAATTTCAGCAAGTAAAATCTAACTATAATGTTTGAGAACAAGGGGTGCAATCCTTCATAAATTATGGTTGTTAAAATTTATGAAAAGGGCTTAACTTTGCATTGGTTAATTGATAAGGAGGAACTATAAAGTTGCATGGGCTAAGTTTGGTTGCAGGTTTAAGTTTTATAAAAAAAAAAGGACCATAACTCTACCAAAATGAAAGTCGAGTTATTAAAAACGTCAGCAGCATTGAATAATTGTATAAAGGAATTATTGTTTAAAGTTTTATGACCATAGGTCAATATTTTGTAAAGTTATGAGCCAGGTTAGGTTGCAGGTTAATGTTTAATGAAAAGGGGCATAACTCTGCCAAAATAAAAGTCAAACTATAAGTTTGAGAACAGGGGGTGCAATCCTTCATAAATTATGGTTGTTAAAATTTATGAAAAGGGCATAACTCTGCATTGGTTAATTGATAAGGAGGAACTGTATAAAGTTGCATGGGCTAAGTTTGGTTGCAGGTTTAAGTTTTTTAAAAAAATAAGGACCATAACTCTCAAAATAAAATTTGAGTTATTAAAAACGTCGGCAGCATTGAATAATTGATAAAGAATAATTGTATAAAGGAATAATTGTTTAAAGTTTTATGACCATAGGTCAATATTTTGCAAAGTTATGAGCCAGGTTAGGTTGCAGGTTAACGTTTTATGAAAAGGGGCATAACTCTGCCAAAATAAAAGTCAAAGTTATTAGACATGTTAAACAACATTTCTTTGAGTAAGATGAAGCTGTGTGTAAAGTTTCATGAACATAGGTCAAATACTGTGTGTGTGTGTGTGTATTTCTAAGGATTATAGTCCCTCCACCTACGACAGGTGTCCTACCCGACGATCATAGGCACAATGTCTGGACTTTTATCTGTTTGTTGTTGTGTGATGTGATGATATGTCTACTACAAATACTTTTCAGGTTATGGTTAGTTATGAGCATGGTTAGGTTGCAGTTAAAGTTTTATGAAAAGGGGCATAACTCTATCATAGGTAACAACATTCCTTAGGGTAGGATGAATGTGTGTGGGAAGTTTTACGAAATTAAGTCAAACATGTTTTAAGTTATGGCCAGTTATGAGCTAGGTTAAGTTTCTGGTTAAAGTATATGAAAAGGGGCATAACTCTGTCAAAATGAAAGTCAGAGTTATTGGACGTGCTTAACAACATTTCTTGAGTTAAGATGAAGATGTGTTTGAAGTTTTATGAGCATAGGTCAAACATTTTTCAAGTTATGGCCAAGGTTAGGTTGCAGGTTAAAGTGTGACGGACAACGGACGACAGACAACAACGGCAGACGACAACGAACAAAATGATCCCTAAAAATCTGCCATGCTACGCAGGCGACACAATGAAGTATGTACACATAAAAACTACCTATTAAAACTGGATGCAGCAATACAAATTAATCATAATGATAGACTTTACCATTTATGCCATTTATGTCCTGTGTTATCTAATTAATAACAACAGTGTTTGTATATATGGAGGCCAAGTGAAATTGAAACTAGGATTTTCTTGTATGTTAAATTGATAATCCCCGTAGACAGGATGTAGAATGTTTCATGCAGACTGTGTGGTAAGGTTCAATCTTAAGAAAATACATTGCACATTCCCCAATCAATATCCACTGAAATATTAAAGTTCTCCGGCCATGTTTCGTTTCACGAACATGTTTATGTTTATTTAAATCGAAATCTATACACAACAATAGGTATTTACAATTCACACATTGCAATATCTGCAAAAAGCAAGAATGAGATTTTATTTGATGATGTAGAAAACTTTGAATAGGTAAATTAATCCACAGGTAAATGTATTTATTAATTATCTGGCAATAGTCGTGCAGCTATACAATTCAGATTTACCTCTTTCCCCTCACCCCCCCACCCGCGTCTAGTCACAAAGTGGTAAAAGTATTATCTACGTCATGCAAATAATATTTATAAATACAGCTTAGTAGCGTTTTTTTCTCTCCGGGACTATCAAGAAATGTTCATATGATATTTAAGAGTTAAATTTCGTTAATTGATAATACTACAAAAATGGTGGCCATTCATCTTTAAAATCAACTAAACTCCCAAATATAACAACGAACCTATATTATACCAGACTTAGCCTATGTGTTGTGCTTATAATATAATGCATCTGTGTGTATTAAAATTAAACACACAACTGTACCTACAAGAAATTAATACGAATATCTCTAGTTGAATATTCATTAAATAATTTTTGAAATTGGTAACTCTGAATTAAAAATGGCATCAATGAAGGCAGTACCAAGACATAATTATTATGCTACCTCGTATGTTTATAAACAGTGTGTAAAAAAACACAAAAAAACATATTGTTTGTAAAGATTATGAAAAATATATACTCAGTACATACATACAACAATTTTGATTTTCGATTATTTTTAGTCCACTGTTTTTTTGTTCAAGTCAAGATTGTATTTGATGTTGGTATACAAGACTCTTCATCCCAAAGGTTAACAATTATGGCGATAAACAGTTGCGTAAGATTTGCTCTACTTCTGTCCGTTAAAACATATTTTGCACGAGGACTTAGTTCCAGTATAGAAATTTAAAACGTACCAAGTGTTGCGTTTTGCAAATGTACTTGGGGGGTTAGGGCCTTTAAAAGATTTTGAGCAAGCAACATGGGAGATGAATTCAAAAGACAAACCCATTTGCACATTCCTCAGTTCAATAAAATGTCATTCTATGGCAACACACTACTGCATTGATTAAAAGACTCTGTATTTATCAATTTAAGTAATGTGTAGCTACCCTTGTTTATGTCCCGGATTGTCACTTCACCGACCACCTTCCACTGAAATAAAATTGTCACAATTAATTGGCATGGTCAGTTAACACGGCAATCAATAATTATACATGCTTCTATCATTTCCGTTGCATTATCGTGTGCATCCGCTTCAAGATAGATGGTTGTTTCGTATGTCATGAAAAAACATCCTCCTGTAATGGATATACATCCTCCTGTAATGGATATACATCATGTTTGTTTACTCCGGTTTGTTAGATATTTGTTAAACTCTATAGAACTATAGAATACTTAGCTGTTAATTTTCAAAATGAAAAAAATTGTCAGATATTTGTTAAAAACTTTAGAACTGTAGAGTGAGTTAGTTAATGGAACTGTAGAATACTTAAGTTACTGGTTAGTTTTTAGAACAATAAGAATGCATTAGTTATTGGCCAGTTTTCAAAAGGAAAAAAACAAAAACAAATATGGTAACAGCTAAGGGTATTAATAATTGTGTATGTGGTTTAATTATGCCATAGATGTTTGTGGAACAGCTTTGATAAATAGTTCAGTCAATTTCAAATTTAACAGCTTCATTAAGTGACTTCTTTGACAACTTTGGTTAATTGTCATTTGTAAAAGCTTTGGTTAATGCCATGTGTAACAGCTTTGGTTAATGCCATGTGTAACAGCTTTGGTTAATGTCATGTGTAATAGCTTTGGTTAATATCACTTGTAATAGCTTTGGTTAATGCCATGTGTAATAGCTTTGGTTAATATCACGTGTAATAGCTTTGGTTAATGCCATGTGTAATAGCTTTGGTTAATATCACGTGTAATAGCTTTGGTTTATGCCATGTATAACAGCTTTGGTTAATGTCATGTGTAACAGCTTTGGTTAATGCTTTGGTTAAAGTTCTCCGGCCATGTTTTGTTTGATGAACACGTTTATGTTTATTTAAATTGAAATCTATACACAACAATAGATATTTACAATTCACACACTGCAATATCTGTGAAAAGATTTTATTTGATGACATAGAAAACTTTGAACAGGTAAATTAATCCACAGGTAAATGTATTTATCAATATCTGGCAATAGTTGTGCAGCTATACAGTTCAGATTTACCTCATTTCCCCGTGCAGTCACGCAGTGGTAAAAGTAGTATCTACGTCATGCGAATAATACTTATTTTTACATACAACTTAGTAACGGTTTTAAATATATGTTTCTCTCCGGGACTATCAAGACATGTTCATATGATGTTTAAGAGTTAAATGTGTTAATTGGTAATACTACAAAAAGGGTGGCCATTCATCTTTAATATCATGTGTAACAGCTTTTGTTTATGGCATGTGTAACAGCTTTGGTTTATGGCATGTGTAACAGCTTTGGTTTATGACATGTGTATCAGCTTTGATTAATATCATACTTAGGGTAAAACATGAAACAGCTTTGGTTAATGCCATATGCAACAGTTTTGGTAAATGGCCTATGCAACAGCTTTGGTTAATGACATCTTGCAGCTTTGGTTAATGCCATGTATCAGCTTTGACAAGTTGTGTATCAACATTCACAACAGCTTTGGTTAATGGCATTCCTTCTGGTTGCTGACATACACTATAGCTTTGGTTAATGGCATAGACAACAGCCTTGATACATGACATACACTACAACTTTGGTAATGACATACACAACAGCCTTTGTTATTAATATACACTACAGCTCTAGTTAATGACATACACTACAGCTTTGGTAAATGACATACCCTACAGCATTGGTTATTGACATACACAACATCTTTTGTTATTAATATGCACTACAGCATTGGTTTATGACATACACAACAGCTTTGGTTAATGACATACCCTACAGCATTGGTTATGTGACAAACCCTACAACATTGGTTATTGACATACACTACAGCTTTGGTTAATGACATACACAACAGCTTTGGTTAATTATATACACTACATCTTTGGTTAGTGACATACCCTGCAGCATTGGTTATTGACATACACTACAGCTTTGGTTAATGACATACACAACAGCTTTGGTTAATGACATACCATACAGCTTTGGTTATTAGTCCCCCACCGGTCCTGGTGGGGACTATAGGTTTGCAGTCCGTCCGTCCAACTGTCCGTCCGTCCATCCGTCCTTCCGAAATGCTTGTCCGGGCCATATTTTCAATACTATAAGACTTTGAGATACCAAACTTGGTTTGTGGATACATCTTGGGATAGCGGTGTGTCGCGTACTAAAAAAAGGTCACTGTGACCTTGACCTTGACCTGTGACCTCTGTCATAGAAAATGCTTGTCCGGACCGTATTTTCAAAACTATAACAGAGATACCAAACTTGATATTTGAATACATCTTGGGATAACGATGTGTCGAATACCAAAATAAGGTCACAGTGACCTTGATCTTGGACCTTGACCTGGACCTCTGTCATAGAAAATGTTCCGAAAATGTTCCGAAAATGTTTGTCCGGGCCATAATTCAATACTATAAGACTTTGAGATACCAAACTTGGTATGTGGATACATCTTGGGAGAGTGATGTGTCGCATACCAACATAAGGTCACTATGACCTTGACCTGTGACCTCTATAGAAAATGCTTGTCCGGACCGTTTTTTCAATACTATAACACTTAGACACACCAAACTTGGTATGTGAATACATCTTGGGATAGCGGTTTGCGCGTACCAAAATAAGGTCATTGTGACCTCGACCTGTGACCTCTGTCATAGAAAATGCTTGTCCGGACTGCTTTTCAATACTATAACACTTAGAGATACCTGATATGTGAATACATCTTGGGATAGCGGTGTGTCACGTACCAAATTAAGGTCATTGTGACCTTGATCTGTGACCTCTGTCATAGAAAATGCATAGAAAATTCTTGTCTGGACCGTATTTTGTTAATGACATACACAACAGCTTTGGTTAACGACATACACAATAGCTTTGGTAATGACATACACTACAGCTTTGGTTAATGACATACACAACAGCTTTTGTTAATGACATGCACTACATCTTTGGTTAATGACATACACAACAGCTTTGGTTAATGACATACACAACAGCTTTTGTTATAAATATACACTACATATTTGGTTAATGACATGCACAACAGCTTTGGTTAATGACATACTCAACAGCTTTGGTTAATGAAATACATAGCTACAGCTTTGGTTAATGACATACACAACAGCTTTGGTTAATGACATACACAACAGCATTGGTTATTTGACATACTCAACAGCTTTGGTTAATGGCATACCCTACAGCATTGGTTATTGACATGCCCTACAGCATTGGTTCTTGACATACACTACTGCTTTAGTTAATGACTTACACAACATCTTTGGTTAATGACATACACAACAGCTTTGGTTAATGACATAGCCTACATCATTGGTTATTGACATACAATACAGCTTTGGTTAATGACATACCCTACAGCATTGGTTATTGACATACACAACAGCTTTGGTTAATGACATACCCTACAGCTTTGGTTAATGGCATCCCCTACAGCATTGGTTATTGACATACACAACATCTTTGGTTAATGACATACACTACAGCTTTGGTTAATGACATACCCTACAGCATGGTTATTGACATACACTACAGCTCTGGTTAATGACATACCCTACAGCATTGGTTATTGACATACACTACAGCATTGGTTAATGACATAGCCTACATCATTGGTTATTGACATACACTACAGCTTTGGTTAATGACATACCCTACAGCATTGGTTATTGACATACACAACAGCTTTGGTTAATGACATACCCTACAGCTTTGGTTAATGGCATACCCTACAGCATTGGTTATTGACATACACTACAGCTTTGGTTAATGACATACCCTACAGTATTGGTTATTGACATACACTACAGCTTTGGTTAATGACATACCCTACAGCATGGTTATTGACATACACTACAGCTCTGGTTAATGACATACCCTACAGCATTGGTTATTGACATACACAACATCTTTGGTTAATGACATACCCTACAGCTTTGGTTAATGACATACCCTACAGCTTTGCTTAATGGCATACCCTACAGCATTGGTTATTGACATACACAACGTCTTTGGTTAATGACATACACTACAGCTTTGGTTAATGACATACTCTACAGCATGGTTATTGACATACACTACAGCTCTGGTTAATGACATGCCCTACAGCTTTGGTTAATGGCATACCCTACAGCATTGGTTATTGACATACACAACGTCTTTGGTTAATGACATACACTACAGCTTTGGTTAATGACATACCCTACAGCATGGTTATTGACATACACTACAGCTCTGGTTAATGACATGCCCTACAGCTTTGGTTAATGACATACCCTACAGCATTGGTAAATCTATCTTTTAAGATACTTACTTTCTTTATAATTCTTCTAAAGCCATTTCTGTTATCCAGAAATTTGACTCCGAGATCAAAGAAAAGATCAAATGAAATGACCTGAAGTTGGCAGGTGGATGAGAGTTATTTATTACTCTGGCAATATTCACCTATATTTGTAATATTCACCTATATTTGTAATATTGGTGTAATATTCAAAAATAATTCACAGATGTCTACCAGAGTCGGCTAAGGTGCATATAAATGGCTTTTTATGGATAATTTGGTCTTGTATTGTCTATGACCAGATATTTCAATTAAGGATCTTCAAGGTTAATATTGTCAGCTTGATAAGTATTTTTTTAATAATTCTGGAAATAAAACTATTTTGTAAAATGTATTTTGTGATAAAAAAGAAAATACTGTGAGAAAAAGTATGATTAGTTTGAATGCTCTGTTTGAACATTCTCTATTAGGGAAAGTGTAATCCATGACAATTACCATGTTATACTTAGACATTGCCCAGGTTATATGGTTTGTTGCTTCTTTACTGTATTGTTTCATCCGGACACTTGAGTGTTGATTATTGTCCAAATCATGTTATAGAGTAAGGAGTACACAGTATTTAAGCCAAGCATGTTAACATTGCTGATATATTTTCCAGCCTTCCAGGAAGAGTCCTGTGGATTGGTGCACTGTGCTTGCTAAAATTGGAGAAATTGAAGGTTGGAATCTTATTTTACTATTGTTCATTAAAAACATTCATGTATGATAAAATTAACCATTTAATAAAACAAATAAATATGAAACTGACAGTAAACATAAATCTGATGTTTCTACACATCCAGGACAATGGCATATAGAAATATTTCAAAGAGGGTGACACAGTTAAAAAACAAAAAACTTCTTCCCTAAGGCCCTCTTTCTTCATTGTCATCTTTGGTAATATGGAGTCCCTTTTGTAAAATGAATTATTGAGCAGTCCAAGGGAAAGGCAGAAAAAAACTTTGGCTGTAGGAATCAAGGAGAAGGGGAGGAAACAAAGAGAAGGGGAGGAAACAAAGACAAGGGAGGAAACAGTGAGGAAGGGGAGAAAACAAGGAGGAAGGGGAGGAAATAAGGAAAAGGGGAGGAAACAATGAAAAGGGAAGGAAAAAAGGAGGAAGGGAAGGAAATAAGGAGAAGGGGAGGAAACAAGGAGAAGGGGATGAAACAAGGAGGAAGGGGTGAAAACAAGGAGGAAGGGGAGGAAACAAGGAGAAGGGGTGGAAAGAAAAAGAAGGGGAGGAAACAAGATCAAACAAGGAGGAAGAGGAGGAACAAGGAGGAGAAGGGGAGGAAACAAGTTGGTAGTGGAGGAACCAAGTAGCAGGGGAGAGGAAGAAACAAGGAGAAGGGGAGTTTTATGATCAAAATA
Organism: Cyrtodaria siliqua; assembly: GCA_037043455.1. NCBI lineage: Eukaryota > Metazoa > Mollusca > Bivalvia > Adapedonta > Hiatellidae > Cyrtodaria > Cyrtodaria siliqua. Next base: position 132,505 of record JAWPHD010002256.1, read on the forward strand.
CATTGTACAACTGAAATCAGTATTGATACCTTAAGTTTCAAAATGCTAGATATTCAAGGGGGATAAAAAAAAATTGGGACGGTACAACATCCAATAGCAACATTAAGTATTGTACAATCACGTGGTACAAATACAAACCGCTGATTGGACTGTAAATGTAGGTATATAATAACCAGTTATAATTGCAAGCAATGCTGACCATTAAATAATAAACATCCAATTGGTCTGGACACTTTAACATGGTCAGCTAACCTAACTTTGATAAAGTATAAAAGTATATTTAGTGTTTACCATACTTTTTAAACCAATCAGATGTCTCAGAATTTCAAATACTGGCTATATTTATTCATAAAAAATTTACTACCATCGCTCTTCATGGTTAAGAGTGTGACCTATATAGAGATATAGAGACTATCGATAAAACATATGGTAAACACTAAGCCGGATAGTCTATGAAGAGAAATCTTCACCAATAAGAAATTGCGGTCAGTCACTACGCTCCCTCCCTTTCGGTTTCTTGATGGTGTCTCTTCATAGCCTCTATCCTATAAATACTGTTGTCTGCATCCCTGGATGTGTTACTGAATACACTTATTTCTTGATTCTTGTGATCAGAAGTCCTGGTCACACACAACTGTCAACCTTAATGTGTTAGTTATGAGCGAAGACAGGTCATAAAGTCATGTGTCACCAATGTCAGTGCTAACTAGCATAAGTATTTGTGAGGTATCCCAGGTATCATTGGATTATCTCATTGTTCATATATAAACACTGCAGATAGCTCACACGATTTTCATGTCAACCTTTTGTCTTTGTCTAACTGAAGATAGGATTTATAATCAGAATTTGATGTTTGATAAATGTGTCATGATGATGCACTTTTGTGCAGGAGTACATGGACATGGAGGGTAATGCATGAGTATGTAATCATAGGTCTGCTCCTCAGGAAAGAAGGAATCAAAGTGAAGTGAGTCCTCTACCAACTGCACAACTTGGACACACGATTAATAACTTGCGCTTGTGCTTTTTAACTCGATTTTCAAATGGAAAAATACAGTTATTAGATTGACAACTGCCACTGGGTGAGGTTGGTGTCAACTTTTAGTTCAGAGGTTTGTGTGAGTTTCTCCAAAACATTATAACCTGAATACGATCCAATGGATTGAATTGATGTTTGCACATTTGTTGTGTATCATCATTAGCAATCCATCAATGCCAATATTTCCATGACCTTGACCTTCAGATCAAGGTCACATTTGATTGAAATGGTCAACTTTTGGTTTAGAAGTTTGTCTAAATTTCACCAATACGTCACAACTTGAATACTATTCAGCAGATTTATTTGATAGTTCCTGCACATGATCATTAGCTGTGCAACAATAACAATGTTTCCATGACCTTGACCTTCCATTCAAGATCACATGTAGTTCAACATTTGTTAAAAGTCGAGTTTTTGTGGCAATTCCATGTTTCTTGTTTAAATTATTGTTTATGAAAAGTTTGACAAGCGAAACGTTTACTATTCATTACATAACATGATCCCCACAACCCCATACTTCCCCCCCTCTCACCCCACCACAGAAAAAAAATAAAAAATGAAAAATCAATAATAAAAAAAAATATATAAAATAAAAAAAGTCAGACCTGGAACTTGTAATTGCGTACAAATTAACAGTGTTTTTATAAAATCAGTAAACAACAGTGGCTACACATGCAAAGCTTTGCTATCAAAGCTGTTTTGAAAAGACTTGGGTTTCTGTAAATGCAGCAGAATGTACTGACCTTTGAGCATAGTGTACCAAAACCAAAAAGATGCAAGCATCTAAAGACTCCTAATGCTTCAGGAGGCTATACATACCCAGTTTTAGCATTTATTTCTCAGGGATTTTGTCGCTCCAAGTGTTACTTTCTGTCCTGGCTGTCATGGCTGCTGTCACATGGTCACTTTGATCTAGTGCACGGGCTAACACCTCGCTTAATTAATGTGGTTCTTGGAGATGTTTTAATAATTAATTACAAACCAACTATGCGTAAAATGACAGATGCTAATTAATAATAACGGTGTAGTTTTGACATTTTGCAATTTTTGTTGAGCATTCCAGATACACAGTTGTTACAAAAATTGATCTTCGGTCAGTTTAAATGATATGGTTATCTTACGATGTGCATTTTTATAGACAAAGCTTGGCTTGATATCGTTTTTTGTGCATTTTTTTTTGTCCGCTGTTTTCTTTTGTGTCACATTCTGTTTTTAGCTCTACTGGCCGAAGGCCAGCAGAGCTTATGGGATGGCGAGTTGTCCGTCGTCCGTCCGTCGTCCGTCCGTCCGTCCGTCCGTCCGTCCGTCGTTAACTTTTGGCTCGTTAAGACGATAGGGCCTTCATTTTTCATCCGATCTTTACCAAACTTTAACAGGTTGTTAATATCAATGAAAGCTCGAATGAGTTCGAAAACCAGCCAGATCGGACAAGTAACAGCGGAGTTATGACCCTTGATTTAGTTGAAAATGCTATATTGCTGTATTTTGTCTCGTTAAGACGATAGGGCCTTCATTTTTCATCCTATCATTACCAAACTTTACCTGATTGTTAATATAAATAAAAGCTCGGACAAGTTCAAAAACCAGCTATATCGGACTAGTAACAGCGGAGTTACGGCCCTTGATTTAGTTAAAAATGCTATATTTTGCATTGTTAAGACGATAGAGGCTTCATTTTTCATCCGATCTTTACCAATCTTTATCAGATTGTTAATGTTGTTGAAAGCTCGAACAAGTTTGAAAACCAGCCATATCGGACCAGTAACAGCGGAGTTATGGTCCTTGATTTAGTTAAAAATGCTATATTTTGCCTCGTTAAGACGATAGGGGCTTCATTGTTCATCCGATCTTTACCAAACTTTATCAGACTGTTAATATCAATGAAAGCTCGGACAAGTTCGAAAACCAGCCATATCGGATTAGTAACAACGGAGTTATGGCCCTTGATTTAGTTAAAAATGCTATATTTTGCTTCGTTAAGACTATAGGGGCTTCATTGTTCATCAGATCTTTACCAAACTTTATCAGATTGTTAATGTCGTTGAAATCTCAAACAAGTTCGAAAACCAGCCATATCGGACCAGTAACAGCGGAGTTATGGCCCTTGATTTAGTTAAAATATATTTTGCCTCGTTAAGACGATAGGGGCTTCATTGTTCATCCGATCTTTACCAAACTTTATCAGACTGTTAATATCAATGAAATCTCGAACAAGTTCGAAAACCATTCATATAGGATTAGTAACAGCAGAGTTATGGCCCTTGATTTAGTTCAAAATGCTATATTTTGCCTCGTTAAGACGATAGGGCCTTAATTTTTCATCCGATCTTTACTAAACTTTATCAGATTGTTAATGTCCATTAAAGCTTGGTCAAGTTCGAAAACTAGCCCGATCGAACCAGTAACAGCGGAGTTATGGCCCTTGATTTTGTTAAAAATGCTATAATTTGCCTCGTCATACGATAAGCCCTTCATTTTGCATCTGATCTTTGCCAAACTTTAGCAGATTTTATGACCTTATTTTTATATTATTTCTTTTTTTATTTCTTTATTTTGTTATTTTTTTTTTAATATTTATTTATTTTTCCTTTTTTTTTTTTTTGTAAAGTATTTATTTATTTTTCATTTTTTTTTTTTTTTTTTTTTTTTTCATTTTTTTTTTTTTTTTTTTTTTTTTTACCCAATGTTGGACCAGTCCGGACCAGTAACAGAGGAGTTACGGCTCTTGATTTAGTATGCTATATTTTGCCTCGTTAATACGGTAGAGCCTTCATTTTTCATCTGATCTTTACCAAACTTTACCAGATTCTTTAGTTATGGCCCTTGATTTAGTTTAAAAGCTGTTTTTTGCCTGAAACTTTCAAAAAAACGTAAATGGCAGTCAATCGCTTCATTGATGTTATAAGAGCCATGTTAGCCAGTAGAGCTGTTAGCCAGTAGAGCGTCCACAGGCCCTCTTGGGCCTCCTGTTAAATGAAATGAAATGGGTTTTTACATCAATAGCGACTACAGAGGGAGTTGAGTGAAGGATGCAGATCACATAACACATCCAAGTGCCAGAACCCATGTAGGGAGAGTTCTGCAGGTCTTTTGTGCAATGCTTTATCCACTGACCTGCCAGAGCCAGATTCTGTCTAACTTTTAATTACTTGGACTTTCATAACAGGAGTTGTTATGTCTCATCAGAAGATGAGAGAGTGAAGGAAATACCCTACACTTACTTTTGAACAATTTCTCTGAATCTATACTGCTGACATTCCCAATAATGTTTTTAGTGTCACAGCCAAGAGTGCTTTGATTAGATGCAAGTGTGCATGAAATAAAGGGGACATGAAATGAGCATTTATTTGACAGTATGACTGGTTTATTCTTAGTCCAAACATTTATGATTAGAGACTGTAGAGTTTTGTGGTTTGTAAGCGAGACATTTAGCTATAAATACAGTTTATTTCACTTGTCTAGAGCATCCTTAAAAGTGTTCTTAATAGTCAATAACTGATATATTAGTACTCTTTTATTTGTAATTATAGAGAAGAGAAATATTTAAATGACCACAAAAAGGTGCAGGGGTTTGTTCAAACACTCTGCTGACTGTTACGGATGTGATTCAAAACAGTCTTGTTGAACATGATGATAAATTTGATCGAAACCTCAGAGATTTTATCTTTCTGATAATTTATGTCTCCATTAAAAGCCACTCCACAAGGTGGAGGTAGATAATTGTTAGCAGACCTTTGATATATAAATTGACATTTTTTAACAAAAAATATGATCATGAAGTTTTCATTTGTATAAGTGATGATTAGCAATAGAGTGTCATACCTGAATCATTTGAAATGGGGAGAATTGTAAATGGTGTCATACCTTCATAGAAAACTGGCAGGTATCCATTTACATAAAGAACATAGTGTTGTTATATGCCTTGAACAGAATAAAAGTAAGTGCAGCTGGATGATCCTATATCCTTTACTATTAAAGTTGGATATTATAGGCACAAAAAACATTCACTTTATAACTCATAAATAATGTGCATGTTTTATTTATTGTGTATTTATATTTATCACATAACTTATGATGTGGGAGTGTAATGAAGCCATGATGTATTTGTTGTATTGACACTCTAGTGGAATAGATATGCAAATGAAATCCGAATCATCATTTTTCTTTTGATTTTTTCTGTAAATATTTAAATGCCTTTAAGGGGAAATTATAAAATTTGTGTATCAAAATTATATGGTATTTCTGTCAACAAAATATATGGAATAATGGCGACACATGGTTGAAGGGTGCCAGTGAGGTTTATGTTCCCTGTCAACAGAAACTTGTGTCATGTTTACAGCAAGTTATCCAATCAAAATTCGTGGTTTTCCTTTAATTTTGCAGCTTTTGCTGTTAAAATGCTCTCCTGTGTGATGATATAATTATGATATGCAAGTTCCAATGTGGCAGTATGGTTTCAAGGTTAGACAAAATTTAATAGCAATGGGTTCCCTATATGGATACATCAGGCATAATGAACTGAATATAATACATTAAAAATGATAACAATTTCTGAACATCAAACAAATATTCCCAGTAGCCATAATTATGCAAACAAAAACTGGAAACCTTTTCTTGATTGTGTTGCATGTTGCGCTTGCATGCTCGAGTGATCAAATTGTTCTGACAATCTACAATTAGTTATGCATACATACAGATGGCATTCATTGGATACAGTCGTTCCCGATTGAGCATGGAAATACATCGCTTGTGTCAATGGATGTCTGACGCATCAGACGTAAACAACCGATGACGCTGTCCAATAAAATGGAAGTACTCAGTGATTTGAAACTAGTTGACACCTCCCACTTGTCACGCTTACAAGTCTCACGCGACCAAAATCGATATCATAACTTAACGCTGAGTACATATGTACTTCTAAAGATTCACTTTATCGCTATTAGATGCTGATGTATACCACTCCCGAAAATAACTTTGGGCATCCCCAGCAGTGATGGAAGTTACTACTTTCAAAATAGCATATTCAAGGTTAATCTCTCGAGAAATTATACTGTAATGCTGGCTGATTTTATACGCCTAAAGCACTTCTCCGCCGGATTCAAATCGGGAACGGCTGTATATCACACTCTTGTTTACATTCAGCAAGCGAGGAATGGGGCGGAGTTGAACACACGCTGACACCGTGTCAGTATGAATGTAATTCCATGCTCAATCGTGAACGCCTGCATCAAATGTGGGTTATAAATAAACTGACCTGTAATTCAATACCTGTTGTATTCCGCTTCTGCCTTGTGATGTTGACATTCGTGTTTCAGCATTAATGTGTATAAGGATTTGACTTCTGTCATGGAATGGATTCGATCCTTCCCATGACAGAAGTCGAATCCTCAACAACATGTATAACATCAGCATCAGAAACAGCCAAAGGCCAGCAGAGCTCATGGGATAGCGAGGTGTTCGTCGTCCGTCCGTTAACTTTTGCCTTGTTAACACGATAGCACCTTCATTTTTCATCCGATTTTTTCAAACTTTACCAGATTGTTGATATCAATAAAAGCACGGACGAGTTTGAAAACCAGCCAGTTCAGACCAGTAACACTGGAGTTATGGTCCTTGATTTAGTTTAAATTGCTCTATTTAAGCTTGTTAACACGATAGGGCCTCTATTTTTCATCCGATCTTTTTCAAACTTTACAAGATTGTTGAGATTAATAAAAGCTCGGACGAGGTTGAAAACCAGCCAGTTCGGACCAGTAACACCGGAGTTATGGTCCTTGATTTAGTTAAAATTGCTATATTTGCCTCGTTAACACGATAGGGCCTTCATTTTACATCCGATCTTTTTCAAACTTTACCAGATTATTGATATCAATGAAAGCTCAGACGAGCTCAAAAACCAGCCGTAGTGGACCATTTACACTGGAGTTATGGTCCTTTATTTTCTGAAATATGCTATAATTTGGCCTCGTTAACAAGATAGGGCCTTCATTTTTCATCTGATCTTTTTCAAACTTTACCAGATTGTTGATATTAATGAAAGCTCGGACGAGTTCGAAAACCAGCCAGTTCAGACCAGTAATACCGGATTTATTTAGTTACAATTGCTATATTTTGCCTCTTTAATGCGGTAGGGCCTTCATTTTTCTTCCGATCTTTATCAAACTTTACAAGATTGTTGATATCAATGAAAGCTTGGATGAGTTCGAAAACCAGCCAGATTGAACCATTTACACCAGAGTTATGGCCCTTGATTTTCTGAAATATGTTATAATTAGGCCTAGTTAACAAGATAGGGCCTTCATTTTTCATCCGATCTTTCTCAAACTTTACCAGATTGTTGATATCAATGAAAGCTAGGAAGATTTTGAAAATATGCTCTAATTTGACCTCGTTAACACGATAGGGCCTTCATTTTTCCGATCGTTTTCAGACTTTACCAGATTGTTGATATTAATGAAAGCTTAGACGAGTTAGAAAACTAGCCCCAGAGTTGTGGCCCTTGATTTAGTTAAAAATGCTGTATTTTGCCTTGTTAAGATGATACTGGGCTTCCATTTTAATCTGATCTTACCAAACCTTACCATGTTGTTGATATCAATGAAAGCATTGGACGGGTTTGAAAACCAACCAAATTGAATTAGTAACACCGGAGTTATGGCCCTTGATTTATTTCAAGGATGCTGTATTTTGCCTCGTGAAGACGATAGGACCTTCATTTGGCCGGATTTCAGTGAAACTTTACAGGGAAGATCAGTATCAAGCCTAGTTGTGCATATCCTTGCTTATTCCGGTCGATTGATTTTTTGGCAGAGTTGTGGCCCTTTAAAGGTTTTAATACACAAACTTTGTACAGACTAGTCTCTTCTGAATTCCTGGCCGGATTTCAGCGAATCTTGGCGGGGATGATAAGTACCAAGCATAGTTGGGCATGGCATCACCGTGTTCCGGTTGAATGATAGTTTGGCAGAGTTATGGCCCTTTCAAGGTTTTAATACACAAACTTTGTCTGGACTAGTTCTCCTGATCCATTGGCTGGATTTAAATGAATCTTGGCAGGGATGATGAGTACCAAGCCTAGTTAAGCATTTCTTCGCTGTGTTCCAGTGAATGAATTTTGGCAGAGTTGTGGCCCTTTAAAGGTTTTAATACACAAACTTTGTACAGACTAGTCTCTTCTGAATTCCTGGCCGGATTTCAGCGAATCTTGGCGGGGATGATAAGTACCAAGCATAGTTGGGCATGGCATCACCGTGTTCCGGTTGAATGATAGTTTGGCAGAGTTATGGCCCTTTCAAGGTTTTAATACACAAACTTTGTCTGGACTAGTTCTCCTGATCCATTGGCTGGATTTAAATGAATCTTGGCAGGGATGATGAGTACCAAGCCTAGTTAAGCATTTCTTCGCTGTGTTCCAGTGAATGAATTTTGGCAGAGTTGTGGCCCTTTAAAGGTTTTAATACACTAACTTTGTATTCTCCTGAACCTCTGGCCAGATTGCAGCGAAATGTGGCAGGGATGATCATTTCCAAGCCTTGTTGCACATGTCTTGCTTTTATTCCAGTTGAATGATTTTTGACAGGATTATGGCCCCTTATACACAAACTTTATCTTTATATAGCCAGTAGAGCGTCCACAGGCCTTAACAATTGTATTGGCATGCAGTACAACCAATTAAATTCTCAATTCTGGGATTTCCATGAAAGTGACTATTCCCGTTACAGAAGTCTGTTCCCATGAATACTGTTATTGTACTCATTGATTTAGCAAAGAGTGGGAACAGAATTAAACCAAACAATACCTCACCATCTACATTTGTCAATAATTGTATACTTATATTACATTGGTGAAATGGTTAGAATAATATACCTTATATTAAAACAAAAAAAATACAGATGCCCTTCCCTTAAAAATTTAACTCAATAATGTTGTTTTAAATTGTTCCTCAAGTTTATGGCAGTTTCAGTTGACCAACCAATTAATTGTCAATATGTCTATATTAGAACAATGTATCCCTACAACAGTTATATAAGGAGGCAGTTTGTCACATGGTGTACAAGGATTAATATTTTTGCAATGGCACACATTTATGCGAATTTATTACATTTCTATTGGTGAAAGATCAAGATTTCTCAGTGAAAGAAAACTCATAATCACTTTTAATAATACTTAACTCTGAACACAAAAAGAAACTAAATGTGACTTTGAGTTACCACATCATTAAAGTGTTGAGGACGTCAATGTCATTTGCCAGGAACTTTCAGCAAAATGAAACATTTTGGGTTAAAAATATTATTATTTAACTGCTGGTTTTGATTTTACAGAAATCATTCTCTACATGCTGGTGTGGATTGATTTTTTCACTCACTCGCTTCCTGTCATTCTTGACAAGGATATAGAATATTACTAGAACATAACTAAAATATTTTTATCAAACTTGGTAGCTTATTGGCATCTTTGGAATGGGACTTGGGTGGGTGAGGGGAGTGTTAGTGACTTCTAAAAACGTTACAGTACAGTGCAGGCTCCAAATGGAATGATTCTCCCACAATGAGCTGATGCAATCACCGCAACACTCAGATATAAATTATAAGTTTTTTTCAATGTAAACTTATTTCACAAGATTAAATATTTTACATATTTTATACACACGTTCATTCCGTCGTATCATGTTTAAAAAAATATATTTATACAAGGTTTGATTATGTAAAATTAACCTTGAGCTAATATTTTTATTTCATAAATAATAAATGAATTAAATAAGCCACCTATCCCACTGTCAGATATCAGAAAGAGACAAAACGTCCACCATATTATATTATGTTTTTTTAATAACACGCTATTAGATCAGGCTGATTAGGAAGGTGTTTTTCACAAACACTGGTATAGAAAAATAATAATCAACCATGGGTCAGGAAATTTGATACTTCTTTCATGAGATGTCATCATGAAGGTATTGTGTATATAGAATTAATATAAAGTTTTATGGCAGTTGTATAATATTTTACTGATTTAATGTAGTGTGAAGTATGTAAAACAGTATGGTATCTAGTGGATGAAATTGTTTTCCAAATTTTAATATTGTAAGATAGCAATTTTGCGGATGGATTAAACGTGTAAAGTAATTAGTTTGAAAAAATCAAAATGTAAGTGTTTTTTAATGTTTGTCTTACAATGAACTTAGTCTATGGTGACATGGTTAATATAAAATTGAATCTAAACCGAAACTGGAAATATATCTTAATGGTGTTTTTTGTCTGGTTTTGTTTAACACATTTAAATTAAAATGGTTTGGACAAAATTGTTTAACAACATAAATTGTCATAATTAAGGCATAGTTGGGCAGGGAGAGAGTTTATATACCGGTATGCATTTAGCTGTTGTGTTTCGTCAAATGCATAAGCTGTTAAACATTTTGTGTTTCATCAATCTGAGAATAGCATGTGTTGCTGTTCGACACTATGACATCATCGTGTGTTGCTGTTCGACACTATGACATCAACATTGTTTAGCTGCTGATGTATATTATATTAGAATAGATTTTGATGCTGAACATTACAATGATCAGGCCGTTTGATGCTGAACATTACAATTATCAGACAGTTTGATGCTGAACATTACAATGATCAGGCCGTTTGATGTTGCACACTACAATGATCAGGCAGTTTGATGCTGAACATTACAATCTTCAGGCAGTTTGATGCTGAACATTACAATGATCAGGCAGTTTGATGCTGAACATTACAATGATCAGGCAGTTTGATGCTGAACATTACAATGATCAGACAGTTTGATGCTGAACATTACAATGATCTGGCCGTTTGATGCTGAATATTGCAATAATCAGACAGTTTGATGCTGAACATTGCAATTATCAGGCAGTTTGATGCTGAACATTACAATGATCAGACAGTTTGATGCTGAACATTGCAATGATCAGACAGTTTGATGCTGAACATTGCAATTATCAGGCAGTTTGATGCTAAACATTACAATGATCAGACAGTTTGATGCTGAACATTACAATGATCAGACAGTTTGATGCTGAACATTACAATGATCTGGCCGTTTGATGCTGAACATTGCAATGATCAGGCAGTTTGATGCTGAACATTACAATGATCAGAGAGTGATGCTGAACATTACAATGATCTGGCCGTTTGATGCTGAACATTGCAGTGATCAGGCAGTTTGATGCTGAACATTACAATGATCAGGCAGTTTGATGCAGAACATTACAATGATCAGAGAGTTTGATGCTGAACATTACAATGATGAGGCAGTTTGATGCTGAACATTACAATGATCAGACAGTTTGATGCTGAACATTACAATGATCAGACAGTTTGATGCTGAACATTACAATGATGAGGCAGTTTGATGCTGAACATTACAATGATCAGACCGTTTGATGCTGAACATTACAATGATCAGGCCGTTTGATGCTGAACATTACAATGATCAGGCAGTTTGATGCTGAACATTGCAATAATCAGTCAGTTTGATGCTGAACATTACAATGATGAGGCAGTTTGATGCTGAACATTACAATGATCAGACAGTTTGATTACAATGATCAGACAGTTTGATGCTGAACATTACAATGATCAGACAGTTTGATGCTGAACATTACAATGATCAGACAGTTTGATGCTGAACATTGCAGTTATCAGGCAGTTTGATGCTGAACATTGCAATTATCAGGCAGTTTGATGCTGAACATTACAATGATCAGACAGTTTGATGCTGAACATTACAATGATCAGGCAGTTTTCAGCATTTCCTTTGATATATATATATACATGTATGTGACAGTACCGATATGACTTACAGCCTGCGTATTGTCCTGAAACTTGGTAGGCTTAGCGTTCTCATTTGACCTATTGTTCTTATTGCTTTATCAGAGTTATTACTCTTATTCATAAGTGTGTACAAAATGTATAACTAGCCAATCAATTCTTTACTCATCAAATCAAATATGTCACGGTATGAGTGTTTGACTGGGGTAAACACAACTATTCAGTCATATTTTTTAGGTGTACATTTTTGAAACATGATTAATATGTATATCCCAGTTTAATCATCTGTTCTGTATATGGCGCTGATTTCTTTATTAATATTTTCAATTTTAAATTGCCTCAGATAAAAACTGTACAATATTTGTATAGAAATGCTTCTGATGTGATCTCAAATTAATAATGTTACACAATATAATGTGAAGGTTGTTTGTGATATCCAGGGGTATATAATAATGTGAAGGTTGTTTGTGATATCCAGGGTGGGTATACAATAATGTGAAGGTTACTTGTGATATCCAGGGGTATACAATAATGTGATATCCAGGGGTATACAATAATGTGAAGGTTACTTGTGGTATCCAGGGGTGTGGGGGGAGGGGGTATACAATAATGTGAAGGTTACTTGTGATATCCAGGGGTATACAATAATGTGAAGGTTATTTGTGATATCCAGGGGTATACAATAATGTGAAGGTTGTTTGTGATATCCAGGGTGGGTATACAATAATGTGAAGGTTACTTGTGATATCCAGGGGTATACAATAATGTGATATCCAGGGGTATACAATAATGTGAAGAGGTTACTTGTGATATCCAGGGGTATACAATAATGTGAAGGTTACTTGTGATATCCAGTGGGGTATACAATAATGTGAAGGTTACTTGTGATATCCGGGGGGGTATACAATAATGTGAAGGTTGTTTGTGATATCCAGGGGTATACAATAATGTGAAGGTTGTTTGTGATATCCAGTGGGGTATACAATAATGTGAAGGTTACTTGTGATATCCAGGGGTATACAATAATGTGAAGGTTATTTGTGATATCCAGGGGTATACAATAATGTGAAGGTTACTTGTGATATCCAGGGGTATACAATAATGTGAAGGTTACTTGTGATATCCAGGTGTATACAATAATGTGAAGCTTACTTGTGATATCCAGTGGGGTATACACTAATGTGAAGGTTACTTGTGATATCCAGGGGGGTATACATTAATGTGAAGGTTGTTTGTGATATCCAGGGTGGGTATACAATAATGTGAAGGTTACTTGTGATATCCAGGGGTATACAATAATGTGATATCCAGGGGTATACAATAAAGTGAAGGTTACTTGTGGTATCCAGGGGTGTGAGGGGAGGGGGTATACAATAATGTGAAGGTTACTTGTGATATCCAGGGGTATACAATAATGTGAAGGTTACTTGTGATATCCAGGTGGTTATACAATAATGTGAAGGTTATTTGTGATATCCAGGGGTATACAATAATGTGAAGGTTGTTTGTGATATCCAGGGTGGGTATACAATAATGTGAAGGTTACTTGTGATATCCAGGGGTATACAATAATGTGATATCCAGGGGTATACAATAATGTGAAGAGGTTACTTGTGATATCCAGGGGTATACAATAATGTGAAGGTTACTTGTGATATCCAGGGGTATACAATAATGTGATATCCAGGGGTATACAATAATGTGAAGAGGTTACTTGTGATATCCAGGGGTATACAATAATGTGAAGGTTACTTGTGATATCCAGTGGGGTATACAATAATGTGAAGGTTACTTGTGATATCCGGGGGGGTATACAATAATGTGAAGGTTGTTTGTGATATCCAGGGGTATACAATAATGTGAAGGTTGTTTGTGATATCCAGTGGGGTATACAATAATGTGAAGGTTACTTGTGATATCCAGGGGTATACAATAATGTGAAGGTTATTTGTGATATCCAGGGGTATACAATAATGTGAAGGTTACTTGTGATATCCAGGGGTATACAATAATGTGAAGCTTACTTGTGATATCCAGTGGGGTATACACTAATGTGAAGGTTACTTGTGATATCCAGGGGGGGTATACATTAATGTGAAGGTTGTTTGTGATATCCAGGGGTATACAATAATGTGAAGGTTGTTTGTGATATCCAGTGGGGTATACAATAATGTGAAGGTTACTTGTGATATCCAGGGGTATACAATAATGTGAAGGTTACTTGTGATATCCAGTGGGGTATACAATAATGTGAAGGTTACTTGTGATATCCAGGGGGGTATACAATAATGTGAAGGTTGTTTGTGATATCCAGGGGTATACAATAATGTGAAGGTTGTTTGTGATATCCAGTGGGGTATACAATAATGTGAAGGTTACTTGTGATATCTAGGGGTATACAATAATGTGAAGGTTATTTGTGATATCCAGGGGTATACAATAATGTGAAGGTTACTTGTGATATCCAGGGGGGTATACAATAATGTGAAGGTTATTTGTGATATCCAGGGGTATACAATAATGTGAAGGTTACTTGTGATATCCAGGGGTATACAATAATGTGAAGGTTACTTGTGATATCCAGTGGGGTATACAATAATGTGAAGGTTACTTGTGATATCCAGGGGTATACAATAATGTGAAGGTTGTTTGTGATATCCAGGGGTATACAATAATGTGAAGGTTGTTTGTGATATCCAGTGGTATACAATAATGTGAAGGTTGTTTGTGATATCCAGGGGTATACAATAATGTGAAGGTTGTTTGTGATATCCAGGGGTATACAATAATGTGAAGGTTGTTTGTGATATCCAGGGGTATACTTTGCTACTGGTATTTAGTTTCGTTTGTACCTTATCTGTCATTTAGGAGTAAGACATTTCATAAAAGCAATATCTCTGCATAACTACCATGGCAACACAAAGTTTATATAGAGTTATATAGGGAAATATAAAGATTTTGTAGTTTTCAGTGTCCTACGCATCATCCAATATGGATGGCATTACTTAAATAGATCAAAATTATGGAAATTTCCAACATCTTCTTGGCTTAACCCGCTTTGGGAATCTATTTTGATTAAATTGCACATTCATATTCTTTGTGTAACCCTCATTCAAGTTTTGTGGTGACTAGATTTTAAAATGAAAGTTACATAAAAATTTATATTGATTTCAAACCAGTTACAAATTCTATATAATTTATTATCTTTTTTAATACTGTGTTTAACAGAGTTACGGTGTGCGTTGCAGTTAGCCACAAGATCAAAGATCAGCAGAGCTTATGCCGTGATGGGTCGTCAGTCTGTCCGTAAACTTTTTTTTTGTGGCGACTACTCCTCTGAAACAACTTGACAGAATTTCATGAAACTTCACAGGAATGTTGTTCTTGATGTCTAGTTGATCCTAGCAAAAATTGAGGATGGCCAGAAATTCAAGATGGCTGCCACGGCTAAAAAGATTTTTAGAAATACGATTTTGTGGAGACTACTTCTCAAAAAAACTTTAGTGATATTGTTTTGGAACCTTTACCAAAATGACTGGCACGACATGTAGTTGGTCCTAGCCAAAGTTCATCTTGATTGGATGTCAAACATGGCTGCCAGTGGCCATCTTTGTTTATATAGAGTTATATAGAAAAAAAACTTGTGGCAACTACTCCTCTGAAACTATTTGTTGGAATTTCATGAAACTTGACAGGAATGTTGCTCTTGATGTCTAGATGATCCTAGCACAAATTCTGGTTGATAAGAAATTTAAGATGGCCACCACTGCTAAAAATAGATTTTACAAATGCGACTTTATGGTGACTTCTTCTCAAAAAACGTAAGTGATATTGAATTGGAACCTTTACCAAAATGACTGGTGCAACATGTACTTGGTCCTAACCAAGATTCATTTTGATTCAGTGGCCATCTTTGTTGACATAAGAGTTATATAGGAAAAATTTGTGGCGACTACTCCTCTGAAACTGCTTGACAGATTTTCATGAAACTTCACAGGAATGTTGCTCTTGATGTCTAGTTGATCCTAGCAAAACTCAGGTTGGCCGGAAATTCAAGATCTCTGCCATGGCTAAAAATAGATTTTAAAAATACGATTTTGTAGTGACTACTTCTCAAAAACCATAAGTGATATTGATTTGGAACCTTTACCAAAATGACTGCCATGACATGTAGTTGGTCCAAACCAAAGTTCATTTTGATTGGATGTCAAACATGGCTGCAGCGGCCAGCTTTGTTTACATAGAGTTATATAGGAAAAACTTGTGGTGACTACTCCTCCGAAACTACTTGATGGAATTTTATGAAACTTGACTGGATTGTTGTTCTTAATGTCTAGCTGATCCTGGCAAAAATTCCAGTCGATATGAACTTCAAGATGGCCACCACTGCTAAAAATAGGTAGGAAATTCAAAATGGCTGCCACTTTGTGGCGACTACTTATTGAATTGGAACCTTTACCAAAATGTTTGGCATCATGACATCTTGCAGGCTGATCGGGGTTTACAACGTCTGGGTGCTCATCAGTCATTTGACCGAAACACACCTTTGTACTATAAATGGACTGGTCCAAATGCATAGAAAGGACAGTCCATTACATTCATAGTGGGGTAAGGATTAAGTCTCCTTTGTTTTGTTGGCTCTCAGAAAAAGACTGAAAACAAATTGTAGGATTTTAAGATTTTATTTTTATTCTAATTTTCCAAATATAACCACTGAGACAAGAGCAAGTCTATGTGTACTGGTGAGATAGTAACCTAATTCTCAGGAGAAATTGCATAACATGACCTGGTCACACACCTGCTTTATTTATGAATATGGAGATCATTCTATTTATTTACAAAAGGGTGATTTGGAGAAATTACTGTTGAGCAGCAAATAGGATATACTATATATAAGGTTGATGTTGCTAGGGATTTAATTGATATAGCTTTATAATTAAAACTTGTGGTAGCATTATGACATTTTTATAAGCTGGAAAAAAGATATATTCTTTAGACTAGGATAAAATTTTGAATGAGATTATAATTTTGCATAGGTAATGTTGCATAATAAATCATAATATTTAGGAATATAGGAATGTTGCTCTTGATGTCTAGTTGATCCTAAGTAAAAATCAGGTTGGCCTTAAATTCAAGATGGCTGCCATGGCTAAAATCATATTTTAAATATAGTTTTTTGGCAGCTACTTCTCTAAAACCATAAGTAGTTTTGATATCTTTTACCAGAATTTTTGACTTTCATAAAACTTTACAGGAATGTTGGTCTTGATGTCCAGTTAGTCTCAGCCATCTTTGTTTACTTAGAGTGATATAGGAAAAACTTGTGGCGACTACTTCTTTGAAAGGGTTGATCTTATTTCCATAAAACTTCACAGGTTCCCATGGCTGATCTGGCTATCAAAATCTATCGATAGAGCTTCAAGGTCATTGACCTCTTGTTTAAACTATAGGTCTTTAACTTGAGCAAATATGATTGGATTGTTAGAAAATGGAAAAGCTACTGTTATATGTAGCTGTATCAAACCAGTGGATGGTCCCAGGCATTCTGATGCCTCTTGGGCCTCTTGTCTGAATAATTCAGAAACGGGTTTTAGATGTAAGTTGTAACTGTGTGCTTTGAAAATTTACATTTCTATCACGCAATGTCACATTTTATTTTTCCATTCAGTTTTAACTTTTGACGGCTGAGTTGAGATGATATATAGATACGATCTTGCCTTTCAAAACTACTTACATTTAAAGTGAAAACTTAACTTAAATGTAAGTTAGTTGCGACTTGGATGGATTTGCTGATGATGGAGATAGTTACGCACCAGACAGACAGATAACTGTTTATTTCAATAAAAATGTGACGATAAAGATGTTTAAGATACAAGTGCTTTATTATTAAAGCATTCTTTGTTGCTTATTCAACACCCAGCAAATTGAAATTTCGGGGTGATTAATTTTTACAGGGTTTGGTTTTCTTGTCAAGATGTCGATACTTCTGTATTAAATTTTGAACTTTATGGTTTTAAGAAATTTGATATCCTGGCATCAATACCAGTAACAATAGTTGTTTTAACAGATAATGAAATTCATCTTTTGTTTTAAGTATGAATGCTGTATGAGGACTAACTGTAAAACTTTTTTGTGAACTGATATCGGGTAAAGTAACCGCCATGTCAGCAGTTTTCTTCAAACATCGTCTGTACTGTACATTTAAATTTTGTTGTAAAAGGGAATATATTTCGAACATAAAAATATATAATTATTTCTTGTTAGTTTTCCCCAAATATGTGACAATATCTCTTGATCCATATTTTACTGCAGTGGTGGCGTATTGCTAGAACGTTTGCCTCACATGCGAGAGGTTGCAGGTTCAATCCCCAGCTGGGTCACAACAAAGACTTCATAAAAATGGTACCATTAGCTCCCTTGCTTAATGTTCAGCATATAAAGGGTAGTGCTAGGACTGGTTGGCCCGGTGTCCATATAATGTGACAGAGTGAGGATGTCATGTGTGTACCGTATTCCAGTCGTACATAGTTGTGCATTTAGCTCACTGCTGCAAGTAGATACTGTCATGGTGTGACTGAAAAATTGTTAAAAGTGATGTTAAAAACACCATATTATCCTTTTTTTTAGCTTATGGGATGGCGAGTTGTCCAACGTCCTTCGTCCGTCGTCTATCGTTAACTTTTGCCTCGTTAAGACGATAGGGACTTCATTTTTCACACGATCTTTACCAGATTGTTAATATCAATGAAAGCTCGGAAAAAATTGAAAACCAGCTAGGTCGGACAAGTAACAGCAGAGTTATGGCCCTTAAGTTAGTTAAAATGCTATATTTTGCTTCGTTAAGGCGATAGGGCCTTCGTTTTACATCCGATCTTTACCAAACTTTACCAGATTGTTAATATCAATAAAAGCTTGGAGAAGTTCAAAAACCAGCCAGTTTGGATCAGTAACAGTGAAGTTATGGCCCTTGATTTAGTTGAAAATACTATATTTTGCCTCGTTAAGACAATTTAAGGGTCTTTATTGGCTGGATTTTAATGAAACTTTGTAGGGATGATCAGTACCAAATCTAGTCGCATTGTTCCGGTTGAATGATTTGTGGCAGAGTTATGACCCTTTAAAGGTTTTAATACACAAATTTTGTCCGGACTAGTTCTCCTAAACCCCTGCCCAGATTTCAGTGAAACATTGCAGGGATGATCAGTACCAGGCCTTGTTGCGCATGTCATCACCATGTTCCAGTTGAATGATTTTTGGCAGAGTTATGGCCCCTTAAAGGTTCTAATACACTAACTTTGTACTCCTGCTAGTTCTCCTGAATGCCTGGCTGGATTTTAACGGAACTTGGCCAGGATGATCAGTACCAAGCCTAGTTGCGCATATTGTTGTTGTGTTCCCCATCAGAGATTCAATATAGCCTGAAGAGCGATACAGGCTCTCATGGGCCTCTTGTTTTCTTTCTTTTTTTTAGAATACAAAGAATAAATTCACATCTTAACACAAACAGAACACTCTTGCATGACACTATTTTTACTATCTGGCTATATTGTTAATAGAAATTATACTATAAAAAGGAAGAAAGAAGATAATTAAATTAGAAGATAGTAATTCTAGATATTGAGTTTGCTAGAGAATATCTCTGACCAGCTTTGTAGTGTTTTTACTCCAAGTTTCTTCAAATGTTTGAAGTGTATTGTTTTTAATGGCAACATACTTCTCTATTTTCATTCTTTCCTTTTATTGTGCAATGTAAATCTTGGTATTCCACATTGTCAATCTTGAATTTAGAAAACATTATTTGCATTACATTTAAATAATGAAGTAAAAATTTCAGGTCATTTAATTAAAAATTGTTTATATTAATTTCTAAAGATTAGCATTTGATAAAATTGTATCACTTGTAAATATTCAATTAATTCTTGTATAACAAAGCTTCTTAATCGTCTAACTGGCAACTCATAATTATAACCAAGGACAAAAGGAGTTTATTCAATCCCCTGGCACTGGTCAACTCATTATCTTAGAATGATTTTCAATAATTTCTCACAAAAATCAATTAGCATGTTATCAGACGCTCCAGTCGGTGTTATGATTAATGTTCCTAATTGAATTCTTCTTCTCTGGACTACTTCATCCATAATTTGTTTTGAAACGTCAAAATGTTTCCGGTGGTATATCATTGCTTGCTCCTCCTGTTCGGTTCATCTATCGTAGTGTCATTGGGTGTGAAATGCTCCATATAAGGCCACAAAAATATTTCCCAAATACATATTATCTTATAATATACTCAGCAAAAATAGAAACGTCCCTCTTTTAAGCTGTGATTTGCATAGGGTGGACTTTGTTACACTTTGTACACCAATCTAGATATAATTTCATCATTTTATACTATCACTCAGTCATTCTGATCAATATTAATAATCATCAAAAACCAAAGTTTGTCTGTTGCTGCTAAAACATGTTTTATTCAAATTGTGAAATCACTATATTTTTATTATAAAGGGAGGTAATCTGAAAATATTCTTTCTTGAAAGCTGTATGGTGCAAAAATGAGTGAAAAGATCAGCGTCTTTTCTCTGTTTTTGTGGTGATGAGGTCATTCTCTGTTTATTTCAATATAACAAAACTGTGTTAACTCAAAGTTTTAACCACAAGACCCGAAAATGCTGTTTAATCAAGGGGAATAAGTTAACCCACAAGTTTGATTCAAAGAAAATTGTTTTCCTGACAGCGCTGGGCTTTAACAAAGATATTGGCATATAAGATTAAATAAAATATAATTTCATTGTGTCTAAATCTATGGGTAAAGTTGGGGACGTTTCTATTTTTGCTCAGTATATGTATGTAGGTAGGAATTTTCTTTAATTTAGAATTGTATTTTTTATTTTAAAAATGAGCCTGATCAATGCTGAACATGCAACTCTCAGTGGGAGCCAATGGCTTGACTAAATCTTAATGGGACATCAGTATTTTTGTGTTTAATAATGTTACTTTATCCTTCATGGTCATATTTTCAACACTTCTAAACTTGTTGGTCAGTCTTGTGTGTGTGTTCTGTAATCATTTGTATTTTTGAATAACTTGCTTACAAGGATCAGAAATGTGTCCTTTTCTAGACTTGATTTCTAGATCACCGGGCTCCTTGGCTCATCAGTTTTCGTCACCATCAAGACCAATCGTATAATGGTTATCCTTGCTGGATCTTTAGAGAATATAATTAACAATTATTTTCAGTGGAAGTTGTTTTTAATATGTGTACCATGCAATTATTATTTTCAGAAAACACTTGAATGTCTACTTCCATAACATTTTTATCTGGGGACAAGTCATTATCGGCTGCAATAAGGAAAGCAATTAAAGCTATAAATTGCTTCTCCCTGGTATCTGTAACTGTATGGTTCACTGAGCGGCTATTTCCTGATCTGCCCATCAACTTGCCCTGAATCTGTCCTATCATCGTGTTCTATCTCACCCTCATCATCTCTGGATCAGAAGCAGATCTAGCCCAGGGGTCTATGATTCACTGGGTGGATATTTCTTGATCTGACCATCAACTTGCCCTGAATCTGTCCTATCATTTTGTTTTTTCTCACCCTCATCCTTGCTGGATCAGGAGCAGACCCAGGGGTCTTTGGGTGGATAGTTCATGATCTGCCCATCAACTTGCCCTGAATTTGTCCTACCATTGGGTTCTATCTCACCCTCATTATCGCTGGATCAGGAGCAGATCTGGCCCATGGTCTATGGTTTACGGAGCGGTATTTCCTCATCTGCCCATCAACTTGCCCTGAATCTGTCCTACCATAGTGTTCTATCTCACCCTCATCATCGCTGGATCTCAGGAGTAGATCTGGTCCAGGGTCTATGGTTTACAAGTTTGCCCACCAACTTCCCTTAAATCTGTTCCACCATTATATGCTCATAACATTTATAACTCACTATATTCCAGACTGGATGCTTAATCATACTCACTGCTCAATGGTAAAATGGGTGGGCAGACATGGCGGTTACTTGAAGCAGGTCATTAAATTATTAACACGGCATGTTTCTAAACCCGGGATAAATAAAGCCCGCCACTGTAGCTAAAACCCGCCGCTGTAGCTAAACCACTGTAGCTAAAACACGCCACTGTAGCTAAAACACGCCGCTGTAACTAAAACACGCCACTGTAGCTAAAACACGCAACTGTAGCTAAAACACGCCGCTGTAGCTAAAACCCGCCACTGTAGCTAAAACCCGCTGCTGTAGCTAAAACCCGCCACTGTAGCTAAAACCCGCCGCTGTAGCTGCCGCCAATAAAGGAGAATGATCTGAGGCTTGTGTATGAAAATAAACTGGATGTTGAAAGTAGTGGGCCTCTCATCCCCCGACCCAGCTAAAGTTCCTAGCTATTGCCAAGCAGTATTTTCTGGTTCCTGGTTATATGTTGACATGCAGGATTTCCTGGTTTCTGGCTATATGTTGCCATGCAGGATTTCCTTGTTCCTGGCTATATGTTAAAATTGCCATACAGAGTTTCCTGTTTTCTGGCTATCTGCTGTCGTGCAGTATTTCCTCGTTCCTGTCTGGCTTTATGCTGTCATGCAGTATTTCCTTGTTCCTGTCTAGCTTTATGCTGTCCTGCAGTATTTCCTTGTTCCTGTCTGGCTTTATGCTGTCCTGCAGTATTTCCTTGTACCTGTCTGGCTTTATGCTGTCCTGCAGTATTTCCTTGTTCCTGTCTGGCTTTATGCTGTCCTGCAGTATTTCCTTGTTCCCATCTGGCTTTATGCTGTCCTTCAGTATTTCCTTGTTCCTGTCTGGCTTTATGCTGTCTTGCAGTATTTCCTTGTTCTTGTCTGGCTTTATGCTGTCATGCAGTATTTCCTTGTTCCCGTCTGGCTTTATGCTGTCCTGCAGTATTTCCTTGTTCCTGTCTGGCTTTATGCTGTCATGCAGTATTTCCTTGTTCCTGTCTGGCTTTATGCTGTCCTGCAGTATTTCCTTGTTCCTGTCTGGCTTTATGCTGTCCTGCAGTATTTCCTTGTTCCTGTCTGGCTTTATGCTGTCATGCAGTATTTCCTGGTTCATGGCTATCTTCTGTCATCCAGTATTTCCTTGTTCCTGTCTGGATTTATGCTGTCATGCAGTATTTCCTGGTTCAGTATTTCCTGATTTTAGGCTATGTAAAGAAAAAACACCTGGCATTGTTGTTGTAGTGAATGTAAAATGAGATTCATCAAATTTTCCATTGCTATCATGGAGTAAAATTCATTTGAAAGTCATCAGATTGATCCTGCTACCATGCAGTATTTGTGAGTTTCTGTTGTCAAGATGTATGGCACCTTATTTTCTGTATGCTACTGTATTTCAGCAAATGCCCTTTCCTTGACCATGCTACCATATATTCCCTGTTTTAATTTCAGTTATCGGATCATATCTCCGACTGGTCAAAGCTCAGAGAGCACAGAGAACTGACCGATTGTCCAGTTATGATCAATACTGACAATCATTTTTCACCAATTATCATTCCATTGTTGCTGACCAGGGGTCAGTGTGCCTCACCGGACTGAATCATACACTTATCACTGACCATCAGTACTGGACAGCTGGCTTTACAGGCGTTGGAGGAACCAGTACTGTCCATCATCGGAATTGACCATCATTGTCCCATGCTGTTCATATTGGTTTCTCAGTTGATGCAAGTTAAGTCACACTTGATAAAAAAATTGGGAATATGAAATTGACCAGTATCCGTTAGAGGAATTGACCAGTATCCTTTAGAGGAATTGACCAGTATCTGTTAGAGGAACTGATCATCACTGTCACAGTGCTCAAATCGGTCTCTAAGTTGATGGAGATTGGCACACTTAATTGGAAACAATTTCTGCATCAGTTTGGGCTGTTGGAGAAGTGAAGTGAAGAGAACAGATGAATTGCAGTAGTCTCTCTCTTGTTGAAGCCATCATAGATACCCTAGGTTCCTGAGATGAAACATCTTGTGCCTCTCCCTGCATGTGTAGCATTGTTGATTCTAGGAGTGTAAAAAGTACCGTATAGTTCATTTTCCCCCGGCATGTAAACATTCAGTATCCGAAAACTGAAACCAAATACATACTTTCTTCATAATAGAATACTGCATGGACTGAGTAATGTCTAAACATTTTGAAGTGCAATCTCAGAGACCAGCACATCAAAGTCAAAGAAACCACTTTAAAAAAATATTTGTATTTTATAGTCTTATATTAATTTAAGTTTTAGCTGTACTTATGCGATAGTGAGTTGTCCTTCGCCCGTCCGTCGTCTGTTACATTTTGCCTTGTGAACACTCTAGCTTCTTCATTTTTCATGCGAACCAAGCTTGGCCAAAGTCGTTAAATCAATGAGAGCTCGGATGAGTTCGAAAACCGGCCAGATCGGATCAGTAACACCAGAGTTATGGCCCTTGTTTTTGCTGAAAAATCCCATTTTCTGCCTTGTGAAACTCTTATCACCTTCATTTATTATTTTGATCTTTACCAAACTTACATAGATTGTTAATAGTAATGAAAGCTCTGATAAGTTCGAAAACCAGCCAAATCGGATTAGTAGCAGCAGAGTTATGGCCCTTGTTATTCTGAAAAAAGTCAAATTCTGCCTTGTGAACACTCTAGCACCTTCATTTATTATTTTATCTTTACCAAACTTGCACAGATTGTTAATAGTAATGAAATCTTGGGAAAGTTTGAAATCCAGCCAGACCGGACCATTTATGCCAGAGTTATGGCCCTTGTTTTTGCTAAACAATTGCCATTTTCTGCCTTGTGAACACTCTAGCACCTTCATTTATTATTTTGATCTTTACCAAACTTACACAGAGTGTTAATATCAATGAAAGCTATGATAAGTTTTAAAACCAGCCAAATCGGATTAGTAGCAGCAGAGTTATGGCCCTTTATATTCTGAAAAATGTCAAATTCTGCCTTGTGAACACTAGCACCATTTACTATTTAATCTATACCAAACTTGCACAGATTGTTAATAGCAATGAAATCTTTAACAAGTTCGTAAACCAGCCAGATCAGACTATTTACACCAGAGTTATGGCCCTTGATTTTCTGATGAAATATGCTACAATATGGCCTCGTTAACATGATAGGGCCTTCATTTTCATCCAATCTTTTTCAAACTTTACCAGATTGTTGATATCAATAAAAGCTCGGACGAGTTCAAAAACCAGCCAGTTCGGACAAGTAATAATGGAGTTATGGCCCTTGTTTACACGATAGAGGCCATATTTCTTGAGCAATATTTAACCAAACTTGCACAGACTAATATGACTCTGACGAGTTCGATAATGGGCAAGGTCGGACCATTAACACCAGTGTTATGGCCCCTGAATTAGTGAAAAATGCAGTTATACATGTTGTTAATCAGACGATACAGACCACATATATTGAGCAAGTTTACATTTTTGATTGAATTTTTTTATTATTTTTGTAATTTTGTTGTTTTTATTTTTTGAAACTTTTTTTTGATATTTTTTTTTTTAAGTGCTTTTTTTAATTTTTTCTTTTTCTTTTTTTCTTTTTAAATGCTGTGTTGGATTTGACGATGGTATGATGTCTAGTGCATATTGCGTTCTTATGGGATGGCGAGTTGTCCGTCTTCCGGATAAGTTTGAAAACCAGCCAGATCCAGTAACAGTGGAGTTATGGCTATTGATTAAGTTAAAATACTATATTTTGCCTTGTTAAGATGATAGGGCATTCATTTTTCATCCGATCTTTGCCAAACTTTACCAGATTGTTAATATTAATGAAAACTCGGACAAATTTGAGAACCAACTAGATCGGACCAATAACAGTGGAGTTTATAATGGCCCTTGATTTAGTTAAAATTGCTATATTTTCCTCATTAAGATGACAGGGCCTTCATTTTTCATTCAATCTTTACCAAACTTTACCAGATTGTTACTATCAATGAAAGCTTGGATATGTTTGAAAACCAACCAAATCGGTTTAGTCACATCGGAGTTATGGCCCTAGATTTAGTTAAAAAATGCTGTATTTTGCCTCCTTGAGATGAAAATCCTTCATTTGGCTGGATTTAAATGAAACTTTGCAGGGATGACCAGTACCAAGCCTTATTGTACATATCGTCACCGTGTACCGGTTAAATTATTTTGGCGGAGTTACAGCCCTTTAAAGGTTTTAATACATCTAACTTTACCTGACTAGTTCTCCTGAACCCCTAGTCGGATTTTAATGAAACTTTCCAGGGATGATCAGTACCAAGCCTAGTTTTGCATGTCATTGTCATGTTCATGACAGTTTTTTGGCAGAGTTTATGGCCCTTCAAAGGCTTTTGATGCACACTTTTTTTCTGAGCTAGTTCTCCTGAACCCCTGGCCGAATTTCAACGAAATTTAACGAAGATGATCAATATCAAGCCTAGTTGTGCATATTATCGCCATATTCCTATTGAATGATTTTTGGCAGAGTTATGGACTTTTAAAGGTTTTAATACCCAACCTTTTTCCAGACTAGTCTCTTCAGAACTCCTGGCCGTGTTTCAACGAATCTTGGCAGGGATGATGAGTACCAAGCATACCTGCGTCTGTCACTGCTGTGTTCTGGTTGAATGATTTTGGCACAGTTATGGCCCTTTTAAGGGTTTAATACACAAAGGTTTTCCAGACTATTTCTCCTGATCCCCTGGCCGGATTTCAACGAATCTTGGCAGGGATGATCAGTACCAAGCTTAGTTGCGCATTTCTTGGCCGTGTTCCAGTTGAATGAATTTTGGCAGAGTAATGGCCCTTTAAAGGTTTTAATACACCAACTTTGTACAGACTATAAATAAGTTCTCCTGAACCTCTGGTCAGATTTCAACAAATCTTGGCAGGGATGATCAGTACCAAGCCTAGTTGCCTATGTCATTGCCATGTTCCGATTGAATGCTTTTTGACAAAGTTATGGTCCTTTATACATAAGCTTTATGTTTAACAAGTAGAGCGTCCACAGGCCAAGAGGGCCACTTGTTTCATTTTGTACTATATTTTGTTCCATATTTACTGATTCAAATGAAGCATACAATGTGTATAACTGCTTTTGTGACCACTTACCTGAATTTCACTACAATTGTGCTATATATAATTTATATACTGAAAGGAAAAGAAACGCATAATGGGTATGCTATATATTGTATGTTTAATATGCTACTACTAATCGAATGGTACAGGATGACATTAGGCCTGTCCTTTTGAAAAGAAGGTTTAAACAGCGCCGAACACAGCAATGGTTACCCCTTTAAAGTTGCATTATCGACAGAATGGGCATTGGGCTCAAGCAGGTGAGCAAACTTGGGCTTTAAACGTTGCAATCTCTTAACATTAAATACAATACTCAATTGGCTTGACTTTTTCAAGCGAAACTTTAACATTTATGAATTTCGTGTTACAAAGTATTCTTTGATTAAAAGGTCTGCTACATGACAGAGTTGTCCTTTCTGTAATTCGTTGTAGCCCCATCTTGTAAAAAACACATTGAGATATATCTGGAATAATACGTGGAATTAGGGATGTATAACAGTGTATATAAGTAGAGGCAATATTTTGATTATGCTTTCTTTTTCCTTTCAGTATAGTATGACAACCATATTAAGGTACTACTGGCCAATGTAAGAGTCAAAGCAGTGACTAGACAGTATAGTATGACAACCACATTAAGGTACTACTGGCCAATGTAAGAGTCAAAGCAGTGACTAGACAGTATAGTATGACAACCATATTAAGGTACTACTGGCCAGTGTAAGAGTCAAAGAAGTGACTAGACAGTATAGTATGACAACCACATTAAGGTACTACTGGCCAATGTAAGAGTCAAAGCAGTGACTAGACAGTATAGTATGGCAACCACATTAAGGTACCACTGGCCAATGTAAGAGTCAAAGCAGTGACTAGACAGTATAGTATGACAACCACATTAAGGTACTACTGGCCAATGTAAGAGTCAAAGCAGTGACTAGACAGTATAGTATGACAACCACATTAAGGTACTACTGGCCAAAGTAAGAGTCAAAGCAGTGACTAGACAGTATAGTATGACAACCACATTAAGGTACCACTGGCCAATGTAAGAGTCAAAGCAGTGACTAGACAGTATAGTATGACAACCACATTAAGGTACCACTGGCCAATGTAAGAGTCAAAGCAGTGACTAGACAGTATAGTATGACAACCACATTAAGGTACCACTGGCCAATGTAAGAGTCAAAGCAGTGACTAGACAGTATAGTATGACAACCACATTAAGGTACCACTGGCCAATGTAAGAGTCAAAGCAGTGACTAGACAGTACAGTATGACAACCACATTAAGGTACCACTGGCCAATTTAAGAGTCAAAGCAGTGACTAGACAGTATAGTATGACAACCACATTAAGGTACTACTGGCCAATATAAGAGTCAAAGCAGTGACTAGACAGTATAGTATGACAACCACATTAAGGTACTACTGGCCAATGTAAGAGTCAAAGCAGTGACTAGATAGTGATTATCATGTCATCATGGCTTCAAGTGGTCATCCATTAAATCCACACACAAGTTACAGGACAGTTCATCTAATTAACAATGATAAATGAATGTCCATAGTGCTTCTGGCCATAAAGTGACCAGGGGACAGCTGAGATAAACCTTGTGTTACACGCATTTGAATAATTTCCACATTATTTTTGGCCATATTAGTATTTGTTTAAAAGGCATCAGGGTTATGGCTGTATAATATGTGTCAATTTTTGCAACTTTAAGGAACAAACAATTATGAATATTTTATTGAATAGTTGAGAGCCATTTATTTGTTTTGGAAGAATGCATATATGGCTGTCCAATTTAATGATTTTATCAGTTGGAAGAAATGTTTTGCATCCCATGGTTACAGCCACAAGATGAAAAATCAAAACTCTAGAAGCATAAATTGAGATTACCCCAAATTTCTACTATCAGGATAATAATTGCATTAATAATGGTGTCCATCAACTTGTACATCTATTATACAAAAATCAATGATTTTGTTACCTGCGCATCCTACGCATAATATTTGCAACTGAAACAAATGTGCATTCGCAGGACGCATAGGAAATCCCACGGCTTTGTTATTTTAACGCGCACCAGTTTTATGATTTCCTGTTTCTCTTTCAATTGTGGGCTTTATCTCGGGCAGTATATCTCTCAGGAGCATAAAACCAGGTTTGTATTTTCATCTGACCAATCGTAGTCATCGACCTTGCAATGGTCTTGATCGTCTGTGATGCTATTTTTTTTTTTTTTACTAAAGTTTGTTATTAAAATCAAGCGTCGAAGATGACCTTGCACACGCTCACTAATTTGATTCGTTCATTCGGTTTGTTTAGACCAATCAACAACAAGCCGGGTGTTTTCCGGTTGTCTGCTAAAATGTCACTGAAAAAAAAGCCTTAAACAGACCCGAAACATAGTGTTTCCAAAGGACTCATCAATTCTGAAGGCAGTGAGTCCCAGGACTAGTAATCACCAAACTGTAAACAAATCACTGAAAAATGCAATAGTTTGATTAATATTTGTCAGTCACAGTTGCCTTATGAACCAACTTTACCAACATTTTGTACATCCACATTATGTCTTAATAATTATGTCAACCAATGTTTTGCAGATGATAGATTTAAATATTTTATAAAAAACACACACAAAAAACAACTCTGTGATACAAAATTATGAAAATCCCACCTAGTTCCGAGTTCTTATTAGCAGGTTCTGTTGAAATGGTTGGTGAAAATGCCGATTTTTGATCAATCTTTAACACCACACTTTTGCTGTCCAGTGTATTGTTCTCATTATAAATGCCTTGTTTGTGATAACCAGAATACGGAGTGGACAACCATATGTCATCAAAATGCAACGGTCATTTAATGTCTTAGAAGCGGCAAAAGATGGGAAATTTGATACATCTGTAATGCTTTTTCCTTCGTGTCCGGTGGGCATTTTGCAATTGTTCCTGGCATTTTGGGTGTTAAACTGGACAAGACTTTATATCAATGACCACTGGAGAGGGAAAGTTTTATTATTTGTATCAGGCTTTGGCCATTTTGATGACCATTTATCATTGAGCACTTTATTACTATCATTTCCGCCTGTAAGCGAGCTTCATTAGTTGTAAGCTGAGAATATAATGAATGATTTTTTGTGAATTAATCTTCAAATCTTTTTATTAGAATAAAAACCTTTTTGGGGAAACCCAATTTTT
The DNA here is from genome assembly GCA_037043455.1 of Cyrtodaria siliqua. Lineage (NCBI taxonomy): Eukaryota > Metazoa > Mollusca > Bivalvia > Adapedonta > Hiatellidae > Cyrtodaria > Cyrtodaria siliqua. The sequence goes on from JAWPHD010002256.1 coordinate 162,579, forward strand.
TCCAGAAATGGCTATGGTAGATGACATATTTCTGTGTTCCGATGGGGAAATGGTTTCCATGGAAGCTTTGGTATAAGATTGAGTTGGGAAAGCATTACTAACTGCTTGACATGTGCCATTTTGTACGGATATATATTGTATGTTAATGATTTTGATTAATGTTTTAACATTTAAATGCACTTTTAATAAAGCAAGAATCTTTGAATAATTTAACTCTGCCCGATCCTACAGTAGTGAAGTGGAAGCACTTGTTTGGTGTATTGATTTGTAACAACTCAAAACATACTAAATCAGCAATTGTTTGGTGTATTGATTTGTAACAACTCAAAACATACTAAATCAGCAGTTGTTTGGTGTATTGATTTGTAACAACTCAAAACATACTAAATCAGCAATTGTTTGGTGTATTGATTTGTAACAACTCAAAACATACTAAATCAGCAATTGTTTGGTGTATTGATTTGTAACAACTCAAAACATACTAAATCAGCAATTGTTTGGTGTATTGATTTGTAACAACTCAAAACATACTAAATCAGCAATTGTTTGGTGTATTGATTTGTAACAACTCAAAACATACTAAATCAGCAATTGTTTGGTGTATTGATTTGTAACAACTCAAAACATACTAAATCAGTAATTGCTTATGCAGGCAGTGCTCTAGTGTGTGTCAACATATGATTGGTGAACTTCACAGAGTCATTGTTACCAATCGCCATCATACCATCGTCATCATACCATCGTCATCATCATACCATCATCATCATACCGTCGTCATCATCATACCATCGTCATCATACCATCGTCATCATCATACCATCGACATCATACCATCGACATCATACCATCGTCATTATACCATCGTCATCATCATACCATCGTCATCATACCATCGTCATCATCATACCATCGTCATCATACCATCGTCATCATCATACCATCGTCATCATACCATCGTCATCATCATACCATTGTCATCATACCATCGTCATCATCATACCATCGTCATCATACCATCGTCATCATACCATCGTCATCATCATACCATCGTCATCATACCATCGTCATCATACCATCGTCATCATACCATCGTCATCATCATACCATCGTCATCATACCATCGTCATCATACCATCGTCATCATACCATCGTCATCATACCATCGTCATCATACCATCATCATCATACCATCGTCATCATACCATCATCATCATACCATCGTCATCATACCATCATCATCATACCATCGTCATCATACCATCGTCATCATCATACCATCGTCATCATACCATCGTCAATGACCATCATACCATCGTCATCATACCATCGTCATCATAACATCGTCACCATACCATTGCCATGATACCATCGTCATCATCATACCATCGTCATCATATCATCATCATATCATCATCATCATAACATCGTCATCATAACATCACCATTGCCATCATACCATCGTCGTCATCATACCATCATCATCATACCTTTGTCATCATACCATTGTCATCATAACATCATCATCATAACATCGTCATCATAACATCACCATTGCCATCATACCATCGTCATCATCATACCATCATCATCTCTAAATAACTCAGTCAGGCAGTCCCAATCTTCCACTAGGCCCTCTAAAGTGTATCTGTATTATATCTGATGCATTGTGTTGAAAAGTCACTTTTAAAAATGACAGAAGTTTCTCTGGTGTTAATTGTCTCTCTGTACTGTAGTCTTTAGCAAGGAAGTAATATTCTCAGATTATATCAATTGCGCATCTATAAACTTTCTCTTTTTCTTGAAGTTTCTGTAAAACATGCAACTGCTTTTAAAAGAATAGGACTTTTATCTTTTTAGAAGAAAATTAAAGTTTTCAATGGGACATTGCTGAAAATCTTATATTTGATTATTTTGCAATTATAGAATTTATTTAGCAACTAATAGATGCAACATTGTCATAACCAACTGGAAAACACAAGTATACAAACAGTAGCATCTCGCCATTAATCTTGGTCTTTTTTCTTTTTTTTTGATAAATGAAAAAACGATATTTCTGATTGATTAACATTTTGGGAATTAATCATTTATGGCATTTGGCATCTTCTTTTCTGGAGTGCCAAAGTCCGGCAAATAAAAGCCGACAAAACCCCAAGTCCACTTCAATAAAAAATAATATTGAGTTATGTGCAGTGTTTAATATTAGATTGCGAGTGATTAATGCAAGTTGACCGAACCTAACCCGAAGTGTGTCCAGCCTAAATGTTTTAATCCAATCCCGAATCGAGCGTAAATCACGACAAAGAAATACAGATTTGTCAAAACGTGCAAATATCGTTTCCAATTAAAAACTTTCACCCTGCTTAATTAGCTAATTATCACCCTTATTAGCCCCAGACGGACTTTTGTCCAGTTGCATTTCAATAAATCCCGTTCTAACAATGTTGAGTATTTAACATTTTGTTTAAGAATGATTCTATTTTTGTTTCTTTGTATGGGTTGAATTGATCATCAGTCGCTGAGGGAGTTGTGTCGAGGGTTTTGTTGTCGCCTTGGGATGGGTCAAGCATGATTATTGTAGAGCATGTGCCTATCAGACCTATCAAACACTGACCAGTGGTCAAGTGTATACAGTTGATATTTCACGGAAGTTGTCAAACAGCGACGGGTGACGCGAGAGGCAAATCTGGCATAATTGGTCACAGTTTTAAAATCAATTTTGTGTCATAAATGATGTGGACGTTTGATTGGTCAACAGATATCTTGCATACATTTGTTCAGCTGTGGAATTATGGAAATTTTCTTTGTTTTTGCGTCCATGTTTTTGTGTACGTTTATTATGAATGTTTTAATGTGTTTGTTGATGGTTAAACATTCATCAATAAACATGTTTTTCAGTTTTAGTCAAATAAGTGAATGAGTGATCGAATAAATGAGTAAGTAATTGAAAAAATTAGCAAATATTTAAATAACTTTATTTTTTTATTATTTTAGCGTTTCCGTGGCCAAATGGTTAACAACATTGCGTTGTAAACCTTCTCGCCTCTCACTGCTGCGAGTTTGAATTTCACTGGGAGCTCGACTTGTAAGTGAGGAAGTGTCAATTCTTACGGATGAGGGAGGTATACAGTACTGGTTCTACCCAGGAAAAGTGGGTGGTCTGCCTCCACCACAAAAAAATTACCGTCATATATAACCTTGCATGTTTTGAAAATGACGTAAAACCCTATACAAATTATTTTGTTATTAAAAAAGGGTGGGGAGTGAAAATAGTAATAAACCGGTTACATCCCTTTCAGAATACGTTATTCAACTCATATCTTATTTAAATCGTTGAATGGCTTTTTGAGAATTTAAAATCTGAACCCCTTTTTCTAACGTTCTTTCATGGACAACGTCGCCAATGATCGTTTTAAGGACAGGTGTTAAACAGACAAAAGCAACAGTTGGAGTTTATTTACAAGATCCATGGCCATCATTGAAAACCTAATGGTGTGTCCCTGAATTTAAATTGTCTAATGAAGAAAGCCGCAATTGTCACCAATTGTTGACGGCCATAACGGTGTGCGAGTTACACGATTTAAATCACAAAAGATACTCCCCATTATATTTAAGAACCTATAGAATTTCACTACAAATTAAATTGAACCTTATTATTAAAATTGATTTTTTTATAAGGAAAAACGTTGGTATGTATGAATATGTAAAAATAAATAAATTAGGGTATCATTTAACTGTCGAGATGAAATCAGTAACCTCAAAGTAAGTTATTACCTGCTTCATGGACAATTGGCTAAAGTTTCTCCTAACATTTAATGAAGAACTTTTAAATATAAAGTATGTTTGTTGGGCTATATGAGTAAAAAGATTAAATAGTTCTCCCAGCCTGGTTTGATTACTCTGTATTCTCTCCCTTTATTGGGGAGCAGTTCTAATGAATGCATTGATGAGCAGAGATGACAACTGTTTCTGAACAATTTGCATACCATGCAGTGTTCAAATCTCATCAAACAAAATTACCAGCCCTGCTTTCAGAATTGTTTTTATCATAAGGGCATGTACAAGTTGACCAACCAGTCAGTCCCCCAAGTTGTCAACCAGTCAGTCCCCCAAGTTGTCAACCAGTCAGTCCCCCAAGTTACCAACCAGTCAGTCCCCCAAGTTACCAACCGTGCTAGGAGTATTGTGGGTTGGTTGTCCTTGGAATTATCCTATTCTTTACTGATGGACTGCACTAACCTGATCCGTTTATTGATTGGTACATAGAATGGGTACAGATGGTTTATGATGAATCAAATTGCATGACTATATGTTCAAGTTACATGACTATTAGTCCAGCCAAGTCACAGAACTGCAAGTCTTATTTAGTCAGTCACATACTTGTTCAAGTAACATGACTACATCCAAATCACATGTCTATAATTTCAGTCACATGACTGGTCAAAGACTATCAGTAAATTTTAAAATAAATAATAAAAAATGATGGTTTATTCAGATTTAAATACACGTATTTAAATATATTTGTACATTTCATCCCTTTATCAAGACTTACCGTATTTGTCGGGGTATAGCGCGCACTTTTTTACCCCAGATTCTGTGGCTGAAGTTGGGGTGCGCGGTTTAAGCAACAAGTAATGATTTACTCTTTTTTTTTCAGCCAAGACGAGAAGTTTTGTGGTTTTCAAAAAGTCGCAAGACCGGCCGTTTACTACAGAGATTGAATCGAACAAAAGTTGGCTTGTTTCTATTGTTTCAATAAAATGCGTTGTATGCTATATGCTTATTATCAATAAAAATAATAAAATCAAACTTTACCATGTTTTATGTTGATTATTGTTGAGAAAATACCATTGAAATGTTGAAAAATACAATTGTTTACAAAAATCGGCATTTTGAAATGAAAACGAGGCTGGGGTTTTCCGAACCCGCAGACTGGGTTAGTGCATATTTTATTAATAGAATACAATAGAATTGTATGTATAATAATTATTTCTAATAAACAACGACCCCCTTACTTATTTGTTAAAGTTGATTTCTGAATTTCTGAATTTCGACAACGTAGAATCATGATTATTCCTAAATTGGTTCAAGGGTTCATTTGATTGGGAAAACGTGTTAAGTGTGAAGTGTTTGGTTTATGTTAACTGACCGCAAACAATGATAACTAATTATTAAACAAACATGTGAAACTCGACTGGGATAGACGTCTTTTGTGTACCGGTCTACTGGTGTGAATTTTTTTTTACTTCTATTTTTAACTAGGGAACTTTAAATATCTACGAGTAGGGTTTAGTGTTTGGGGTTTAGGTTTACAGCAGTCTTATACTCTATACGTTTGCTCTCTGATTATTATCAGGGTGCAACAGCTTAGACTGCTTGAAGTTTTTTTTTTGTCCAAATCACAAAAGTCTATTTTTAGAATCTATTCTTATCCAGAGGCGAGTGTACAGTTTCGGGAATATCCCTACTACACAATTATTTTCGTTTTTGATAAGATTTGTCTAATAAAAGACTCTTACATCTAATAAAAGAAAAGTTACGCATTAGTTTAGTTATCTAATGCACATATAAAACTCTGAGAGCAACATTTACATTGAAACTTCTTGAATTTTTACTTAGAACATTGTTAGTAATAGAGGATTTTCGAAATTATTCACTGAGTTTATATAGAAACGTACTACATACGTTTCATTTCGTTTCCGGTTTAGGCTTTATGTTTCATGCTACAAATTTAGATACATAGTATTACTATAGTTAGTTACTTCTGTTTGTAGTGTTGATTTCGAGACTTGTCAATCCAAAATATTAAATATAATATGATCGTAATAAAAGTTGAACACGGGCGTGGGTTTTTTATTTTATTGAAACTTGAGTAAACAACAAAAGTACACTCAACAGTACAAGTTTATTTACACTTGAGTAAAAAAACACAGTCTAACATGCAGCTTCGTTTTAGCAAATCAAAATTCGTTTTACATTTCCTCTTTGGTCAATGCTTCAAAATGGCGCTCTGCTGTCCTGAAATTGAAAACACATGTTTTTAATGCGCGTTTTACGCTACAATACATAAAAAAAAGTTTTTTTTCCAAGGATTTCAGGCCCAAAGTCGGGGTGCGCGTTATATGCGCATGCGCGCTATACGCCGACAAATACGGTAAGTGTTTATCAAGCATTGAAATTAGTGTCTCGATTTATTTATCCAGTACTCATTGTGTGAATTTTAAAAAATCAAGAATGCCTTGTGGCCCTTTAACGTTACTATTTTTTGAGGACAAAGACATTTCCTCCTAACTGTATTTTAACATCAATAACTGTGCATATTTTTATGTTGTTCGTATATTTTTTAAAATGATTTTTTTAAAACTAAAATGGACACACTTCCTGTACAGGTATTCAAAACAAACAAAAATATTAATGTTTAATTGTATTTTTTGTCAGCCAAATTACTTTTCACGGTTTCACGCATTCAATCACTTCACTCCAGTTTCCTCCTGAAATGTAAAACCCTCCCATCAAAATAAAAGCTCTAACGACAAAACAAACGCCAATGATTAGCTGGCAGTCGATATTTGAGCATGTACTCGCCCGTCCCATTGTCGTCGAACGTGAAATTATTTGCACTCTGGTGATGTCTGTTTACCTGCTTATGCGACCTGATAACTGAAGCGTCAGTGAATCAGTGATCGAATTGTGAAGGCTCTTCATCCCACAACTTTTATCAACTTTGATAAAGTATAACTGATAGTGCTTTTAAATGCAGACATAAAATTAAATCGGACACACGTAAATATGGTATATTCAAACTGTGCTTTTATTTAGGACTGTTAATTATATGTTAGGAAGTTGGGAAGAGTGCTTGTGCAATTCAGGGTAATTGTGTTGCGTACGCGATTCATAGACTGACGACCTTGCTTTTCATCCTTCGGGCACACTGTCAAAATAGGGTATGTGCGTGCGACGGAGTGCTTTATGGAGGACTTGAATAGAGATTTTTTAAACTTATAATTTATCATTGTGTGAAACCTTTCAGATAATTACACATTTTGTGCAGATTGCGCATTTAATGGATTTATAATATCAACGTGCGTTAGTAAGGATATTAACGTTCGATTTGTTTTCAATGGGAACGTTTTCTTTTATTTACTTACAGATATTTATTATTTAATTCATTCTTGTATAAATTATGGATTAAATAAACTTGAGTTATTTAATTATAAAAATATGCGGTTTTAATGTGTTTCAGATTTTGAATGAGGATATACTGTTTTCAACGCGTGGCTACTGTAGTGGTGTACTGTAGTGAACTTGTAATAGTGTTGTTTGATTCATTTGCATGTTTGACTGTGGGATTTTGTTGTCAATTTTGGAATACAAACATTCAGCGAAGAGGTTTCTGAGTTGATTTTAAAAGCAAATAAAGCAGAAAAGGTAAGCTTTCTTGTGTTAACAAAACTACTTTTTCTTCATAAGATACATTAAATACTTAATAAGATACATTAAATACTTAATAAGATACATTAAATACATAATAAGATACATTAAATACATAATAAGATCTTAATAAGATAGATTTTAATTTGTGCTTATAGATAAACATGTTTATTTACAATAATACAAAATATTATTTCAATTTGAGGGAACTTTTTAATTACTACAGAAATAACTCATTTAAGTGATTATAATTATTCGGATCATAATGGTGGCCTAAACAAAAGAGTTTGCCGCTTTTATTGAAGCCAGACATGAAATTAAGAATGTAATAGAAAGATAAAAATATAATTGTGTCAAATTAAGCATTTTAATTTGGTTTTCTGGCTTAATCCTACCTTTCATTGGTATCATTTGTAGATCATTTTGGGTTGTCTTTTTTTCTCGGGTTTACCTTTAGAAGAAAAACAGAAGAAGAAAAATTAGATTGGATCCATTTTATGGGTAACACGTTACAGTAAACAAACTAAATACATGGCCAGCCTTTATACCTTTATTTTTGTTATTAAGTCGCTAGTCAGATACATTGAATGTACAAGTGGTTTTATTTTAGAGGTTGATTTAATAAATGAATATTTATTTTTATGTTAAATAAAATGAGACATTCTGTTTTTTTTGTCAGATTTTTGTAAATTTTGAAATATTTGAAACATTCTTGTATTCTTCAATACATGCGATACTTTAAGATTTATCAATTTCACTTTCCTGAAGTACCATTGAAAATATTTTATTGTAAACACACACCTCTATCAGTTGACATGGAACTTTATTGTAAACAATTGCTCCTATCAGTGAGAACAGATGGTGGAGAGTTATGCAGGTAAATCCTTTAAATATTTGTACAAAATATGTCATAACTTTTAAACCTGAGCATATGGTACAATTCTCTGATAAACCTTCCATTTTGACTATGGTATTATTTATTAAGGTATTGTTCGGGTATCAAATGTCAACACATTTAATCATGGAGTGGTGATAAGCTTGTTTTTGAGTAGGACATTATTTTGATTATTATGAGGGATCAGGTATTGTTCTTTATCAATTTTCATAAAATTTAATCAATTTAGTCTGATAAGTCATTGTTTAACTTCCTTCTTTTGAAAGTTTTTTTTTTTTTATTAATGTGTTATATTTTTTATACGTGTGTAAATTGATTATAGATTAACATGAAGTTTTAAACCACCGAAATATAATTATAAAGGGCGGTAACATTTTAAAATTTCAAGCTGTTTAAATATCAAATTCTCTCTAAAGGGAATTCAGTATGGAAATTTATTTGCAGGCATTTTGAATAAAATTGTTTCTTTTAAAGGGACAAATGGCAATCTTGAGTTTTATTCAAACATTAAAATTTGCTCCTCAATTTAGTTATCCTGCGTCATTTTGACTTTAAAACTGCTTGCATATGATTAAATAAAAAATTAAGATTTCAATTTTCTTCACTATTTCACCAAATTTTTAAACATATTATTGATGCACTATTATAAAAAGTTAGTAATATGTAAAAATAATTTACTTTGAACTATTCTAACTATTACTATTAATGATTGAACAAATGCAAATGGAGAGAAAAACTAACGGGACGCCGTGACCAAAATCTAGATTGCCGTGTGTCCCTTTAAAGCACTTAAAATATGCACTATTTCAATAAAAGATTGAATTGAATTCATGATTCTTTGTCAGTATCAATGAAGGAAGGTGACAGAATTACAGATACTCGAAGGCTGAAAGTGAAAGATGCATGAACAAGAATTATAGTTTGAAAATTCTTTCTTTTTGATAAAAAATAGAAGTTTAGAATTGTATTTAAACTGAGAGATATTTGTCGTACTGGTCAAAACATTGTCGTCCCTTTGAGGATGCTATCAAATGTCACGCCTTTGACTGCATCGGTCAATGTCCCACAAGTGCTTATAAGATCTTTTATGCTCTTTGTCACCTGGATGCTTGAGAAATCATCTTGTAAACATGATCTTGTCACTCATTACAGTGGAAAGTGGATAAGATGTCCTCCTTGTGTGGTAGACGGCCTCCCGCTGTTCTTGGAGTATCTTGCATTTCGTGTAATGGTGTCATCGCCCAAGTTTTATTGTGTTTTCATCCTCACTAGTTATAAATTGATAATCTAGAAATTTTATTAAAATACAAAAGAATGTAAAATGTTTCAAGGGTTTGTAACCTCTTTCAGAGGCTTTACAACCAAAAGGACAATGTGTGTAAAATTCTAAGTTTTTAAGACCAGATTCAGTCGTTGATTTATAATATCACATTTACAGCAATAAAGAAAAACACGATCTTGTGAAAAACAATTGATAAAAAAATAATATAAATGTATAGTTTTTATCTTGTTTTAAAAAATAAAATAAATGTATGATTTTATTGTGTATAAAAATAAAAGATTAGTGGGCTTCAGGTTTAAATGCTGCAATGGCAATAAAATAAAACTGTACAATTACTTTTTACACCCACATCATTCTGTGACTAAGATCAAGCCAGAGTGAAATTGTTAATATTAATAAGTTACCTGAAACCATAATCAAAATATCAACTTTCATTGTGAAATCACCCTATTAACATGAATAATACCCAGGTATCGGTTCATCTTCAGATACTGAGATCTCCCCACCCATTTCATCCCTGAATTACTGTAGCGACCCAATCAATTAATCTTGATGCATTTCACTGTAATTTTCACCTTCAGGATTGCCTTTTTGGTTGACTACAAAACAGTCAAAACAGGAGTTTGTCATTCATTTTATCAGCTTGGTCGTATCTCAAACATAGTCTTAAAAATAAAGCGTTAGATGCAGACTCAGACTACATACCTGTCCTCCCTCCCACATTAAAGAGTGAGACGTTTATTTTTCTCTTAAAAGTCGACGATATTTTGCTATTTAAAGAGACACGCAGCAATCTTGATTATTTTCAAACTTCCGACATCCCATTGGGCATTTGTCTAATCATTCATATTAATTATAAGACTAGTATAAAGCGAATTATTTTTGCATATTATTGACTGGTGACTGACTGTATTGCACCAATAATATATGTAAAGCTATGGTAGAAAAGCAACAAGAATGAAAACTAAAAATTCTATTTAATTGTATACGAGCAGGTTTCAAGTGAACATGATACTGGATTAATAAATCTCGATGCTAAGTAGAATGCTTGATAAACACTTCAAGATTGCTGTTTCTGCTTTAATAATAAATTTCACTGACAAAAAAATCAAAAAATCCTTCTTATATATTGCTATTTTTTTTTAAAAATCTCATGCATTATTTTAAAGTTTTAAATCTCCCAGCTCCGGACGATTGAATGTTGCAGATATGTGACTACTCTTTCTCTATTAAATGAATGTTCATTATCATCAAAAAACAATATTTAAATTGTATCTACAAAACTTTTAATTTTGTACCTGTCTGAATCTGAAAATGTAACCTTTTTACCTTTTAATAATGTTTGAGTGCTAGTCTTGACTAATCCACTGGGTATTTCGGTTTGTTTACAACCGGATGACAATAAACCAGAAATATTTCACAAAATCTTCATAATGTCCATGTTAAATCCTTATGCAAACACAGTGAAGGTTTTATTTGTTTTTTTGTAATTCTTTCAAAGATAGGGTGAACAGAACTCCAGAAGTGTAAACATTTTCAAGTTCTTTGTTCTTAATTTGCCCGCTGTTTATGCAAGGACTGTATTTAGTATGATGGCACATTGCCGATATTTATATTATAAAAAGATAATTAATGTTTACTTAAACTGGAGTGGAGAATTTTATTCATTTAAATCTGTATGATAACATCTCAGGTTGCATTTTTAAGTGCTCTTTTATTTATTTTTTATTGCAAGTTACAATTTCCAAGTTGATATTTTGAAACAGAAAAATAGATTTGAAACTTTGATTTAAAAAAGATATAGTGTACAGTTATCCAAGCAATAATGGAAGAAGTGATGATGAAGTGTTGGTGATCTTGAAGAAACCAACCCGCCAAATAAATACACTACAAAACCATTTTTCAAAACTCTGTCGTTTATGTGCCGATTAAAAGACTGAAAAGGATTTTTCATGGGTTCTTAAAATACTTATGACTGAATATGCATAAAATAAATTATGAGTTGATAACGCTTTATTCAACATTCCAGTGTTGGGGTTTGGCCTGGCTGGTTAAAGCCGTTTATATTGTGTCTATATGGTTTGGATTCTCAAAATATGTAAGTTAAATCGTCATCAGTAGTTTAGTTAAATACATACCTCGTCATCAGTAGTTTAGTTAAATACATACCTCGTCATCAGTAGTTTAGTTAAATACATACCTCGTCATCAGTAGTTTAGTTCAATACATACCTCGTCATCAGTAGTTTAGTTAAATACATACCTCGTCATCAGTAGTTTAGTTAAATACATACCTCGTCATCAGTAACGGAGTACATAATTATGTTGTAACCCGTTGTTGGCGGGATGGGTACTTTAAAGGGAGTGGAGGCGATCTGGATGTCAATTCAAATCCGAATAAAACCATCATGTTTCAGTTTATTCAATGTGCATGTGCATTAGCATAGGTAACATGATCCGTACGATTTAATTATTGTTAATGAACTAGTTTGGTCTGGGAAACTAGACCCTGCCACTAGTTGTTGTTGTATAATCAATAATATTAATTCAGATGATGCTGTATAATGATATAATGTAACCGTATAAGTTCTTGTTTTATGATCAAGGTACACTTTATTTGAATTATATGTACAAGTGTTAGCAATATAATTGCCGTTTAAAATAATATTTATGATTAAGCAACCGAAACCAGTCTTCAAGCTTTCAACATCAAACATTTTCATAAACAATAATAAAAACGAAAGAAACGACATTAAGCATGTGGCTTAATTTAATGCATATGCACATTTCATATGAGTTTTCATTTGTATTATGAGTATTATGACACTATTCACTCTTCCACGTCGTCTCCAGTCCCTTTAATTATTTGAGCATTTTATCATGAAAGCAGAAAACAAGTTGGGGGAAATGTGGACAGATTAGAAAATGAAGTTTGTACAAAGTACAGAAGATAGAAGACATTAGCTATACAATCTTAAATCTTGAACTTTAATGCCCCGTGATTTTTGATGCTTTTGTAATAAACTGTAATCAGACTTAGTCATAGCGCAGTACAAGCCTCGCAGGGATGGAAAGTGGGCCCCATACGGATACCAATCTTGTACCTTGGTAACATACACTTTATACAGATGTAATCTCAATTAATTTAAGTTTATAGTAGTCACCTACTTGGAGACGACATGTTGGATATACCTAGGGAGGCGACATTGTAATATGAAGGTGTGCTTGTAGTCCATGTTCTTCCTTTCTTTTGCTCCAGGTATGTTAAATAGACCCACTAAATCTTGTTTTGAATGTTCTGTTGTGTTCAACGTCAATATATCTTAGGTATGCAGTTGTGCAGACTCATCTGTGAAAGTAATTAGATAATGGAGTGCCTCTTGCAAGCTGATTCGTTGTCTTTGTTCTTGACTCGTGTTTCGTTGTCTTGTTCTTGACTCGTGATTTTCTAGACTGCCCTTAAAACATTTTCTAAATTAGAAAATGTTGGAGAGATTTGAAATGAGATGAAATCTTCCTTACTTTGTGCCACACATGTAGGACTTTATAATCTGTATTGTGGTACTTGTCACACACCTCACTGTTCTTCTGTGATACTTTTCACAAAATTCACTGTTCATCGTGGTACTTGTCACATACCTCACTACTGTTCTTCTGTGATACTTTTCACAATCCTCACTGTTATGACACATGTCACAAACCTCAGTGTTCATTATCGTACATGTCACAAACCTCACTAGTTCATTGTAGTACATGTCACAAACATCTGTTATTTGTGACACATGTCACAAACATCTGTTATTTGTGACACATGTCACAAACATCTGTTATTTGTGACACATGTCACATGCCTCACTGTTATATGTGACACTTGTCACAAACCTCACTGTTCATTGTAGTACATGTCACAAACTTCACTGTTCATGATACATGTCACATACCTCTTTTTTCATTTTGGTACATGCCACAAACTGCACTGTTCTTCTGTGATACATGTCACAAACCTCACTGTTCATTGTGGTAAATGTTATGGACCTCGCTGTTCATTGTGGTACATGTCGCAAACATGATCACTGTTCCTTGTGGTACATGTTACCATTGAGGTTACAGACCTCAATGTTCATTGTGGTACATGTCACAAACACTGTCCATTGTGGTACATGACCAAACCTCACGGTTCAATGGGGTAAACGACACAAACCTCACTGTTCATTACAGACTTCACTGTTCATTGTGGTACATGTCACACACCTCATTTTTCATTGTGGTGCATGTTACAAACCTCACTGTTCATTGTGGTACATGTCGCAAACCTCACTGTTCATTGTGGTACATGTCACTGACTAACCGAACTGTTCTTTGTGATACATGTCACAAACCTCACTACTCATTGTGATACATATCACAAATCTCATTTTTCATTGTGGTACATGTCACAAGCCTCACTGTTCATTGTGGTACATGTCACAAACCTCACTGTTCATTGTGGTACATGTCACTGACCTCATTTTTCATTGTGGTACATGTCACAAGCCTCACTGTTCATTGTGGTACATGTTCCAGACCTCACTGTTCATTATGGTACATCTCACAAACCTCACTGTTCATTGTGGTACATGTCACAAACCTCATTTTCATCGTGGTACATGTCACAAGCCTCACTGTTCATTGTGGTACATGTTCTAGACCTCACTGTTCATTGCGGTACATGTCGCAAACCTCTGTTCATTGTGGTACATGCTAGAAACTTCATTGTTCATTGTGATACATGTTACAAACCTCACTGTTTATTGTGGTACATGTCACAAACCTCACTGTTCATTGAGGTACATGTCACAAACCTCACTGTTCATTGTGGTACATGTCACTAACCTAACTGTTCTTTGTGGTACATGTTCCAGACCTCACTGTTCATTGTGGTACATGTTTCAGACCTCACTGTTCATTGCAGTACATGTCATAAACCTCACTGTTCATTGTGGTACATGTTCCAGACCTCACTGTTCATTGTGGTACATGTTCTATACTTCACTGTTCATTGTGGTACATGCTAGAAACTTCATTGTTCATTGAGGTACATGTCACAAACCTCACTGTTCATTGTGGTACATGCTAGAAACTTCATTGTTCATTGAGGTACATGTCACAAACCTCTCTGTTCATTGTGATACATGTCACAAACCTCACTGTTCATTGTGGTACATGCTAAAAACTTCATTGTTCATTGCGGTACATGTTCCAGACCTCACTGTTCATTGTGGTACATGTCACAAACCTCACTGTTCATTGTGGTACATGTCACAGACCTCACTGTTCATTGTGATACATGTTACAAACCTCACTGTTCATTGTGGTACATGTTCAAGACCTCACTGTTCATTGTGGTACATGCTAGAAACGTCATTGTTCATTGCGGTACATGTTACAAACCTCACTGTTCATTGTGGTACATGTCACAAACCTCACTGTTCATTGTGGTACATATCACAATCCTCTCTGTTCATTGTGATACATGTCACAAACCTCAATGTTCAGGGCTTTTTTTGGCTGTTTTTATAGCTGTTACTGGGTCATATTCCCAATGACAAAACATATCTTTTTTTCCCAATTTTGAGAAGAAGATTCCAAATTGAAAGAAGAAAAAGAAAGAACACTGAACAGTAGCAAAAATGTGACAAGTATTGAACATGAAATGCTTTTAAATGCCTCTGTTGATCTTGTTGTACTATAAACAGTATGAAAGATACAATTATGAAATAAAGGTTTGACTGTTTTGTTTACCAATTTTATGAAAAATCTCGCTAAAATTCTCGATTTTGAGGGTATGGGTTATGTTTCCAAAATGTAGAAAAAAAAGCACTGCTGTTCATTGTGGTACATGTTACAAACCTCACTGTTCATTGTGGTACATGTTACAAACCTCACTCTTCATTGTGGTACATGTTACAAACCTCACTCTTCATTGTGGTTGGTACATGTTACAAACCTCACTGTTCATTGTGGTACATGTTACAAACCTCACTGTTCATTGTGGTTGGTACATGTTACAAACCTCACTGTTCATTGTGGTACATGTTACAAACCTCACTCTTCATTGTGGTACATGTTACAAACCTCACTCTTCATTGTGGTTGGTACATGTTACAAACCTCACTGTTCATTGTGGTACATGTTACAAACCTCACTGTTCATTGTGGTACATGTTACAAACCTCACTGTTCATTGTGGTACATGTTACAAACCTCACTCTTCATTGTGGTTGGTACATGTTACAAACCTCACTCTTCATTGTGGTACATGTTACAAACCTCACTCTTCATTGTGGTACATGTTACAAACCTCACTGTTCATTGTGGTATATGTTACAAACCTCACTGTTCATAGTGGTATATGTTACAAACCTCACTCTTCATTGTGGTTGGTACATGTTAAAAACCTCACTGTTCATTGTGGTACATGTTACACACCTCACTGTTCATTGTGGTACATGTTACAAACCTCACTCTTCATTGTGGTTGGTACATGTTACAAACCTCACTGTTCATTGTGGTACATGTTAAAAACCTCACTCTTCATTGTGGTACATGTTACAAACCTCACTCTTCATTGTGGTTGGTACATGTTACAAACCTCACTGTTCATTGTTGTACATGTTACAAACCTCACTCTTCATTGTGGTACATGTTACAAACCTCACTCTTCATTGTGGTACATGTTACAAACCTCACTCTTCATTGTGGTTGGTACATGTTACAAATCTCACTGTTCATTGTGGTTGGTACATGTTACAAACCTCACTCTTCATTGTGGTACATGTTACAAACCTCACTCTTCATTGTGGTTGGTACATGTTACAAACCTCACTCCTCATTGTGGTTGGTACATGTTACAAACCTCACTCTTCATTGTGGTTGGTGCATGTTACAAACCTCACTCTTCATTGTGGTTGGTACATGTTACAAACCTCACTCTTCATTGTGGTACATGTTACAAACCTCACTCTTCATTGTGGTTGGTACATGTTACAAACCTCACTCTTCATTGTGGTACATGTTGGAAATAATAAACAGATAATGAAAAACAAACACAGTTCAAGTAGTTACATCCTTTATATTAGATACATCTGACATTTTATCAGACCTCCTGCTTTGCTAGGATCAGTTTTAATAGCAACTTTTGAACTCCTAATAAAGGGATGATATAAAGTTGATTATTTGTTTTCTGTCAAAGCTAAGTCAAGCTTCAAAGAGCATCAAAATGCTTTTTGAAGTTATTACATTGTATCTGAGTCTACATATCCAGCATGTACCATAGGTATCAAATGTAGTAGGGCATATAGTTCTTGTAAGAACCATAGGAACTATGTAATAGGGCATGGTTCTTGTAAGAACCATTATAATGAACTATGTAGTAGGGTGTGGTTCTTGTAAAAACCATAGGAACTATCTAGAAGGGTATGGTTTTTGTAAGAACCATAGGAACTATGTAGTAGGGTGTGGTTTTTGTAAGAACCATAGGAACTATGTAGTAGGGTGTGGTTTTTGTAAGAACCATAGGAACGAACTATGTAGTAGGGTGTGGTTTTTGTAAGAACCATAGGAACTATCTAGTAGGGTGTGGTTTTTGTAAGAACCATAGGAACTATGTAGTAGGGTGTGGTTCTTGTACGAACCATAGGAACTATGTAGAAGGGGGTGGTTCTTGTAAGAACCATAGGAACCTATTTAAATGTAGAAGGGCATGGTTCCCGTATTCCTGTGTATCTCTTCATCAGTGTTCCTTGATAAAACCAAACTATATAGAATTATAATGGTATATAATTTAACAATTTTCAGGATTTCTGCATAATGTGTATAGCTTTGTTGCACCAAATTGTAAACAACCCACCTAGTATTATATGATCAGGGCTCATTTACTTGGGTATCTTCACAGTTTGCCTTATTGTGATACCTTCATTACCTAGATTACCACCTTCCTTCCCTCGACCATGTCTGCCTAGATTACCATGCACCTTCCCTCCCGCGAGGATGACCTCTTTATCAGCTTTATGAAGCACTTGTTTGTCACTGTTGGTTTTCTCAAGTCAGTGGTCATTTCCTGTGGTCATCAGAATGGGAATAAAGTGACCGCTTATGTAGTAAATAGGTACTTTGTTAACTTGATCGACCATCCATTATGTCACTTGACCACTGCAATCTTGACAGGACAGTTTTTGTGTCATTGTAAATATGTTTAGGTCAGTTTAAAGTGTATTTTTGACTGCTTTATAAGTAGTTGTAAAGTGGGATAGGATAAACACAAGGGGATTTATTAATGTTTGGGATATACCTAGCTGTGTTTGGGGGTGTGATGTAAAAAGTATTTGGTTATAGATTTTGAAAGTGTATTCTTTTACTACCACATTTTATATTTTGCACTGTTTAAATGGTGATGAATTGATATATAAATTTCCAGGTGGAATTATAAATGATATTGTAAACTGGAATTTATAAAGACACATACATCTTTGACTGTGAGAGTGCCAGTCGTATTCATACCGCTAAGTAGAATTGGAGCAGGTAAGATAATTAATACTGTGTAGTCATATGTTTAGTTATACATATAGTCGTATGTGTAGTCTTGTGTAGTCATACATGTAGTTATATGTGTAATACAATATGTGTGTTCATATGTGTAGTCATACATGTAGTTATATGTGTAGTCATATGTGTATATGTGTAGTCATATGTGTAGTCATATGTGTAGTCATATGTGTAGTCATACATGTAGTTATATGTGTAGTCATATGTGTAGTCATACCTGTAGTTATATGTGTAGTCATATGTGTATATGTGTAGTCATATGTGTAGTCATACATGTAGTTATATGTGTAGTCATATGTGTAGTCATACATGTAGTTATATGTGTAGTCATACCTGTAGTTATATGTGTAGTTATACAGGATAAGTTAGATAATAAATTCTTTATTGAAAATGTATACAAAAACTTGTTTGAGGGTTCATCGGGACATAAACAGGACATTCCCATACACTGGAGACATGTAAATTAATTAGTGGAAACTTGTCAAAAGCAAAAGTAGAGAGAGCCAAGACTCCTCCTATAAGGAGTCACTCTAAATAACCTAATTACGGAAAAAGACAGCTGTTCCAAACTGTCTATGGTATCCATGTAAAGGACCTTGTCACTGATATTTCAGCATGGTGAGAGACAGTTGCAGGTTCGAAACCCCATTTGTCACAACTTATTTCATGAGACCATATAAAATAGTATTATTGAAAGAAGAGGCTAGTTTAGATTTCTGACACTCTTATCTTGACATAACTGGCCATAAGGACTGTACACACAATAGCCTTCTATCAAAACACTTTCAGCTATCAAAATATACAAACTCAGACTTCAATTAAATCATTTATTAAGATAGTCATCTGTAAATATTTGGTATATTGTGGGACAGCAAGTATAGGTAAACAATAAACGATTAAGACATATTTACTATGATAAACTATTGGCCTAGGAAGTGTCATTGCTGATTGTTATCAAAATTAGTCTTAGTAATGTCCAACTATTTACTATTTGTTATCATTGAGTTAACTGTAAACAAGTGTTGCTTGTAGATGGATGATGGTTGGTTGGCAATTCTGCCTTATACTGTCTTATACTGGATTTTCTAGTTGATGCACTATTTTCAAAATAATTTATGGTAAAGGGCTCTGGAAAACTTGGAAAAAAACTGAAAGAAATATCAAAAGACCATGATAAATAAAGGAGATGTGACCTATTGAAAATGTGCAAAGAAACATCAAAGGGTGTGGCCATCTTGGAATGATGATGTCATCGCGTCTTTTTACCATATCTGTCATATTGACTAAATACCTTTTTATGTCCGAAGGGTGGCATATAGTTGTCGCACTGTCTGTCCGTTCGTCTGTACAATCGTGTCGGCTTAATAACTCTGACAATTATGGACGGATTTTCAAATAACTTCGCACAATTGCTCACCACAACAAGACGTGTCGCGCACAAAATCCAGGTCCGTGGCTCCAAGGTCAAGGTCCTTAGAGGTCAAAGGTCTGTCCATTCGTCTGTACAATCGTGTCCGCTTAATAACTCTGACAATAATGGACGGATTTTCAAATAACTTCGCACAATTGCTCACCACAATAAGACGACGTGTCCTGCACAAAATCTAGGTGAGTGGCTCCAAGGTCAAGGTCACACTTAGAGGTCAAATGTCAAAACAAAGTGCTTTCATGTCCGGTTAATAACTCTGCCATTTATGGACATATTTTCAAATAACTTGGCACAATTGCTCACCACAACTAGACGACGTGTCGCGCACAAAACCCAGGTCCGTGGCTCCAAGGTCGAGGTCACACTTAGAGGTCAAAGGTCAAATCGTGTCCGGTCAATAACTCTGGCATTCCTGAACGGATTTTCAAATAACTTGGCTCAAGTGCTCACCATAACAAGACGCCGTGTCACGCACAAAATCCAGTTCCATGGCTCCAAGGTCAAAGGTCACACCTACAGGTCAAAGGTCACTTCGGGGGCATTTGTCACTTACTGTGACATTTCTGCAAATTGATTAAAATAAATATGTAATTGTAAAATGTATACATTGTATGTTTATTTTTTCATTTGCAGTGATTTTCTTTGCTTTACAAGATATTTTGTCAATATACCATATATGGTAAAAAGGCGCAATGATGTCATCGTTCCAAGATGGCCTCCTCCATTGATGTTGCTTTGCAAATGTTCAATAGGTCATATCTTCTTTAGTTTTCATGGTATTTTGATAATTCTTTCAGCTTTTTTTCAAGCTTTTCAGAGCCCTTTAAAATAATGGGTTTGCGGACCTCAGTAGGAGTGGGAAGATTTCTAAATTTGGACTGCTATATAACCATTACATTATTTCACCATGCAGCCAGAACTGTTTTTTGGGGGTGTGGATTTTATTCAAACCAAGATTTGAAGTTGCATTTAAAATGGATAAAAACAAAAACTTTCAATGTGTTATTATGTTTAAACCTTTTCTCAAAATAATTCAATGCAAGGCAATAACCTTTATCTCTGCATGAACATTATTAAACAGTTATCAGTTTCAAAGAAAAAAAGAAAAATTATTAAAATATAAATTAATTTTAACCTTAAAATTAAAGACGAAAGATACTATTTAAATAAATGGGTGAAACAGAAATCTAAATATGTATTTTTTTTTAAGTATGTGCACATTTCAAATGACAGTAAGGTAAAGGAAATAAACCATAAACAAAAATGTTTTTATTGTTAATTGATTGAATAGAATTGGATTTTATAGTCGCACCAACAGCTAAGGTCATATGGCGACTTTCCAGCTTCCATTGGTGGAGAGAGACCCCAGGTGCCCCTCCGGGCAATTTTCGTGCACGGGCGGGCACCTGGGTAGAACCACCGATGTTCCGCAAGCCAGCTGGATAGCTTCCTCACATAAAGATTCCTAGGCCCCTGAGGGATCGAACCTACAGCGGTGAGGGGCAAGTGATTTCAAGTCAGAGACGTTAACCACTCGGCCACGGACGCCCCTTTTTTATTGTTAAAGTCATCAACCAATTATTAGTATAAATCACCACTGATACTTATCTAAATTGGTTTTCGTAAATAATGTCAGTTATCTAAATGTATAATCATTTTATAACAATAATTATAAATGTTTGTGTAAAATTCCGCAGCACAACTGAATTAAGGCTTTTATCCTGGTTAAAGTGGCAGTAAGTAAGTAATTACATACTAATCATAGCGGTCATTCTAACCTAACCGTTTGTTGTGGTCATCCCCAATATAATATGTCAGGACAGTTTGCCATAAAGTGGTCGAAAGGTAATTACTTATTTCCCCTATAGCTCTAAACTTGTGACCAAATTGTTATTTCATGGAATTTGGTTTTGGTTAGTTGGTAAATTAGATGAGGTATGATATTACGATTATTTAAGTAGCAGTACTTCTGGGTGTTT
Organism: Cyrtodaria siliqua; assembly: GCA_037043455.1. NCBI lineage: Eukaryota > Metazoa > Mollusca > Bivalvia > Adapedonta > Hiatellidae > Cyrtodaria > Cyrtodaria siliqua. The sequence continues at coordinate 184,173 of JAWPHD010002256.1, forward strand.
TAACTGTGAATTAAAAGGGACTGCGGCATATTTGTGGGTCTATTTTGACATTTTCTAAACTAGATAAACATATACAAAAGTGTCTGCTGTTGGTATATACCTTGGTAGGAGGTATATAATACATATATTTTACATATTTCCAAATTTTGTTAAAACTCAACGAGGTGACCTGCAGACTACTAACCTACCCTCAACGTTTATATTATTTTATTTTATATAATGTTTTTCGTTTAAACAATAAACTAAATAGCGAAATAACATACCCTCAAATTAAAAGAAACAACTGCACATTTATTTCTCCATTTTTCCTAATTTTCTTGTGGGATGACAATAAACAATTCTCTTAATTGCATATTATCCTTGGCAGTATGAAGAATTATATCAAATATCAGAATTCAAATGAACTGAAATTGTGTTATCACATCATATAAGGTTATATTGGGACAGCAACCTCAGAGGGAGATGGTATAAATGATGAATAGGAGCATCAGGCATGCCCCCGACATGGAGCAACTCCATGTTCTGCAGCTCTCTCCAACACGGAGCGACTCCATGTGGGGCAGAGGTCTGCAGCTCTCTCTCCGAGAGGGAGTGCCTGCATGTGGGGCAGAGGTCTGCAGCTCTCTTGGACAGAGAGCGACTCCATGTGGTGCAGAGGTCTGCAGCTCTCTGACAGGGAGCGACTCCATGTGGTGCAGAGGTCTACAGCTCTCTCCGACAGGGAGTGACTCCATGTGGTGCAGAGGTCTGCAGCTCTCTCCGACAGGGAGCGACTCCATGTGGTGCAGAGGTCTGTAGTTCTCTGACAGGGAGCAACTCCATGTGATGCAAAGGTCTGCAGCTCCCTCCGACAGGGAGCGACTCCATGTGGTGCAGAGGTCTGCAGCTCCCTCTGACAGGGAGCGACTCCATGTGGTGCATAGGTCTGCAGCTCTCTCTGACAGGGAGCGACTCCATGTGGTGCAGAGGTCTGCAGCTCTCAGACAGGAAGCGACTCCATGTGATGCAGAGGTCTGAAGCTCTCTATGACAGGGAGCAACTCCATGTGGTGCAGAGGTCTGCAGCTCACTCTGACGGGGAACGACTGCATGCGATGCAGAGGTCTGCAGCTCTCTATGACAGGGAGCGACTCCATGTGGTGCAGAGGTCTGCACTCTCTAACAGGGAGCGACACCATGTGGTGCAGAGGTCTGCAGCTCTCTGACAGGGAGCGACGCCATGTGGTGCAGAGGTTTGTAGCTCTAAAGCACAATGCTTTATCCACTGAGCTACACATAATTCGAGAAGCTTTAAAACGATTATAGGGAAGAATAGTATTTTCATTATTTTATTTTATTGCACCTGAATCTGGTGCATCTCATATTTCAAAGTAACAATGACAGTTTACATAATTCTAAACATGTTAATTTTCTGTCTGCAAAGCTGTGTATGCAATTAAGGTAATGAGCAAAATATTAATATCTAACAATCTCCTACTGCCGTGCCAACTGGTTTCAAGACCCATTGTGGCGAATTTTATAGTTTTGTTCAATCCAATTAAACTGTTAAATAGTAACAGGATTGATTTTATAAGCGTTCTGTTTGCTTGAACTCTGTGAATTTCATGTTAAATATTTGTGTAAGAGGCAACATATGGCTTCAGCTTTTAGTCGACACAAATATGATCTTAAGTATAAGGATGCTCATAGCAGCAAAGTTGAAATGCAAATATGGGAGAGACTATTGCCTCCAGGAGTGGTGAAGCCACACAAGCACAAGTGGCAGCTAATATTGGATTTTATCACGAAAAAAGTTTGTCTTTTTTATGTCTATTTTTTTAAATTAATACAGAGGTCATAATACTGTCTCAGGGGTGGGGACCTTAGTCAGATTCTAAACACTGGTGAGTGGGGTGGTACTGCTGTCTCAGGGGTGGGGATCTTAGTCAGATTCTAAACACTGGTGAGTGGGGTGGTACTGCTGTCTCAGGGGTGGGGACCTTAGTCAGATTCTAAACACTGGTGAGTGGGGTGGTACTGCTGTCTCAGGGGTGGGGACCTTAGTCAGATTCTAAACACTGGTGAGTGGGGTGGTACTGCTGTCTCAGGGGTGGGGACCTTAGTCAGATTCTAAACACTGGTGAGTGGGGTGGTACTGCTGTCTCAGGGGTGGGGACCTTAGTCACATCCTAGAGACTGGTTAGTGCTGGATGGGGGTGGGGGTTGGGGTGGGGGTACTCACTGTCTCAGGGGTGGGGATCTTAGTCACATCCTAAAGACTGGGTGGGGATGGGGGTACTCACTGTCTCAGGGGTGGGGACCTTAGTCAGATTCTAAACACTGGTGAGTGGGGTGGTACTGCTGTCTCGGGGTGAGGATCTTAGTCACATCCTAGAGACTGGTTAGTGCTGGATGGGGGTGGGGGTTGGGGTGGGGGTACTCACTGTCTCAGGGGTGGGGATCTTAGTCACATCCTAAAGACTGGGTGGGGATGGGGGTACTCACTGTCTCAGGGGTGGGGACCTTAGTCAGATTCTAAACACTGGTGAGTGGGGTGGTACTGCTGTCTCGGGGTGAGGATCTTAGTCACATCCTAGAGACTGGTTAGTGCTGGATGGGGGTGGGGGTTGGGGTGGGGGTACTCACTGTCTCAGGGGTGGGGATCTTAGTCACATCCTAAAGACTGGGTGGGGATGGGGGTACTCACTGTCTCAGGGGTGGGGACCTTAGTCACATCCTAAGCACTGGTGAGTGGGGTGGGGTACTCACTGTCACAGGCATGGGGACCTTAATCACATCCTAAACACTGGTTAGTGGTGGGGGTACTCACTGTCACAGGCATGGGGACCTTAATCACATCCTAAATACTGGTTAGTGGTGGGGTACTCACTGTCACAGGCATGGGGACCTTAATCACATCCTAAACACTGGTTAGTGGTGGGGGTACTCACTGTCACAGGCATGGGGACCTTAATCACATCCTAAACACTGGTTAGTGGTGGGGGTACTCACTGTCACAGGCATGGGGACCTTAATCACATCCTAAACACTGGTTAGTGGTGGGGGTACTCACTGTCACAGACATGGGGACCTTAATCACATTCTAAATACTGGTTAGTGGTGGGGGTACTCACTGTCACAGACATGGGGACCTTAATCACATTCTAAATACTGGTTAGTGGTGGGGGTACTCACTGTCACAGACATGGGGACCTTAATCACATTCTAAATACTAGTTAGTGGTGGGGGTACTCACTGTCACAGGCATGGGGACCTTAATCACACCCTAAATACTGGTTAGTGGTGGTGGGTACTCACTGTCACAGGCATGGGGACCTTAATCACATCCTAAACACTGGTTAGTGGTGGGGATACTCACTTTCACAGGCATGGGGACCTTAATCACATCCTAAACACTGGTTAGTGGTGCGGGTACTCACTGTCACAGGCAGGGGGACCTTAATCACATCCTAAACACTGGTTAGTGGTGCGGGTACTCACTGTCACAGGCATGGGGACCTTAATCACACCCTAAATACTGGTTAGTGGTGGGGTACTCACTGTCACAGGCAGGGGGACCTTAATCACATCCTAAACACTGGTGAGTGGTGGGGGTACTCACTGTCACAGGCAGGGGGACCTTAATCACATCCTAAACACTGGTTAGTGGTTGGTGGGGGTGGGGCATTGGTGTGGGGGTTACTCACTGTCACAGGCATAAGGACCTTAGTCACATCCTAAACACTGGTTAGTGCTGGGTGGGCTGGGGTATTGAGGTGGGGGTACTCACTGTCACAGGCATGGGGACCTTAGTCACATCCTAAACACTGGTTAGTGCTGGGTGGGGATGGGGTGGGGGTACTCACTGTCACAGGGGTGGGGATCTTAGTCACATCATAAACATTGGTTAGTGTGTGTGTGTGTTTGGGTGGGGGGTGTAATCACTGTCACAGGCATGGGAATCTGAGTCACATCCTAAAGACTAGTTAGTGAGGGTGGGGGGTACTCGCTGTCACAGGCATGGGGATCTTAGTCACATCCTAAAGACTAGTTAGTGAGGGTGGGGGGTACTCGTTGTCACAGGCATGAGGATCTTAGTCACATCCTAAGACTGGTTAGTGAGGGTGGGGGGTACTCACTGTCACAGGCATGGGGATCTTAGTCACATCCTAAAGACTGGTAAGTGCGGTTTGTGGTGGGTGGAGGGTGTGTGGTGGTACTGAATGTCACAGGCATGGGGATCTTAGTCACATTCTAAAGACTGGTTAGTGGTGGGGGTACTGACTGTCACAGGCATTGGATCTTAGTCGCATCCTAAAGACAGTTAGGGGCTGGGTGGTGGGGGTATCGCTGCCAGGGGTGGCGACCTTAGTCCCATCCTAAATACTGGTGAATGGGTGGTGGGTGGGGGGGTGGGGGGGGGGTGGGGGGGTCAAACCTTAATCATCCCCTTATTTACTTATCTTAACACCTTGCATGAATACTGGTTTATACAACTTTTCAGCTCTAGATAATTAAATTCAGCTCTAATGAAGCTCACTCTTTTGCTTATAGCTCTACAGACTGAACTAATAGGGGTGGAGGTTCCTACAGACTGAACAAATAGGGGTGGAGGTACCTACAGACTGAACTAATAAGGTGGAGGTTCCTACAGACTGAACTAATAAGGTGGAGGTTCCTACAGACTGAACTAATAGGGGTGGAGTTTCCTACAGACTGAACTAATAGGGGTGGAGTTTCCTACATACTGAACTAATAGGGGTGGATTTTCCTACAGAATGAACTAATAGGGGTGGAGGTTCCTACAGACTGAACTAATAGGGGTGGAGTTTCCTACAGACTAAACTAATAGGGGTGGAGTTTCCTACAGACTGAACTAATAGGGTGAAGTTTCCTACAGACTAAACTATTAGGGGTGGCGTTTCCTACAGACTAAACTAATAGGGGTGGAGTTTCCTACAGACTAAACTATAAGGGGTGAAGTTTCCTACGGACTAAACTAATAGGGGTGAAGTTTCCTACAGACTAAACTAATAGGGGTGGCGTTTCCTACAGACTAAACTGAAGGTAGCGCCGTGGTGTAATGGTTAGCATTGCGGCTTAGTAACCCAGGGATCGCGCGTTCAATCCCAGCCAGGACCGAATTTGGGTTAATTACCGAAATATTTCAAAAGTATTTCCTACCTTACCAGTTTCCTACAGACTAAACTAATAGGGGTGGAGTTTCCTACAGACTAAACTAATAGGGGTGGCGTTTCCTACAGACTAAACTTAAATAGGGGTGGAGTTTCCTATAGACTAAACTAATAGGGGTGAAGTTTCCGACAGACTAAACTAATAGGGGCGGCGTTTCCTACAGACTAAACTAATAGAGTGGAGTTTCCTACAGACTAAACTAATAGGGGTGAAGTTTCCTACAGACTAAACTAATAGGGGCGGCGTTTCCTACAGACTAAACTAATAGGGGTGGAGTTTCCTACAGACTGAACTAATAGGGGTGGAGTTTCCTACAGACTGAACTAATAGGGGTGGAGTTTCCTACAGACTAAACTAATAGGGGTGGAGTTTCCTACAGACTGAACTAATAGGGTGGAGTTTCCTACAGACTAAACTAATAGGGGTGGCGTTTCCTACAGACTAAACTAATAGGGGTGGAGTTTCCTACAGACTAAACTAATAGGGGTGGCGTTTCCTACAGACTAAATTAATAGGGGTGGAGTTTCCTACAGACTGAACTAATAGGGATGGAGTTTCCTACAGACTAAACTAATGACTAAACTAATATGGGTGGCGTTTCCTACAGACTAAACTAATAGGGGTGGAGTTTCCTATAGACTAAACTAATAGGGGTGAAGTTTCCTACAGACTAAACTAATAGGGGCGGCGTTTCCTACAGACTAAACTAATAGGGGTGGAGTTTCCTACAGACTGAACTAATAGGGGTGGAGTTTCCTACAGACTAAACTAATAGGGGTGGAGTTTCCTACAGACTGAACTAATAGGGGTGGAGATTCCTAACTATTACATAACGTTCAAGTATAAACTTTAATTAATTACATCAATTTCAAAACCGGCTGCACAGCTTATACGAATCACTCTCGATGGCGCGGGGTGACAGCCTTGGTATGGTCTTCTATGGGAAGAAACCATACATAACTTTTGTCAAGTAACATGAAACTAATGCATTATCACAATCATATAGATTTGTTCAAATCAAGGGTAGGGAGTGACCTTACATGACTGTTCATCCAAATAGAGATATTTTTTATTGCTGTTTCTCATTTTGATCATAATCGGATGAGTTTTTGAGAGTTCTGTCATTGTTAAGATGTCACATTTGATTTCATAAGTTGGACTAATGGACAGAAGGGCAGTGTGTAATATTTCTCTAGTTTTGTTTGTGCTGACAAGTTCAATTAACTAACATGTAACGAGCATGATGCAAGAAAAAAAACGGACTATGATTGGGAATAAAAACATAGGGATATAGTGGAAATTATGGAAAGACTTTGTGTCCTGTTTTACAAGAAATTTGATCGAAGCTTTAATTAGGGTTATTGATCAATAATTTCATGAGTATATAAATACTGTTAAATACTGGAAATCACAGACAATAAACAGTCATCGGATTAAACAGCACTTCAGTATAATTGCTCTTTCAGTTGAAACACCCTTGAATAACTGCATATCACTTAAATCTTAGATAATCTGGATTAGTTACATAACCAGGTGATTATGATGTCACAAAGTCAGAATTATGGAGAGTTTTGACATTTTGTGTACACAAGAAAGATTGGAAAATATTTGATACCATTAATTGGACCCAAATAAAACACATTCCTACAGCGCAGACTGGTACTCTGAATGTGCATTCATTGTTCTGCTGCTGTAGGTACAGTTATGTGTGTGGTGAACAATTTCAGGGTTCAACCCAAAACTATTGTATCTCGTTCTATATTTATATATAGTTACAATAGCTTCACGTTCACCCTTGATTGGAATGAACTGGCCCATCATATTCTGTTTTTTTAGCTCTACTGATCAGAGATCAGCAGAGCTTATGCCGTGTTAGCTCTACTGATCAGAGATCAGCAGAGCTTATGCCGTGGTGCGTCGTCTGTCCGTCCGTCCGTCCGTCCGTCCGTTAACTTTTATTTGTAGCGACTACTCCTCTGAAACTACTGGATGGATATTCATAAAACTTTACAGAAATGTTGCCAATGAAGTCTAGTTGATCCTAGCAAAAATTCATGTTGATGTGAAATCCAAGATGGCCGCCAAAGCTGAAAATAGATTTTTTAAATTCAAGTTTGTAGTGACTACTTCTTGAAAACTATAAGTGATATTGATATGGGACTTTTTCTAAAATGATCAGCATGACATGATGTTGGTCCTTGTCGAAAATCGTTTTGATTTGACGTTAAACATGGCTGCCAGCGGCCATCTTTGTTTACATAGAGTTATATAATGAAAACTTGTAGCGACTACTCCTCTGAAACTACTTGACGGATTTTCATGAAACTTCACAGGAATGTTGCTCTTGATGTCTAAATGATCCTAGCAAAATTTTAGGTCGGCCGGAAATTCAAGATGGCCGCCACGGCTAAAAATAAATTTTCAAAATACAAGTTTGTAGCGACTACTTCTTGAAAACTATAAGTGATATTGATATGGGACTTTTTCTAAAATGATCAGCATGACATGATGTTGGTCCTTATCAAAAATCGTTTTGATTCGACGTTAAACGTGGCTGCCAGCGGCCATCTTTGTTTACATAGAGTTATATAGTAAAAACTTGTAGCGACTACTCCTCTGAAACTACTTGGCGGATTTTCATGAAACTTTACAGGAATGTTGCTCTTAATGTCTAATTGATCCTAGCAAAATTTAAGATTGGCCAGAAATTCAAGATGGCTGCCACAGTTAAAAATAGATTTTTAAAAAATAAGTTTGTAGCGACTACTTCTTGAAAACTATAAGTGATATTGATATGGGACTTTTACTAAAATGATCAGCATGACATGATGGTTATCCGAGTCGAACATTATTTTGATTCGACATTAAACATGGCTGTCAGCGGCCATCTTTGTTTACATAGAATTATATAATGAAAACTTGTAGCGACTACTCCTCTGAAACTACTGGGCGGATTTTCATGAACTTCACAGGAATGTTGCTCTTGATGTCTAATTGATCCTAGCAAAATATCAGGTCGGCCGGAAATTCAAGATGGCCGCCACGGCTAAAAATAAATTTTCAAAAAACAAGTTTGTAGCGACTACTTCCTGAAATCAAAATCAATCAGTAGAGCTTCAAGGTCATTGACCTCTTGTTAAAGCTACTCCCAGAGAGAGAGGGTACAGAGATTAAAATTCCTCTGGTTCTTTTGCGTACCAGGGGGGTTAAACTTCAGAATATGAATAACGGAATGGTGTTTTACAAGCCTTTAACAGCTTTTGTCATTTCGGGTTGGAATGAATCAAGATCCTGAGGGGGATGTTCTGAAAAGTCCTACATTACGAATATATAGCTTTGTTTGTTTGTATGGTATTTTACGTCATTTTCAACACATGTAAGGTTATATATGATGGTGGATTTTTTTGTGGTGGAGGCAGACCACCCACCTTTCCTGGGTAGAACCAGTACTGTACATCTCCCACCTTCCGTAAGAAGCGACACTTCCTCACTTACAAGTCGAGCTGCCAGTGGGGTGCAAACCCGTAGCGGTGAGAGGCGAGAAAGTTTACAACGCAACATTGTTAACCCCTCCACCACAAATACGCTCCATACATCTCTCTTTCTCTCTCTCCCTCTCTCTCTGTCCTGGCACTGGCATAGGGTATGTAACAAAAAAAACCATATATTATTATATAATTCTCATCTGCTTTCATTATATAATTCTCATCTGCTTTCATGGGAGACTACTCTTCAAACCTTAAGTGAATATTGGTGGAGACAAAGTTGCATTCAACTATAAAAATTGCACAATATTAGGGTAAGCGTTTTACCAAGTGTATGACAAGGGATGAATTGTTATTTATTATCTAGCTCATCAAAACACTATCTGACATTATTACTGAGCTGCCAAAGAGAGAGGGGGAACCCGGCTCTGAGCTGCCCCAGTGAGAGGGGGAACCCGGCTCTGAGCTGCCCCAGTGAGAGGGGGAACCCGGCTCTGAGCTGCCCCAGAGAGAGGGGGAACCCGGCTATGAGCTGCCCCAGAGAGAGGGGAAACCTAGCTCTGAGCTGCCCCAGAGAGAGGGGGAACCTGTCTCTGAGCTGCCCCAGTGAGAGGGGGAACCCGGCTCTGAGCTGCCCCAGAGAGAGGGGGAACCCGGCTCTGAGCTGCCCCAGAGAGAGGGGAAACCTAGCTCTGAGCTGCCCCAGAGAGAGGGGGAACCTGTCTCTGAGCTGCCCCAGAGAGCAGGAGAGCCTGGCTCTGAGCTGCCTCAGAGAGAGGGGAAACCTGGCTCTGAGCTGCCTCAGAGAGAAGGGGAACCTGACTGAGCTGCCCCAGAGAGAGGGGAAAATTGGCTCTGAGCTGCCCCAGAGAGAGGGGGAACCTGGCTCTGAGCTGCCCCAGAGTGAGGGGGAACCTGGCTCTGAGCTGCCCCAGAGAGAGGGGGAACCTGGCTCTGAGCTGCCCCAGAGAGAGGGAAACCTTGCTCGACTCTTACTACCAAACATATTCCTATGGACCTTCAACATACTGTAGGATTACATCTGTGAAGGTGCAGGTCATTGTTTCCTTAAATCATGTCTTTAAGCATAATGGCACAATAAGATAAATTTATGCATATTCCCATCATAAAACCATATTCTAATTGCTTCTGCGGCATAATATACACACCAGACTAGCTTTGCATTAATCCCAAACATTTATTTATATGACTCTCTGATGCATTATATCCACATGCTGTGTGAAAGACATGCATTTTGATGAGCAGACGGCAACACATTGGACATAAGATGGAAATAAAACTTGAATGAATGTTGAAATATCATACTACAGGAGCCAATCTTATTAGTAGAATTATGAGGGCAACAATAAATCTGAAATTTATTGTTTAAGCATGCATCCTTGATGGGAATACAATAAGCATGGTAGAAGGAAAAGTAATAAACGGTAGTTATGTAGATTGATAATTAAGATTGTCTTAACGATCAAAAGGTTTATAATGGAGTTAATGTAGAATTCTTATTTCATAATTTCCTTTTAAAAGTTTTTGTTAAAAGATGCATAAAACGTATACCACATTTATCCCTTATTACCACCTGCTGATGCATGAAAACACTATATGCACAAAAAGTGAGGAAAACAAGAACAAAATTTGTATGGAAATTATAAACATTTCTGTACAGTTTTCACAGATAATTTATATTTTCTGCTAAAAAAAGCTATGAAGGGTTATAGATCGTGCGGGAATTGATCACAGTTTCAGTGTCTCCCAGACATTCACGTAATGATGATATAAGTCGGAACAATTACTTTTATTACATGAAATTGTCTCTAAAAGAATCAAGGTCATCGCCATTATATAGTTGAAGCTAATTACAAGATCATTTTACGACAAAGCCTCAACATAGAAACAATTTTTCATTTTCTGGAAAAAAAATTTGCTTTTGCATTATATGTATTTTTGGTTCCCATGGTGATTGTTTGGATTCAAAGGTGGTAAATTTTCATTGATATGGGCAAAATAACTCCAGAGGATATTTTCTACAGACGAAACAACAAACTGGAAATTAGTAGGAGTCTGAATTCAGTATTTTGTTGCCCAACGGGATAAATACATACTGATTGTGTGAAAAAATAAATTTTCAGATATTTCTGATTAATTTAAAATTCTCGAATCATTATTTTTGTCTTTGAGCTTGTTCAGATTTGCTGGGAGACATTGGAGTTTGATATTTCACAGAAATTAAAGACTGTTGCAGAATTTTGTCTCGGAGATTGATTAAAACAGGCAATTTCAAGAACTGGCAAATATTTGCCGATAGTTTTTAATCTCTAGTGTCAATTTTTCGGAAATTATTCACTCTTTTAATCTTTTTCTAATGACTCATATTTAAATATTTTGCCGCCAGATTGTATAGTTAGATAATGACACAGGAAGTGGGAGACTGTGACAGAATACTGGGAGCTTTAAATCATGAAAAGATCATTCAGAGTGCAACTATTGTATTTGTTGATATAAATTTCATAAAAACACAATGAAACAAATGTAAAGTTCAGGTCTGGTTCCAGAAAATCTGGGAACTTGCAAATCTCACAGTCACTGCCATGAATTTTAATCACAGCCTTCGAAAACAGTTCTTGTATTGTGTAAGGAAATGTGGTATATCGGACAATGCAGTATTTCAGTTTTGTGCAGATTAATTAAAAAATACAGAAGGATGCAAGTTGAACAAAGTTGAGATTATTACCCAAATCAGAGTTGGGTAATAAGTAATTGAGTAATATATAAATATCACATTCATGAGAGGGTGCTAGTAAGAATGTTCACCCTGAGGATATGATTATCGCCCGAGGATGAAATCCCCTCGGGCAAAAACAAGATTCATTTTCAGTATCGATTTCACTTTGCCAGATTTCTTTTTTGAAAAAAAACCATTTTTTTTCTAAAAGTTGTTATGAATGTTATATCGTTGGATCGGAAATAACGTAACTAAGAAAATGAGTGGTAGTTTATTGAAATCGGTCAAGTACTTTTGAAGTTATATGATGAGTTAAAAATAGCAATTTCACCATACTGAGCCGATCACGTCACCAAAACAGCGCACATCAAAGCTGCGCATGTGATAATTTTTTTACTATCACCCTGCGATTTACTATCACCCTGTACTATCACCCTCGCTCTCGTGAGATAGTAAGAAATTACACATTGTTGTCTATGGGGATTTAGCATGGGTGTCTTATGTGAGGTATAATAACACAATGTATCTACTCTTCCCTAACAATCCGAGAGGCATAATTAGAATATCACATCTCTTCAGATTTTCCAGTACCCTATGCTAAGAATAGGGCTGACTATTGAAGGGACAATTGACTAGTGCAATAGTATTGCTATTGCAGAAATTACAACTGCAATACTATTACCATTGAGATATACTATTGCAATACTATTGGGCAAAATTGAATTATTACAACTACCTTATGAGATACAACTATAACAAAAGAAGCAGATGTTTTTTTGTTTTGATATTATCTCCAAATGAACAAAATGAACTATAAAAAGACAAATAAATTATTATCCACAAAGAGGACTTTGCATTTTTAATTCTGACAATTTCGAACGGTGTGTTTGCGGCCATATTTGTTGTTACTTCGTGATGTATCATTGACTTCTACAAGACGGGACATTCAAAATAAACGATATGAGGAAAGCGATCCAGTAAAGTAATTGATGTCCAAGACAAACAAAATACTCACCAAAATAAACTTTTTGTTTTTTTGTTTTTTTATAAATATTTGTGTTAATTCAATATTCCTGCGTTACAATAAATAATTTACAAGCGTTAGTTTAGATTCCTAAATTGCATGTTCAACAATCAATCGACTCGTCTTTTAGTAGTCACCATTAGTTTTACAACTTTAGGAATCCCCATATATATTAAAATCAATACTGACTATCCCTCTAGGTCAAATGAATCCATGCGTGCATCTGCTTAATTTTTCGAAATGGCTAATTTAGGAGAGGAAACCACAACAGATGTAACAAGAGGGCCATGATGTTCCTATATCGCTCACCTGAGTTAATTTGAACCAATAAAAGAGGGCCAGGGCCAAGATGGCCCTAAAGCGATCAACTGAGTACTGGCACACTATCGAACTTCTTCGAAATCTTATGGTCATATACAATCGTGCAAGTTTGGTTAAGGTTGTTCAAGAAATGTGGGCTCTGTTGTGTATAACAACATTGATATAGACAGTTTAAGACACTGACAAAGTTTAGTAAAGATCAAATATAAAATGAAGGTGCTAGAGAATAACACCTTGGGCAGAGCCAAATGTGACCCCAGGGCTACATGTAATATATGAGAGCTGTGTGCTTTGTGGTTTTAGAAAAGAAGATTTTTTAAGTTTTTCCCTATACAAGTCTATGTAAAACGTGACCACTGGGGCGGGGCCAAATGTGAACCCAGGGTCACCATTTGAACAAACTTGGTAAAGGACCATAAGAGTATAGTAAATGCAAAATATTAAACCTCTGGCTCTTGTAGTTCCAGAGAAGAAGACTTTAATGTGTTTCCTAATTTAAGTCTATGTAAAACTGTGACCCACGGAGTGGGGTCAAATTTTACCCCTGGGTCATCATTTGAACAAATTTGGTAGAGGACCATAATCTAATAGTAAATGCAAAATATTAAACCTCTGGCTCTTGCAGTTTCAGAGAAGATTGTTTTTTTCCTATATATATAAGTTTATATAAAACTGTGACCCCGGGGGCGCGGCCATGTTTGACACAAGGGTCACCATTTGAACAAACTTGGTAGAGGAACATAAGCTTATAGCAAATGCAAAATATTAAGCAGTTCCAGAGAAGTAGATTTTTTTCAGTTTTTCCCTATACAAGCCTATGTAAAACTGTGACCCCCGGGGTGGGGCCAAATATGACCCGTGGGTCACCATTTGAACAAAATTGGTAGAGGACCATGAGCTTATAGCAAAAGATTTTTTAAGTTTTTCCCTATACATATCTATGTAAAACTGTGACCCCTGGGGCGGGGACAAATTTGACCCCAGGGTCACCATTTGAACAAACTAAGTAGAGAACCATAAGCTGATGCTACATGTAATACATGAGAGCTCAGTGCCATGTGGTTCCAGAGAAGAAGAATTTTTCCAGTTTTTCCCTATACAAGCCTATGTAAAACTATGATCCCCGGGTCGGGGGCCAAATGTGACCCCTGGGTCACCATTTGAACAAATTTGGTAGAGGACCATAAGCTTATAGCAAATGCAAAATATTAAACCTCTGGCTCTTGCAGTTTCAGAGAAGAAGATTTTTTAAGTTTTTCCCTATACATGTCTATGTAAAACATGTGACCCTTGGGGCGGGGCCAAATGTGACCCCAGGGTCACCATTTGAACAAGCTTTGTAAAGGACCATAAGCTTATAGTAAATGCAAAATATCAAACCTGACTAGCTCTTGCAGTTTCCGAGAAGAAGATTTAAAAAAAATAATTCCTATACAAGTCTATGTAAAACTGTGGCCCCCGGGGCGGGGACAAATTTGACCCCAGGGTCACCATTTGAACAAACTAAGTAGAGGACCATAAGCTGATGCTACATGTAATACATGAGAGCTCCATGCCATGTGGTTCCAGAGAAGAAGATTTTTTTTCAGTTTTTCCCTATACAAGCCTATGTAAAACTGTGACCCCCGGGGCGGGGCCAAATGTGACCCCTGGGTCACCATTTGAACAAACTTGGTAAAGGACCATAAGCTCATAGTAAATGCAAAATATCAAACCTCTGGCTTTTGCCGTTTCCGAGAAGAAGATTTTAAAAAAAATATCCAATATAAGTCTATGTAAAACTGTGACCCCCGGGGCGGGGACAAATTTGACCCCAGGGTCACCATTTGAACAAACTTAGTAGAGGACCATAAGTTGATGCTACATGTAATATATGAGACCTCTGTGCCTTGTGGTCTCAGAGAAGATTTTTTAAAGATTTTTCCTATATGTCTATATGGAATACATGCAAAATCTCAATATACAAACTTTGGACCCCCGGGGCATGGCCATTTTTGACCCCGGGGACTTCATTTGAACAAACCTGATAGTCTAGACGTTGGCGATCATTTTAAAAGAAAAACTGTTGAAATCTGTCCAGCGGTTCTTGAGAAGAAGATTTCTTAAGGTTTCAACTATATATGGTAATGGCGGCCATCTTGGATGTTGCGCTGACCTAATTTTAACAAAGCTAAAAAGTATTCATCTAAGGATCATCCACGTGAAGTTTGGTCAAAATTGGCATAGCGGTTTCTGAGGAGAAGTTATTTGAAGCAAAAGTTAACGACGGAC
Organism: Cyrtodaria siliqua; assembly: GCA_037043455.1. Classification (NCBI taxonomy): domain Eukaryota; kingdom Metazoa; phylum Mollusca; class Bivalvia; order Adapedonta; family Hiatellidae; genus Cyrtodaria; species Cyrtodaria siliqua. The sequence continues at coordinate 199,185 of JAWPHD010002256.1, forward strand.
GACGGACGAAGAGTGATACCAATAGCTCACCTTTGAGCCTTCGGCTCAGGTGAGCTAAAAACACACAAATGAAGTTATTAATCAGATTATTAAATGAAATATATACTGACTATTGTAACTATCGATAGTACAGCATACTATTGGCGATAGTAATCGATAGTTCAAGTTCCTATTGATGCATTGCTATTGGGACGATCACTGTTGCAATACATCGATAGTTTGATGTATTGTTACACCTCTAGCTAAGAATTATAGAAATCTATTCGATAATAAGAGTAGGGCACGGTTCCAGGATTCCTATGTATCCTTCCCCTCTCTCTGGGGCGGCTCTAAATAACCTATACTGTGTTGATGAGCCGTTAACAACATTCAATTCAATTATTTAGTCTTATGTTCTGTTGCCAGTGTACTTAATGTAGCAGAATCATCTTAGACTTATAAAGCCACTTTATTGTAAATTCAATAAAAAAAAAATGAATGTTAAAAAAAAAAAAAAATCAGAAAAGTAAAGTCCATTAGGGCTCTATCCTAGACATAGTATAAACTGAATCGGTCAATGGTTTCGGACAAACAGTTGATTACTTACAGGGTATATATACAAATGTATAGGTATATCCCTATTCTGGATTCATGATCATTCTGCTTGAAAAAAATGCAGCAGTTCAAGGCAAGGTGAAGCTCTCAGTCTTCCACAAATAGAAACAATTGAGTAAAGTTGAATTTCCGTGACTAATGAATTATTTATTGAAACCTGATCTCCGTGCTTCAGATTGTCTCAAAACTATTTCCTCAGATGGCCTTAGAGGTCATGCATCTAATTGAAATGGGAGAAGCTTGATTGTTTAATTCATGAATTAAGATGTATGAATATTAATTATAAAAGTTCAAGAGTTGTTGCACTGGGATATTTCTGACTGAACAGTGGAAAATTTGTGGAGGAGGTCTTTTGAGATACAAGTAAACATAAATTACAAACAAGAGGGAAGCTGTGTCATTTTTAGTATGATTGGAACATGCTAAAGTTCTAGTAATTTGTGTTCTGAAATCTGAAAGGGTAAAGTTGAAAAAGTACTGTGATGCTGAAATTACTTGAGGTGAGCCTCCTTAAATACTGAACTTGAGTGACCATTACATGAATTATACGATTTGTATAGAAGTAATGGAATAACATTGAAACTGATGCTTCAGCACAAATACCCAAGGGTTGCAGCAGTTCACCGGTTGTTTCTCGGCACGTTCCCATTGTTTGAACTAGTAATGTGAGAGCAAATATTTGGTATTGTCACAAAGACGGGATATTTAATACTTTTGTTGATAAACACTTAAAACCTGGAATTACCTCTAGACGGAGGCGATTGGAGAACTGGGTAAACAGTCTTGGTGATTCACCGCTGTTATTGGAACTTAGCTCTGGGAAGGTGTTCTTTGAGTATGGGGAACATGACATGTGTTCTATTGTTATCCGAAGCTCTAAATGAGTGCATAATCTACCTACTGAAGCTGACCCAATCATGAACTAGCGATTCAGCCCCTTCAACGGTCATTTGCCATCCGTAATTGCAACTCAAGTACATACTGTTCAAGGGACAATCTGCTTTGTTTCTCAAGAACTCATTGCATGCATTAGTGTGTGGTTTCTTTTTCATTTGTAGCAAGAGCTTTTAGAGTTTTTAAAAGTACGCTGGCTAGATGAATTAAATAGGGTTGATTTTCTGGCCTGGGTGTGAGCAATGACCTTAATGTAGCTGATGGTGAAATCACAATTATTGTTGCTGATGAATATTGTGTAGGTTATTTTGAGCAGCTCCCAGACAGAGGAAGAGGATGCAAATGGTTTTATTATATATCATAAAATATAAGCATTTTTCATTAGAAGCAGTCGTGTGTGATTAAATAGTTTTGACCATTCTGATGCGACATATGCCGACCGTGCAATAGTTCATTCTGTAACCCTTGAATAGTACATTTAGCATTCAATAGTTCATCTGTGTCATTGATGCGCTTTTGTTAAGACAGCAACGAGTGACATCAATGTCATGTGGAAGTGCAATAGTACTTTTAGCGTGCAATAGTTTGTATTTATTATACATCATGTCAATCCCCCATGTTAAATTCCCATTGACTGCTATTTAACATTTTGCGCTGTCGAATGCTGCCACACCCTGTAGTGACATCTCTGGAGGGCAACATTTTTTTAAAATGTTACCCTCCCAATTACATCATCTCGGAATCAATGTATTTCTTATGATAAAATCCGACGTCACAGCAAGTTTATAAATAGAATATTGTTTTTTTCCATGACTAACACGTTATGCGCTAATGAACTAGTGAACACTTTATTAGTATATGTATTACGTTATATATATTTCTAAAATGTTGATGTAATGTGCATTTTTGTTTAAAGATATGACCAATGTTTGTGTTGACCATAACGTGTTACTTAATCAAAACTGGTTAATAAATAAATAAAAACATCCTCTTTTTTAATAAGAATTAAATGGACCAATTTTTACATGTTTTATTCCCCCAAAATCTTCTCTTTTTTTTCGGTATTATAAAATAAATATCACTGCGAGGGTGACAGTGGATATTGTCAACCTTTGGAAAAATAATGTCAACTTCGGCTTCGCCTCAGTCAACATTATTTTCCTCAGGTTGACAATATCCACTGTCACCCTTGCAGGATGCAATATTTATAAAATGTCATCGGCGCTCTTTTTTATAAGTAAAACAATTAAAAAACGCTTATATTTATGATATATATAATAAAGACTATTATTATTATATATATAATAAAACAACTATTTCATTCCTTAGAAGTCAATGGATTAGAATCTTTTCATCGTGCCCTTCTCGGTACAGTAGTCACTCCCCTTGATGTTATGTCAGCTAACCTTGAACTCATCCCTTGATGTTATGTCAGCTAACCTTGAACTCATGGCCTGATGTTATGTCAGCTAACCGTCAACTCATCGCTTGATGTTATGTCAGCTAACCTTGAACTCATCCCTTGATGTTACGTCAGTTAACCTTGAACTCAACGCTTGATGTTACGTCAGCTAACCTTGAACTCATGGCCTGATGTTATGTCAGCTAACCTTGAACTCATCCCTTGATGTTATGTCAGCTAACCTTGAACTCATCGCTTGATGTTACGTCAGCTAACCTTCAACTCATGGCCTGATGTTACGTCAGCTAACCTTCAACTCATGGCCTGATGTTATGTCAGCTAACCGTCAACTCATCGCTTGATGTTATGTCAGCTAACCTTGAACTCATCCCTTGATGTTACGTCAGTTAACCTTGAACTCAACGCTTGATGTTACGTCAGCTAACCTTGAACTCATGGCCTGATGTTATGTCAGCTAACCTTGAAATCATCGCTTGATGTTACGTCAGCTAACCTTCAACTCATCGCTTGATGTTACGTCAGCTAACCTTCAACTCATGGCCTGATGTTATGTCAGCTAACCTTGAACTCATCTCTTGATGTTATGTCAGCTAACCTTGAACTCATGGCCTGATGTTATGTCAGCTAACCTTGAACTCATGGCCTGATGTTATGTCAGCTAACCTTGAACTCATCGCTTGATGTTATGTCCGATAACCTTGAACTCATGGCCTGATGTTACGTCAACTAACCTTGAACTCATCCCTTGATGTTATGTCAGCTAACCTTGAACTCATCCCTTGATGTTATGTCAGCTAACGTTGAACTCGTGGCCTGATGTTATGTCAGCTAACCTTGAACTCATCCCTTGATGTTATGTCAGCTAATCTTGAACTCATCCCTTGATGTTATGTCAGCTAACCTTGAACTCATCCCTTGATGTTATGTCAGCTAACCTTGAACTCATCCCTTGATGTTATGTCAGCTAACCTTGAACTCATGGCCTGATGTTATGTCAGCTAACCTTGAACTCATCCCTTGATGTTATGTCAGCTAACCTTGAACTCATCCCTTGATGTTATGTCAGCTAACCTTGAACTCATGGCCTGATGTTATGTCAGCTAACCTTGAAATCATCGCTTGATGTTACGTCAGCTAACCTTCAACTCATCGCTTGATGTTACGTCAGCTAACCTTCAACTCATGGCCTGATGTTATGTCAGCTAACCTTGAACTCATCTCTTGATGTTATGTCAGCTAACCTTGAACTCATGGCCTGATGTTATGTCAGCTAACCTTGAACTCATGGCCTGATGTTATGTCAGCTAACCTTGAACTCATCGCTTGATGTTATGTCCGATAACCTTGAACTCATGGCCTGATGTTACGTCAACTAACCTTGAACTCATCCCTTGATGTTATGTCAGCTAACCTTGAACTCATCCCTTGATGTTATGTCAGCTAACATTGAACTCGTGGCCTGATGTTATGTCAGCTAACCTTGAACTCATCCCTTGATGTTATGTCAGCTAATCTTGAACTCATCCCTTGATGTTATGTCAGCTAACCTTGAACTCATCCCTTGATGTTATGTCAGCTAACCTTGAACTCATCCCTTGATGTTATGTCAGCTAACCTTGAACTCATGGCCTGATGTTATGTCAGCTAACCTTGAACTCATCCCTTGATGTTATGTCAGCTAACCTTGAACTCATCCCTTGATGTTATGTCAGCTAACCTTGAACTCATGGCCTGATGTTATGTCAGCTAACCTTGAACTCTTGGCCTGATGTTATGTCAGCTAACCTTGAACTCATGGCCTGATGCTATGTCAGCTAACCTTGAACTCATGGCCTGATGTTATGTCAGATAACCTTGAACTCATCCCTTGATGTTATGTCAGCTAACCTTGAACTCATCCCTTGATGTTATGTCAGCTAACCTTGAACTCATGGCCTGATGTTATGTTAACTAACCTTGAACTCATCCTTTGATGTTAGGTCAGCTAACCTTGAACTCATCCCTTGATGTTATGTCAGCTAATCTTGAACTCATCCCTTGATGCTATGTCAGCTAACCTTGAACTCATCTCTTGATGCTATGTCAGCTAACCTTGAACTCATCCCTTGATGCTTTGTCAGCTAACCTTGAACTCATCCCTTGATGTTCTGTCAGCTAACCTTGAACTCATCCCTTGATGTTATGTCAGCTAACCTTGAACTCATCGCTTGATGTTATGTCAGCTAACCTTGAACTCATCCCTTGATGTTATGTCAGCTAACCTTGAACTCATCCCTTGATGTTATGTCAGCTAACCTTCAACTCATGGCCTGATGTTATGTCAGCTAACCTTGAACTCATCTCTTGATGTTATGTCAGCTAACCTTGAACTCATGGCCTGATGTTATGTCAGCTAACCTTGAACTCATGCCCTTGATGTTATGTCAGCTAGCCTTAAAACTCATGGCCTGATGTTATGTCAGCTAACCTTGAACTCATGGCCTGATGTTATGTCAGCTAACCTTGAACTCATCGCTTGATGTTATGTCAGATAACCTTGAACTCATGGCCTGATGTTATGTCAACTAACCTTGAACTCATCCTTTGATGTTATGTCAGCTAACCTTGAACTCATCCCTTGATGTTATGTCAGCTAACCTTGAACTCATCCCTTGATGTTATGTCAGCTAACGTTGAACTCGTGGCCTGATGTTATGTCAGCTAACCTTGAACTCATCCCTTGATGTTATGTCAGCTAATCTTGAACTCATCCCTTGATGTTATGTCAGCTAACCTTGAACTCATCCCTTGATGTTATGTCAGCTAACCTTGAACTCATGGCCTGATGTTATGTCAGCTAACCTTGAACTCATCCCTTGATGTTATGTCAGCTAACCTTGAACTCATCCCTTGATGTTATGTCAGCTAACCTTGAACTCATGGCCTGATGTTCAGCTAACCTTGAACTCATGGCCTGATGCTATGTCAGCTAACCTTGAACTCATGGCCTGATGTTATGTCAGATAACCTTGAACTCATCCCTTGATGTTATGTCAGCTAACCTTGAACTCATCCCTTGATGTTATGTCAGCTAACCTTGAACTCATGGCCTGATGTTATGTTAACTAACCTTGAACTCATCCTTTGATGTTAGGTCAGCTAACCTTGAACTCATCCCTTGATGTTATGTCAGCTAATCTTGAACTCATCCCTTGATGGTATGTCAGCTAACCTTGAACTCATCCCTTGATGTTATGTCAGCTAACCTTGAACTCATCCCTTGATGCTATGTCAGCTAACCTTGAACTCATCCCTTGATGTTATGTCAGCTAACCTTGAACTCATCCCTTGATGTCATGTCAGCTAACCTTGAACTCATCCCTTGATGTTACGTCGGCTAACCTTGAACTCATCCCTTGATGCTATGTCAGCTGACCTTGAACTCATCCCTTGATGTTATGTCAGCTGACCTTGAACTCATCCCTTGATGATATGTCAGCTGACCTTGAACTCATCACTTGATGTTATGTCAGCTGACCTTGAACTCATCCCTTGATGTTATGTCAGCTAACCTTGAACTCATCCCTTGATGCTATGTCAGCTAACCTTGAACTCATCCCTTGATGCTATGTCAGCTAACCTTGAACTCATCCCTTGATGCTATGTCAGCTAACCTTAAACTCATCCCTTGATGTTATGTCAGCTAACCTTGAACTCATCCCTTGATCTTATGTCAGCTTACCTTGAACTCATCCCTTGATGCTATGTCAGCTAACCTTGAATTCATCCCTTGATGTTATGTCAGCTAACCTTGAACTCATGGCCTGATGTTATGTCAGCTAACCTTAAACTCATCCCTTGATGCTATGTCAGCTAACCTTGAACTCATGGCCTGATGTTATGTCAGCTAACCTTGAACTCATCCCTTGATGCTATGTCAGCTAACCTTGATCTCATGGCCTGATGTTATGTCAGCTAACCTTGAACTCATCCCTTGATGCTATGTCAGCTAACCTTGAACTCATGGCCTGATGTTATGTCAGCTAACCTTGAACTCATCCCTTGATGCTATGTCAGCTTACTTTAAACTCATCCCTTGATGTTACGTCAGCTAACCTTGAACTCATCACTTGATGTTATGTCAGCTAACCTTGAACTCATCCCTTGATGCTATGTCAGCTGACCTTGAACTCATCCCTTGATGTTATGTCAGCTAACCTATCTAAAGGATAAATGTATCTCTTGAAAGTCTTTGAAAGGACTCTTTTTTTTCAAAGCCAAAATTAGCATAATTATATAATATAGAAAATTATATTTTTAGATAATAATTTGTCTTATTTCTGTATTTCATGATTAATCATTGTTCTGCGTGCTACAGTCGTGCTACACTCCGTAATCATGAACAATCGGCATCCACTTCTATTATGTATATTCAGCAAAACATAAAAACAATAAAATTCCATTTCTGTTTCCACGGAAACTGAAGCCAAGCAAGCATAGGATTACTGCCATTGTCGTGCAATAACATTTGCTTTCATCCTCCTTTCAAACCCTATTGATGATGTTCGTCTTCAGACAGTTATCCGCTTTTATTGTGGATACCACAAAACTGCGCCACGGCTTCTTTATTAAATGGCCACAAATACTTTCTGTCCTGGTCCAACGGTGATCACCCGTCCGCGCAGATCATAAAAGGGCAATATCAGATCCCTTTTAATCCCATTTTGTGTCTAAACTTGAGACTACTTGAAAGCTGGGGCTGTCACCGATGGTCGTTAAGTAGGATTTCTTTTTCCACAATTAAATTAACACCGAGATTGAACACAAACTGGAATGCAGATAAACACCAAATTTGGAAGATGCATTAAATGGTGATGGAACCAGATGTTTGACTTTTTTCCATGCTTATATAATTCTCTACCTAGGTGGGCATAATACAGTGGATTCATATTATAAAAAAAAGTATGATAATGGACCTTTGGAAATGGCCGAGCACGACACATACGAAATATTGCAGTCTCGGTTTGATTGAGACTGTTCATGAGCGGTAGTGAAATATGCTAGCTACCGCTCACGCCCTCTAGCCCCGGGTTGAGCAGAACTCAACCATAGGTCTTATAATTTTGAGTTTGTGTTTAAAATTGTAGTCCTATATCTAGTTTAATAGTTACAATGTCATATTTCATATTTTATCTTTTTTAAGATTGTTTAGGTCACATAAAGCATCATTCCTAATATTGTCTGTTTAGCAAAACCAAAGATGGACAGTTCAAAATGTTGCATTGTGCAGTTTTTGTACTGATGTAGAATTTAGTAATTAAAAGTTGGCAAAGAAATAGTTTTAACATAAGCAGTTCAAGGTAGATAATTATTTGCCCTTTTCACAAACATTTCCTAATTATCTGTTACATATCATTGTAATTGTGGCACTTTTCCACAATTTTCTGTTTAACAAATAAACACTTGACCAGCATGAATATTAACCAGATAACAGTGTTTATCTTATCACTTTTATTTATAGTAAAAAAAAACAACCTCTGTTTGTTCCATGTAATTGGCGCTTCATGTTGGTTCATTTCGAGGGTCACTTATTACTGGCTTTAAATCGCCCTTAGTAAATACCCCATTTATAGACCTGGTAACTATGAAAAGGTTAATTGGCCATTATCTGTACATTGCAAAACATAAAACTGGCCTCAATTAAGCTTCTCACTGATTTAGAGCAGGCGTAAGAGTGGTCTGGGTCATATAAAGGCATTGATTTACTGGATGACCACAAGATTTATGTCACTATTGTCAGGAAGAACCAAAAGTTCAGAAACCTGTTTAGTGAGGGCTTGATCTTAAAATGTAAAAAAATTATATATCGAAAGGGCTAAAAGTTAAATAATGTTATGATTTTACTAACTAAAGCTGCATTAAAAAAAAAAAAATATGCTGAAGTATTGCATAGCAATACACGTCCCCCTACCAGGCATTTTTTCAGTAATAGCGACCTTGACTTTGACCATAATTATGCCCCCCTACCCGAAGGGGGGGCATATGGCTTTGCACAGGCGTCTGTCGGTCCATAATCTTCTTGTCTTTGCGAGAACTCAAGAACAGCTGGCACTACAAGCTCGAAACTTGCCAGGAATGTTTGTGTCATGGGGTAGTTGTGCACCTCCCCTTTTGGGTAGATTCGCATAAGAAATGTGGTTGCCAGGGTAACAAAACATATAAAAAAAATGTTGGTCGGTCGGTCCACTTTGTCTTTGTGATAACTCGAGAACGGCTGGCACTACAAACTCGAAACTTGGCAGAAATGTTTGTGTCATGGTGTAGCTGTGCACCTCCCCTTTTGGGTAGATTCGCATAAGAAGTGTGGTTGGCATGGTAACAAAACATGTAAAAAAACACTGAAAATCGCCTGTCTTCGCGCTAACTCAAAAACAGCTTGAACTACAAACTCGAAACTCGGCAGGAATGTTTGTGTCATGGTCTAGTTGTGCACCTCCCCTTTTGGGTAGATTCGCATAAGAAATGTGGTTGGCATGGTAACAAAACATGTAAAAAAACACTGAAAATCGCCTGTCTTTGCGCTAACTCAAAAACAGCTTGAACTACAAACTCGAAACTCGGCAGAAATGTTTGTGTCATGGTGTAGTTGTGCACCTCCCCTTTTGGGTAGATTCGCGTAAGAAATGTGGTTGGCATGGTAACAAAAGTTGTAAAAAAATCACTAAAAATCGCTTGTCTTCGTGATAACTCGAGAACAGCTGGCACTACAAACCCAAAACTCGGCAGAAATGTTTGTGTCATGGTGTAGTTGTGCACCTCCCCTTTTGGGTAGATTCGCATAAGAAATGTGGTTGGCATGGTAACAAAACTTGTATAAAATCACTAAAAATCACTTGTCTTCGTGATACTCAAGAACAGCTGGCACTACAAATGCCAAACTTGGCAAGAATATTTGTCTCATGGTGTAGTTATACATCTCCCCTTTTACGTAGATTCGCATAAGAAATGTGGTTGCCATAGTAACAAAACTTGTAAAAAAAAATCACTAATAATTGCTCGTTATTTTTTAAAACTATTTTGGCTTATGGCTTCAAATTTTTAAATCTTTTTTTTTTTTTTTTTTGTTTTTTTGTTTTTTTGTGAAATTTTAATTATTTTTTTTAATTTTTTTTTTTGTTTTTTTTTTGTTTTTTTTTTTAAATTTTTTTTTTTTTTTTATTATTATTTTTTTATTATTATATTTTTTTTTTTTTGTTTAATTTTTTTTTTTTTTTTTGAATTTCAGTTTTACATAGAGTTATAGGGAATAATTTCAAAACTACAAGAGATAAAGGTTTAATTTTATTTAATATCAGCTTTTGGATCCTCTACCAAGTTTGTTCAAATGGTAAATCTGGGGTCAAATTTGGACCCCGCCCCGGGTGTATCCAGTAGAACGATACAGGCCCTCTTGGGCCTATTGTTTTTAATATACAAGTATGTTATGATGTTTCTATATTTTAACCTAAAGACCATATTAATTTAAAATTATTTTTTAAATTACCTCCCTTTATTGAATGAATATTAAGATTAAATTTGATTCTAATTAAAAAAAAATCATTTATGATTTATTTTCACTCTTTAAACTCAAACTATTGAATAATTTTGACATATGGGATACATTATTTTGATGAAGAAATGCAAATTAAGCAACCCATGTGAAAGACCTACATATATATAAGGATAACTGCCAATGATACACTATGATTGAGTTTGTTGGTGGAGGGACTATAAACCTTAGAACTATACACACACACACACACACACACTATGTACGGTATATGTGAAGACTCACTAAAAATTGCTTGGCTTCCTTAACTCAAAAACAGCTGGCACTCACAACTTGGCAGTAATGTTTGTGTCATGGTTGTTCAAGGGGGGCATATATGTTTTACAAACATTTCTTGTTGAAACTTGCTTTTCATATAAGCCACCTAAACAGCAAGTTTCAGGCCAATATCGCATTCAGTAGATTTGAAAAAAACCACATTTGTAGCGACTACTTTCTGAAAACTATATTAAAGTGATATTGATATCAGACTTTTTCTAAAATGATTAGCATGTGAGAGTGTTGGACATTGTTGAAAATCATTTTGATTCAGTGTTAAACATGGCTGCCAGTGGCCATCTTTTTTCATGAAACTTCACAGGAATGCTGATCTATCAAAACTTTTCAGTAGAGCTTCAAGGTCATTGACCTCTTGTTTGTGGTAGAGGAAGACAACCCTGTTTTTCCTGGGTAAAACTTAGTACTGTATACCTCCCGCCCTCCGTAAGAATAGACACTTTCTCACAAGTTAGCTGCCAGTGTGATTCGGACCAGCATCTGTGATATTGAGGGGTTGATGCAAAACTATTGTTACTATATATAATATTTAAAAGAACAAGATACAACAGTTCAGCATTGGCACCTCCAATAATGCTATTTACCATCAATCTACATTACACACGTCTTGGAAGCCATTGTCTCAAGTAACATCTCCTTACAAGCAAAATGTGGCTTAAAGACCAAAAGTTAAAAGGGATGTAATTCAGTCATTGAAAGGGAGGTAATTCCAGTAAACCGGATAATTTTCTGTACAGATTGACACAAGCTGCTCGCGCTAAACTAATTTCTTGCTTTCACAAACCAGAAAGGGACAAATCTGTTGATCTCCTATTTCTATAGAAACGAACATAAATATGTAAATTAATTTTGTTGTTCTTTTGTTTGGACAAGGTTGTGCAAGAATGCTGTGTATCATGAATGTTTAAGGACAGCGATGGCTGATGGGAATAGGGATGCATTATTGGATTAATTATTTCTGGTAATGTGTGACTATTGTGCTGTTCCAGACGGCATCTGTGAAGTTGGATTGCCTATTGCAACTCAGTGAAATGGTGGGAGAGGATTTTAAAGGGTGATGGATTTTGTTTTGCTCCTCTGAGGAAGCCTGTTCCAATATTTCTCAAATATTCTTTTGATTGGGGATATAATGATTTTATATATTTAATTTATCTTTTTCCTCAAAACATAATCGACCAGTTTGTAATAAGACATCATACATTCCATGAAGTTAAAGTTCAAAACAAACATCTTACAATATTTACTGTACTGTTCTAGAACATTGGTGCTAATTATTTATGCCAATTAATTTTGATTTAAAAATCATTGTTGCATAATTGTGTCAATTTCGAGATGTAGATCTAAAGCCATTAACTTCTTTTCACCTGTTTGTTGAATATAATCACGAAGGAATAATGACACAAATACAATGGCGTGAAAAGTGGCAGTATTTTGTCGTCGGCCTCGATTCAAGTTGGCTAATTGATAGTGATTGTGTCGATGAACAAGCAGTATTAACCATAATCAAACTTTTAACTATTGATCCTTTCACTTGCACTTTGTCGTGTCACAAGCATCGCTGACTCGATGAACATCTTCTTCCAACTGCGGCCACAGGTTGGTGTGTAAAGTAAATAAATCACTCCGACTATATTGGACTGTGAGTGATGCGTGGATGCGATTGCAGCAATTTCATTTGATTTTTATATCAGTGTATCGGAGTACGTTCACAGAGAGAAGTCACAATAAAAATGCGGCATCCATGATCTGATCAAGGCTATGTAGATGCTTGAGTTTTAGAGTATTTCATGGTAGTATGAAAGGCATTATTTGGTGGGTGTAATCAACACTTTTATTGTGGCGAAGTTTAAGAAATGCGATATAACAATTGCGTGTCATACAATTAGATGTTATTTTTGCAAAGATGTTGAGAATGAAAAATGAGTTTGCTCGTGAAATTTAATATAAGTCGTTTATGTCTGTGCGTCAAAGGAAACCCTAAAATGGATGTTATTTGTGTTGGATTTAATCAAACTGAGGAATGTGAACATATTAAAATGGTAATAAAAATACAAGTTGATTGAAAAAAAAACATAAAAAATCTGCAACACTTCGAAAATGGTTTATAAAGTAGTGTAGAATGTAATACATGTAGTTGTAAACTATATTAAGATAGATAAACTGGAATAAAAAAGAATGCAAAACAATTATAGTTGAAATAATCAGATAATTCCATTAAAACGTTAGTGTGTAATGATGAAAAGTAGTTTTACCTTAATGGGAAGCCAAGAAGTTATCTTCATGACATGGTTCGTATGGTGATGGAATAAAAATACAACTGCTCCGACTGTTCCAACTGTCGACTGTTAATAAATGTTAAATGTTGAAAATTATTTCTGTTTGGATTTCTGTAAATATTTTCACTATTGGAAAAGTGAACAGTTTATGTATTTGGTAAGTTAAATATTTTCTTTTTATGCATTTATGCAGTTACACCAAACAGTCTCTGTCAACAAGAGATCAGTAATGTAGTTTGTAGTAATAATAGCAGAACATGCATTCCCAGTGCAAGCTTATATCTTTGGATGGCGGGAGTTCTTACGAATGGCGGGAGGTATACAGTACTGGTTCTACACAGGAAATAGTTGGTGGTCTGCCTCCACCACTAAACTATCGACTCTCATAATTATATAGCCTAAAATGTGCTGATGTAAAATGACGTAAAATAACATTCAACCACATCTTTGGGTAAAAAAATTAGACAAATTTGGACTTGTCAATTTTCCACAAGTTTCAGAATTGTATTTCAAAGTCCAATCACTTTAATTTGCCCAACCCTGAGGATTCTCTTGTCATTGCATTATTACACATACAGGAAATACACTTCTCAAAACTGCTAACTACACCGCTACGTTTTGGGTTATATATATCGATGGGTTGAATGTTTTTCAATAAAATAAAAAGGAAATACCAATTCAATCATTTTTACATCATTTCATTTTATTTTTTTCATGGGCAATGCTAGAACTAAACCACAATAAGCAATTACAAACGACCCATGTAAACACTAAAGTCACACTTTTCATTTCTTGTTCATAAAAGTGTGACTTTAGTGTTTACATGGGTCGTTTGTAATTGCTTATTGTGGTTTAGTTCTAGCATTGCCCATGAAAAAAATAAAATGAAATGATGTAAAAATGATTGAATTGGTATTTCCTTTTTATTTTATTGAAAAACATTCAACCCATCGATATATATAACCCAAAACGTGAGCGGTGTAGTTAGCAGTTTTGAGAAGTGTACATCAGCTTCAACATTCATGCTGAAAGAAATAAACATAATGTTTGTAAAAATTTTGAAATATCGACACAAATGCATTTATTTTAATACCGATTCAAATTGAGATCCAGTTATTCAATCAGTAATTAAAGCTTCATCAGCATTTAAAATCCTTTATAAATTTAAGTTTTTATCAATGGTTCAAAGTTTTATTTCATGGTTCATATAAGGTCAGCAAGGACTAAATGGTCAATCTAATGCCTCACCTGGCCCATTTGGTGACTTGAGTGGGGCCCTTTTCTGACAAAGATGTGTAAATACTGCCCAAAGAGTCCAGTGATATTGTCAGAAGTTTGCGGTGACAACGTTTATGGGAAATCACAAATCAGCAAAAAAAAGTAAACTCAAGTATTTAATTATTTGCATTGATTTGCATAATCCGTTCAATTATTATAGCTCCTATTTTGGTTTGAAGGATATTTTAAAAAGTTTACAGAAAGTTCAAGTATGAGAATGGTTTATTGAATGTTTTCATGGAGCCTGTGAAGTGAGACTGGTACTTGAACTGTAGTAATATTGTTATCTTTTCTGTTGCTAGGGTATTGAGAATTAGACCTAAAAGTGTTATTATTAGAGTTTGGTAAATACTGAAACCTTTTATGTAAACAGAATCAACAAATCTGATTCAGCTTAAGGTTTAGAGTAAGTTCTAATGCGAAAATCCAGCTAAGAATCTGGCATAATTAAAAAAAAGTTCAGGTAAATTATATTAAAAATTGTTGATAAAAATGGGTTTAAAGAATCCAGATTTACATCTTATGGTGATGAATGTCAGCTGTTAGTTTAAGCCTTTGTGGTCTTGGTGTTGGAAATAAGTCATATAAAATAAAGTCACCAGGCACAGGTTGGTACTATTTCTATTCCTTTAACATTGTGATTCTTATTTCACAACAAATACTTATTTAAGTCACACATTTGCTGATTACATATTATTCGTAGAGTAACCTATGATTTTCTGGCAATAGTTAAGATCTGGAATTTGTCTGATTGTATTTTCCATATAGGTACAAACAAGGTAGGTTATTACTTTCCTATTCAAAACATTTAACGTTGCGGTGCACTAATTTTCATTGTTTGAGTTCCACGTGCAGACATTAACAGTACAGGTTGTTTGTACCTACATTATGTGACCGTTAAAACCCACGAGCAGCCTATTCCGGAGTTACCTGGAATGATTAAATGTCACATACAATGTTTTAAAAATTGTCATATGTAAGTACTGAAAATTGGGAATTTGTAATGGTATCATATTCAATCACAAAAAAGTTGGGATAAGATTTATGGCTTTAAGGTTCATATTACAAGTTGATCTGATTCAGTGGTAATATTGGTAATATTTTAAAATATTCTGCCATCACAAATGAGCAGATGTCTTCGTCAGATTTTGAGGAAACGCCATGTCCCTAAAGTCCCCGATTTCAGTGTCCCCGCCAGTTTTGTCGTACAATGTCATGCATATTTATAACGAAGCTGAGATGTGCCCTCTGCCAGGCCCTGGACTGATGCTATCTGACCGAATCATCAGTTCTCCTAATTGTATTGATTACCGTGGAAATGAAAACAGTTTTGGGTCAGGATTTTGTCACGGAATCTCCAAACAGTCCTGGGATTCAGCTCATATGATTTCTCTAGTATATCTTTCAGACTATACATACACAACAAAGTTTGGACAAAATAGCATCTCTTTCAATGCTGTTAAATACAGCAGTCTATAACAATCATATAGCAGTCTATAACAATCATTGAAAGTCGTTGATGTTAGTATTCATAGTTCCTTGTGGATATTTCTCCAATAAAGAGCTGCATAAATGGTAAATCCTGGAGATTTTGCAAAAGCATACAAGTCAAGTATGGGTTGTCCAAAAGTAGAAAAGTGAGATTTTAGAAGAATTCTTAAATTAAAAGATAGAGATTCAGATTTTTATATGAATTTTAACGATATGTTTATGATTGACTGAATTATTAAATTTATGTTATGAAGACTCGCTCCCAGAAATCTAGTAATCCGGGATCACTCTACTCTGACTGTGGAGGACTCTGACTGTGGATGACTCTGACTGTGGAGGACTCTGACTGTGGAGTACTCTGACTGTGGAGGACTCTGACTGTGGATGACTCTGACTATGGAGTACTCTGACTGTGGAGGACTCTGACTGTGGAATACATTTTTCTGGTCCATGCCCAAAGCTAGGATAGACCTATTACAATGGTGTTGTGCTTTGGCCTCTCGACTGCAATCGCTCAGTTAAAAGGCATGCATGCTACCATAAAACCTATCCTTGAGTTGTTTGCAATATGGCCGTGACTAAATATCCAATTTTAAATTAAACTACTTTGGAATATTGGTCTGTTGTAATTTATGGAAGGAAGGTTCCAGAGAGTATCGCCATGATGGAAGCGCTAGCAGTACACTATTATTGTCTTAGAAGTAATACAATTTACCAGAATTAAAGAACGGTTCTTGTAATCTAGCAATCGAAAAGAGCAAGACAAAAACATAGATTCCGGGGAAATTACTGATTTATCTTAAAAGCAATTACTGCTCCACTGCGACTTACCTTTTTCTAACGCACTTAGTTAAAACCTACTAAATAGTGCATAAGCTGCTGCAAATCAGTGTCATGGGATGTTAAAATGTCAAAAATGCTTCCTCAAAAAACAAAATTTGCAACCATTACCATTGCCAAAACACTAAATTTCAATAAAGTTATCCCTAAACTTATGTCTGCAGCCAATCATGCCAGCTGTAGATCACCCTAGACAGAGCTGCCTTTTGAATGTATAAACTTTACTGTTTCAAATATTGATCTGTCATAAAAAAGAGGAAATAAACAGGAGAAATGATCTACAATAAGCTCGTTTCTGATGCTATAGTTAATCAGAATTAGTGTTTGTATTGCCATGGTGTCCACAGGGACTTCCCAGAGAATATACAGGAATTAGCCAGATTATGGTCATTAGTTTTCAATGTCACGGATAGCAAGAATGTATTATTTGGCTGGAGCTGTCATTGGACACAATTTTGCGTAGACTGGAGTCTAGCTGAGCAACAAGTATAGAATTTAGTTTTATTCCAAGCTTTTGTCCATCCTTGAGTTAAAGTAAACTTTTCACGATTTTCTGCTACATTAAATCTGAAAAGGAATTGACGAGCGAAATTTTGGTCAGCAATTTTTAGCTCTACTGATCAGAGATCAGCAGAGCTTATGCCGTGGTGCGGTGTCCGTCGTCCGTCTGTCCGTCTGTTCGTCCGCAATTTTTTTTTTGTAGCGACTACTCCTCTGAAACTACTGAATGGATTTTCATAAATCTTTACAGAATTGTTGCCCATGAAGTCTAGTTGATCCTAGCAAAAATTCAAGATGGCCACCAAATCTAAAAATAGATTTTTAAAAAACAAGTTTGTAGCGACTACTTCTTGAAAACTCTAATTGATATTGATATGGGACTTTTTCTAAAATGATAAGCATGACATGATGTTGGTCCTTGTCGAAAATCGTTTTGATTTGACATTAAACATGGCAGCGGCCGTCTTTGTTTACATAGAGTTATCTAGTAAAAACTTGTAGCGACTACTCCTCTGTAACTACTTGACGAATGTTCATGAAACTTCACAGGAATGTTGCTCTTGATGTCTAATTGATCCTAGCATAATTTCAGGTCGGCCTGAAATTCAAGATGGCCACCATGGCTAAAAATAGATTTTCAAAATACAAGTTTGTAGCGACTACTTCTTGAAAACTATATTAAGTGATATTGATTTGGGACTTTTTCTAAAATAATCAGTATGACATGGTGTTGATCCTTTTGATTTGACGTTAAACATGGCCGCCAGTAGCCATCTTTGTTTACATAGAGTTATATAATGAAAACCTTTAGCGACTACTCCTCTGAAACTACTTGACAGCTTTTCATGAAACTTCACAGGAATGCTGATCTAGCTATCAAAAACCTATCAGTAGAGCTTCAAGGTCATTGACCTCTTGTTTAGACTTTATATTCAGATAATTCAAACAAGTATAAGATTTATTCTGCCAAGGTAATTAACTCAAGCTTTTGAAGACATACTTGAGTCCTAAGCCTTGTCTCCTTAGTAAAATATGTTGTTTTTGTTTGGCTGTCAATGCTGTCGGTTACCTACATGTTTGATTCAGCAGCAGATGTTGTTTTACTAACAAGTGTACTTGGATTTCTAGTCAGTCTGGATCAAGACAACCTTAGCTGTCAAACTTACAAATCAACCCGTGTTTGGGGCTGCTTCAAGCCCAGAATAAGGGATATCTAAATGTACATTGAATTCACTGTTGTCATATATTGCAACAAATTCTCTTATTTAAATAAAATTTTGAGATTTATGTAATTATACTGAGAAAATACTTTTTTTTCTTCTTAATTTTTTTTGGAGAAAATTGCTGGTATCAAAAGCAAGGAAATAAAAAGGTATTTGTATCAGGTGGGTCTTTATAGTACATGGATTTTATGTACTGATCATGAATGATTAAACATTATGGTCCTTGTGGTTTTAAAATTAAAAAAATAATGCAATAATCACTTCCAACAATGCACAGGACATTATTATTGTTACTTTTAATTTGATTAACAGAAATGGACCATTTTTATATGCCCGTTTTTACGCCCGTTTTTTCAAACGGGATGCATTATGGTATGGTGTCACTTTTGCATTCCGTACATTGCCCTAGGTGAGAGGAGGAACCCTATTTTCTTGCATACCGGACAAGGATATCCGTCATTTTACCGGGGCTAGATATTTCCATCTCGCCCTAAGGTCGAGATAAAATTCACGCGCGCCAACATCTGGTATGCCGGAAAAGATGCAAAACGTTTCAGCGGGCGGCGTCAACGCACAATGCAAGAAAAAGAATCTCTCATGGGTATTCGGTTCAGATAGGGAATTCCAACCCCTATCTTCACCGGATAAACATGAAAGATTCTTATAGTATATGGGGCCAGTAAGTCAAAGGTCAAGGTCACAGTGGCCTTATATGGAAATATGCATTCCACACAATAACTTCAAAACCTATTACGTTTGGGTTCAGTAGGTCATCAAGGTCACATTGAACTGACAATGACTGAATCACTTGTAACTATTAGACCTACAGTTTTGAAACTTGACAGAAATAATATCCATGTTAAAACAACAACCCCTATTGATTTTTAGCTTAGTAGGTCAGATGTCAAGGTCACTGTGACCTGATCATTTCTTCCCAGCTGTTATTCACAAATTATTTGATCTACAATCATGAAACTTTATACAAATAGTACTCTTGGTTAAACAACATCCCTATCAGTTATTTTTTTGTTAGATTTAGGTCAAAGGTAAGGGTTATTATTGACCTGACACCTAGGAAATACTTTTAACATAAAACCTTTAGGAAACGGGCATATAATGCCCCATTAGGCGGTGCTCTTGTCCATTGTGTTCATTAACAATGAAATTCAATTTTGATACCCTAATGTTCACTCTTATAATTGCCATAAATATTTTATGAGGTGGTCAGTGCAATTGTTGCTGTAATACCATTATGGTCATCTATAGTGGTCATCTAAGGACAGGGTTTGAATGTGCTATGACCCTAATCAAGCTTTGATGGACTCTCTGATAAGCAGACGGCTTTATTTCCCATTTAAGGACAGTTCTCCAAAGCGCAAGCAGAGATTGAATATAAATTGATAAATCTTTTTCTGCTAATATGCTGGAGTGCTGCAGTAGACGCAGCATGTCTGGTGTGTGGCTTCGTAACATAATAAAGGAGCGCAGCATGTCTGATGCGTGCTTTCATAATAGAATACGGAGAGCAGTGAGAGAAGTGTTTTACGATTTACTATTTATTCAGTAATAAAGACATCAATTACTTTGCTTATTTTTTTATGTTTATTAAAGCCGATATATCAATAATAGAAGATATCTACAAAAACAAAATATATCTCATATGTTAAATAAGATGTATTAATTTGTATATTGTTGCTCTTGTATTATTAAAGTACATCTGCATTACTAAGTCACAAACATACACTAAGAATCCAGATTTTAAATTTTAATTCATGTGTCTGGCATTCGAAATATTAATGTAGATTATAGATAATAGCAACCATGCTTTAACAGTAACTTATACTGTTGTATATGTTAGTTCCGATATCTAAAGTAAATGAGTGTGGCCATGATGGGCACAGCCAAGATCCTGAACACCCTGACACCTATGTTGGTACAATCATTTTGTACCATCTGTGCCCGTTTTAAGGCAAACATGATTATTGGGAGGTTTCTTAATGGAACAAAAGCAATTTGTAATCCCACAAACTGCAGCTACAATACTCCACATGTTACCTGCATTTACCAATATGTCATCTACACAGATGTTTAACCAGACACAACACCAGTTATCTTTTTGTTAATCCAGGTTAATGTAGGGATATTAATAACATGTCAGTGTGTAGTCAGAGCTTGGCAGTGACAATACAATGTCAGTGTGTGGTCAGAGCTGGACAGTGACAATACAATTTCAGTGTGTGGTCAGAGCTTGGCAGTGACAATACAATGTCAGTGTGTGGTCAGAGCTTGGCAGTGACAATACAATGTCAGTGTGTGGTCAGAGCTTGGCAGTGACAATACAATGTCAGTGTGTGGTCAGAGCTTGGCAGTGACAATACAATGTCAGTGTGTGGTCAGAGCTTGGCAGTGACAATACAATGTCAGTGTGTGGTCAGAGCTGGACAGTGACAATACAGTGTTAGTGTGTGGTCAGAGCTGGACAGTGACAAAACAATGTCAGTGTGTGGTCAGAGCTTGGCAGTGACAATACAATGTCAGTGTGTGGTCAGAGCTGAACAGTGACAATACAATGTCAGTGTGTGGTCAGAGCTGAACAGTGACAATACAATGTCAATGTGTGGTCAAAGCTGAACAGTGACAATACAATGTCAGTTTGTGGTCAGAGCTGGAAAGTGACAATGCAATGTCAGTGTGCGGTCAGAGCTGAACAGTGACAATACAATGTCAGTTTGTGGTCAGAGCTGGACAGTGACAATGCAATGTCAGTGTGTGGTCAAAGCTGGACAGTGATAATACAATGTCAGTGTGTGGTCAGAACTGAACGGTGAAAATGCAATGTCAATGTGTGGTCAGAGCTGGACAGTGACAATACAATGTCAGTGTGTGGTCTGAACAGTGACAATACAATATCAGTGTGTGGTCAGAGCTGAACAGTGACAATGAAATGTCAGTGTGTGGTCAGAGATCAACAGTGACAATGCAATGACAGTGTGTGGTCAGAGCTGAACAGTGACAATGCAATGTCAGAGTGGTCAGAGCTGGACAGTGCCAATACAATGTCAGTGTGTGGTCAGAGATGAACAGTGTCAATGCAATGTCAGTGTGTGGTCAGAGCTGGACAGTGACAATACAATGTCAGTTTGTGGTCAGAGCTTGACAGTGATGATAAAATGTCAGTGTGTGGTCAGAGCTGAACAGTGACAATACAATGTCAGTGTGTGGTTAGAGCTGAACAGTGACAATGCAATGTCAGTGTGTGGTCAGAGATGAACAGTGACAATGCAATGTCAGTGTATGGTCAGAGCTGAACAGTGACAATACAATTTCAGTGTGTGGTCAGAGCTGAACAGTGACAATGCAATGTCAGAGTGGTCAGAGCTGGACAGTGCCAATACAATGTCAGTGTGTGGTCAGAGATGAACAGTGTCAATGCAATGTCAGTGTGTGGTCAGAGCTGGACATTGACAATACAATGTCAGTTTGTGGTCAGAGCTTGACAGTGACGATAAAATGTCAGTGTGTGGTCAGAGCTGAACAGTGACAATACAATGTCAGTGTGTGGTCAGAGCTGGACAGTGACAATGCAATGTCAGTGTGTGGTCAGAGCTGAACAGTGACAATGCAATGTCAGTGTTTGGTCAGAGCTGAATAGTGACAATACAGTGTCAGTGTGTGGTCAGAGCTGGACAGTGACAATACAATGTCAGTGTGTGGTCAGAGATGAACAGTGACAATGCAATGTCAGTGTGTGGTCAGAGCTGGACAGTGACAATATAATGTCAGTGTGTGGTCAGAGCTGAACAGTGACAATGCAATGTCAGTATGTGGTCAGAGCTGAACAGTGACAATACAATGTCAGTGTGTGGTCAGAGCTGTACAGTGCCAATGCAATGTCAGTGTGTGGTCAGAGCTGGACGGTGACAATGCAATGTCAGTGTGTGGTCAGAGCTGAACAGTGACAATACAATGTCAGTGTGTGGTCAAAGCTGGATAGTGACAATACAATGTCAATGTGTGGTCAAAGCTGAACAGTGACAATACAATGTCAGTGTGTGGTCAGAGATGAACAGTGACAATGCAATGTCAGTGTGTGGTCAGAGCTGGACAGTGACAATACAATGTCAGTGTGTGGTCAGAGCTGAACAGTGACAATGCAATGTCAGTGTGTGGTCAGAGCTGAATAGTGACAATACAGTGTCAGTGTGTGGTCAGAGCTGGACAATGACAATGCAATGTCAGAGTGGTCAGAGCTGGACAGTGACAATACAATGTCAGTGTGTGGTCAGAGCTGTACAGTGCCAATGCAATGTCAGTGTGTGGTCAGAGCTGGACGGTGACAATGCAATGTCAGTGTGTGGTCAGAGCTGAACAGTGACAATACAATGTCAGTGTGTGGTCAGAGCTGGACAGTGACAATACAATGTCAATGTGTGGTCAAAGCTGATCAGTGACAATACAATGTCAGTTTGTGGTCAGAGCTGGAAAGTGACAATGCAATGTCAGTGTGTGGTCAGAGCTGAACAGTGACAATACAATGTCAGTGTGTGGTCAGAGCTGGACAGTGACAATGCAATTTCAGTGTGTGGTCAGAGCTGGACAGTGATAATACAATTGTCAGTGTGTGGTCAGAACTGAATGGTGACAATGCAATGTCAGTGTGTGGTCAGAGCTGGACAGTGACAATACAATGTCAGTGTGTGGTTTGAACAGTGACAATACAATGTCAGTGTGTGGTCAGAGCTGAACAGTGACAATGCAATGTCAGTTTGTGGTCAGAGCTGGAAAGTGACAATGCAATGTCAGTGTATGGTCAGAGCTAAACAGTGGCAATACAATGTCAGTGTGTGGTCAGAGCTGAACAGTGACAATGCAATGTCAGTGTGGTCAGAGCTGGACAGTGACAATGCAATGTCAGTGTGGTCAGAGATGAACAGTGTCAATGCAATGTCAGTGTGTGGTCAGATCTGGACAGTGACAATACAATGTCAGTTTGTGGTCAGAGCTGGAAAGTGACAATGCAATGTCAGTGTGTGGTCAGAGCTGAACAGTGACAATACAATGTCAGTTTGTGGTCAGAGCTGGACAGTGACAATACAATGTCAGTGTGTGGTCAGAGCTGGACAGTGACAAAACAATGTCAATGTGTGGTCAGAGCTGGACAGTGGCAATACAATGTCAGTTTGTGGTCAGAGCTTGACAGTGACAATGCAATGTCAGTGTGTGGTCAGAGATGAACAGTGACAATGCAATTTCAGTGTGTGGTCAGAGCTGGACAGTGACACTACAATGTCAGTGTGTGGTCAGAGATGAACAGTGACAATGCAATGTCAGTGTGTGGTCAGAGCTGAACAGTGCCAATGCAATGTCAGTGTGTGGTCAGAGCTGGATGGTGACAATGCAATGTCAGTGTGCGGTCAGAGCTGAACAGTGACAATGCAATGTCAGTGTGGTCAGAGCTGGACATTGACAATACAATGTCAATGTAAGGTCAGAGCTGAACAGTGACAATACAATGTCAGTGTGTGGTCAGAGCTGGACAGTGACAATGCAATGTCAGTGTGTGGTCAGAGCTGGATGGTGACAATGCAATGTCAGTGTGCGGTCAGAGCTGAACAGTGACAATGCAATGTCAGTGTGGTCAGAGCTGGACATTGACAATACAATGTCAATGTAAGGTCAGAGCTGAACAGTGACAATACAATGTCAGTGTGTGGTCAGAGCTGGACAGTGACAATGCAATGTCAGTGTGTGGTCAGAGCTGGACAATGATAATACAATGTCAGTGTGTGGTCAGAACTGAATGGTGACAATGCAATGTCAGTGTGTGGTCAGAGCTGAACAGTGACAATACAATTTCAGTTTGTGGTCAGAGCTGGACAGTGACAATGCAATGTCAGTGTGTGGTCAGAGCTGGACAGTGACAATGCAATGTCAGTGTGTGGTCAGAGCTGAATAGTGACAATACAGTGTCAGTGTGTGGTCAGAGCTGGACAGTGACAATGCAATGTCAGAGTGGTCAGAGCTGGACAGTGACAATACAATGTCAGTGTGTGGTCAGAGATGAACAGTGACAATGCAATGTCAGTGTGTGGTCAGAGCTGGACAGTGAAAATATAATGTCAGTGTGTGGTCAGAGCTGAACAGTGACAATGCAATGTCAGTATGTGGTCAGAGCTGAACAGTGACAATACAATGTCAGTGTGTGGTCAGAGCTGGACAGTGACAATGCAATGTCAGTGTGTGGTCAGAGCTGAACAGTGCCAATGCAATGTCAGTGTGTGGTCAGAGCTGGACATTGACAATGCAATGTCAAGTGTGTGATCAGAGCTGGACAGTGACAGTGCAATGTCAGTGTGTGGTCAGAGCTGGACATTGACAATGCAATGTCAGTGTGTGGTCAGAGCTGGACAGTGACAATACAATGTCATTGTGTGGTCAGAGCTGGACAGTGACATTGCAATGTCAGTGTGTGGTCAGAGCTGGACAGTGATAATGCAGTGGCTGTGTGGTCAGAGCTGGACAGTGACAATGCAATGTCAGTGTGTGGTCAGAGCTGGACAGTGACAATGCAATGTCAGTGTGTGGTCAGAGCTGGACAGTGACAATGCAATGTCAGTGTGTGGTCAGAGCTGAACAGTGACAATGCAATGTCAGTGTGTGGTCAGAGCTGAACATTGACAATACAATGTCGGTGTGTGGTCAGAGCTGGACTGTGACAATACAATGTCAGTGTGTGGTCAGAGCTAAACATTGACAATCCAATGTCAGTGTGTGGTCAGAGCTGGAAAGTGACAATATAATGTCAGTGTGTGGTCAGAGCTGGACAGTGACAATACAATGTCAATGTGTGGTCAGAGCTGGACAGTGACAATACAATGTCAGTGTGTGGTCAGAGCTGGACAGTCATAGTAGCATTACAGGGTCAGTCTGAACTGAACAGTGAATAAGAATATCAGTTGGTTTTGCTATGTGTTGCAAATATTCTCTTGTCCGGCCTGATTAGTTGTCTGGGATGACTGGCAGGCTGACTGGTTGTCTGGGCTGGGCTGGTTGTCTGGGCTAGGCTGGCTGGTTATCTGGGCTGACTGGTTGTCTGGACTGACTTATTGCCTCAGGCTGACTGGTTGTCTGGGCTGACCAAGCTGACTGGTTGTTTAGACCCGTGCCACATGAAAAGTCATAAGAGATTAGTCATTCTTTTTATTGTGCTCTAAACTTCACACATCTTATGTTAGATTGACATTTGCAATAGTTTTATAGTTCAGGGACTGACACCCACATTCATTTCATTCTTTCACTAGATGATCTAATAGAAATAGAAATAATCACATCCAAATTTAATAAAAACTACAAGATAAATATGAAACACTC
Organism: Cyrtodaria siliqua; assembly: GCA_037043455.1. NCBI lineage: Eukaryota > Metazoa > Mollusca > Bivalvia > Adapedonta > Hiatellidae > Cyrtodaria > Cyrtodaria siliqua. Next base: position 224,940 of record JAWPHD010002256.1, read on the forward strand.
TTCTAATATGAAACCTATTGATTTGTATGCGTGAAGACTGGCCAGACCTGAGGAGATGGGATTGCTGTCCTATTTATTCTCTATCGTCTGTTGAAAGCTAGACATTTACTGCTCCTTGGGGTCAGCTCTTCCAAATTGTTTTGTATATAAAGTATAGGGAAAGATTTGCCTTAAATGATATACAGAGAAAACATGGGGGAAATTGATTTGAAAACAAATAAAATTGTTTATTCACAGTTTATCTGATGTCAGTAATCATGATTGTATTAATATGTTGATATTAACTGGAATAGGGGATTATACTTCACTTGGAATAGGGAGTCATACTTCACTTGGAATAGGGGATTATTCTTTTGTCATATGTTATAATGATGCTTTTTGCTTCACCTGCAAAATGCTGTCTATCAATTTATCTATCAAGAATACTTTCTCCTGATCATCATCATCATCATCATCATCATCATCATCATCATCATCATCACTGACATAATCATCGTCATCATCGCAGCATCTATAAAAAATTGCACTGTCCTCAAACAATTTGTCTTATATTTGTATACAAATGTTGTTTTGACTTGGCATCGGGGCATCCGTGACCGAGTGGTGACTTGAAATCATGAATGAATGCACGAAAATTGCCCGGAGGGGCACTTGAAGTCTTTCTCCACCAATGGAAGCTGGAAAGTCGCCATATGACTAGCTGTTGGTATGACTATAAAATCCAATTCAGTTCATTGACTTGGCATCAGTGTACACGGTCACAAAAATACGTCGCAAAAATATATAACCATTGACGTCCTTTTGATTTATCATCTATATATCTATATGGTCACCATGCATAATGTGGCTTAAACTGCCATTGTTAATTTTGAATATTTCAAACTGGGGTCACATAAAAGGCTAAGCAAGTCTGATGATTTTTATGTTAAATTCATCTTTTTGCTAAGCTAGCAATCACGGCTTTATATAATGGCTGATATTAAGGCTGTTATTCCTATTGCATACCATTTTCAGAGAACATTTTAACACTCCCAGTATGTTGCATTGTGCTTGCCAATTGAATCTGTTCAGCTATGTTTATCAAATCAAATGTGCCTGCTGAGTTCTTTAGTAATTTTTTTGTGCAAATGCATTAACTTTGTCAATGTTTTAATGAATATTTCAGCAGTCTCTCTCCGAAAACTGATTAAAATCTTTTCATGCTCTAAGATTTCGCATTATTTCAAAGTTGCATTCATTATTGAAGTTTAAAAACTTAATTACTTGCTTTCTTTGACTTAGAAATTCCTGACTTTCAAGCCAACATTATGAAATATTGCGCCTGTTTTTAACTTTAAAATCCTGACTTGAATTTTAAAACCAAACAAAACGTATAAATATGTTGCCTTATATTTTTCAGATTTATAAATTTGTGGCTTAATTTCCCGGGAAAGAAATAAGGGAGACGTTCACAAGTGGTTGCAGCCATTTACCGAGTATTTGTCGTGCAGGATTAGGAGGTAAAACAAATTACATCATTACACAAACACAGCAGCTTCCATGTGGAATCTAGGCCTTCAGAGGCTTAAGGCTGGATCGTTTAATCATGCCACGTTTAATCATGCCACGTTTAATCATGCCACGTTTTTTCCACTTCTGGAGGCAGATGAACAATGGAGTCTTATTTGATATGTCAGCCTTGAAAGTACAAAGAAATCTGAGAAATCACTGTCATAAACATATGTTATGATCCTCATTGACATCTGCAGTTGCCATGACATTTTCCAGAACTTCTTTTTGTCCGTCTGTCTCTTGACCTATCTGATATTATACAAATACAGTTCATTTTATGAAATTTGGTACAAAATTATACATCTCATCAAGGTACTGTGGTTTGTCTTAACAATCAGGTGGACCATAGCTCAAAGGTCGAGGTCATATTTTGGGTTCAAAGGCCATTGGGTATTGATAGAGTTTGCTCTTTAACTTAAGAAAATACTGAGAATATTTAATAAAACTTACAGTCATATATATCTCAACAAGATGGCGTGTGCATACTAAGATCCAAGGTAAAGGTATTAATTTGAGCTCGAAATTTATGAAACGAGTTATGAATTATTTTAATGTTAACGAGCCTTTTGGCGATTAAAATTAGAAATAAGTCATAACGAGTTTCATAAATCTTATATGGAATGGGAAAGAGTTTAAGATCCTTTTTATCACATAACATTGCAATCAATTTAGTAAAAAATAACTCAGATGGACATAGAACCGCCACGACGTCAGACACACTTTAGAGCCAAAACGTCATAAAATATGTGACGTCGTAACGTCGTGTCTCACACATAACTTTGCGTAGTTTTACCTCTTTACAAAATAGCAGTTTACGCCAACTTTTTAACAAACCAACAACAACGTTTTGTATAACGTGCATTATTTTTATAAGCTGTTACAAATAATAAGTTTATGACTCAGATCTGGGCATATCTGGGTGAATTTATAATAAATAAAATAGTTTCAGTTAATAAACTTGCGTAGTGTTACAGGTTTAACTCAACCAATCAAAATCGTTCCAGATTGTATTACACGTGTGTCATACAATAGAATATTAAATGGGTGTTCGACACTGCTAACAAGGGACATTATGTGATAAAAATATGTATAAAAAGTAGTGCTGTATATTTTTTGCCATTAGGCGAGTGATGAAATAATGATACTTTAGCGTGAGGCCGCCTAATCTAGCATTCGCAATGCTGATACATTCAGTGGTGATATTTTTTACCCAGGAAAAATCTTTTTAATCAACTTCTGTTTATTTATATTAATAGAACATTATTGATTTAAGGACAGCCATGTAAATTAGGAATTAGGATTTTTTTTGTAAAAAACTGTTATGATACAACATGGCAGAGATAAAATCATTAATTTTAAATTGTAAGGCATATCATAAGTACTTGATTTTCATAAAGTTCTTAAAGAAAAAATCATGGGAGTTGCAATTAGAACATCAAACGAACATTGCAAACAGTGTGCAAATATTCCAAAGGCACTGAGAAAACAGGGAAACCTTTAGGCCCACAGTTTGTACAAACTCCTTGGATACAACCCCAGGAGTGGCAAAACGTTATCAGTAGCAAAATAATCATCATCATCATTATCATAATCAGCAGAAGTAACAGCAGCAGCAAAAATAAACAAAGGTAGTAAGAATGCCTATTCACACTAATGCTAGTCACTTCTGCTTATGACATCTATGTTTTTTGAGGGACATAAAAACTTTTATGCATTAAGTTTGGGGAAGAAAACTTGATCCTTGGTAGTTGGATGTTGCCATTGGTTACAATGAACACAAAGTCGTATTTAAGTAGTAACATTATTATGTTTTAATATACCTTGAAATTGGTCAGCCAATGATAACATTTTATAAGATATCAGCATTCGTTCAAGGACAAGAATGAGAGAAATTGTCTCGACCAGTCAGAATGTACTGACAGTACAACACCAGAGTTCATCGAATGGGTCATTTTTATCGAATAATGCAAACAATCTGTCTATCATTCATTTTTAAAATCGCTTGATTAAGTTATCCGTCAATATTGTGGCTGTGGATAATGCGGATATGTGGATATCCCCCGTGATTGATCTGCGGGCTTATACTGCGAGTGGTTTCCACATGTATATACTTCTACTCCGTGTCAAGATTGATTATCGAGCGTGTCGTTTCATACTGCAGAAAGTGCCTCTTCTCGTTGATGAGACATAAAGTCCGTAATGGCTGTGCGTGAGTTGTGAGGTGATGAACTGTTTCCTGTAGCTGGGAAACTTTGTACATGAAGTGGTCTGTGTAGACTGGTTTACTTACTGATAATGTGGATAATTGTGAATCTATAAAATCTAAATAAAACCAATCAATGATCTGCTAGAGTTTTCTAATAAAAAAAATTACTAAGTCAAGTAGGTAAGTAAGTAATTAAAAAAGTCTTATCTGAAAAGAGTAATTCCTGGCAAAAAGTGTCAATAATCATAAAAGTAAAACCTGCACAAAACCCTTTGTACATACATGCATACTGCAGACATGCATACTGACATACATCATAATTAGTGAGAATGTTTTACGGAGAAAGATATTGGATCAATTTTAAAACAGAAATTCTTTTTAATGTTTTTCTCTGCAAGTTTATTCAATCCTTCTTTTTCCCAAGTAGAATATTCAATTTAAAATGTCATCGTTTATTGGATGTCTTCAGTAATAAATATTGTTTTTCTGAGCGATTTTGTTTCTTGTTTAGAAAGATATATTGACAGAATTGCTAGAACCAGTCATGCGAAATGATGTCATTCGATAAAATGTTATCAGCTTCACTCAGCGGGAGAAGAAATAGGATACTACTCGAGCATGCGTAATATTGTATTGTGGGTGGAGCAGCATGAAGATAAAATATGAAATGATAAATTCTTGTTTATTATCACAATATGTAGAAGAATATGACAGAGAAGTTACTTCAATGTCTTTATGGACAAGCAAGCATCTGTCGATTCCGAATTTTATTCCTAATTGATTTGTTGAGATCTGCGTAAAAGGCATTCTCTTGTATAAGATTAAAATGTCTTCGTGAATTGTTTAATGTTATATCATGTAAAGAACCAGGGCCCCGTTTTATGAAACAACTTACGACCATTTTGATCGTAAATCAATTTCTTAAATGCTTCACTATAAATTACACTTTTCAAATAAACGTGATTTCATCTAGTTTTCTTATACATGGGATATTTCTGCTCTACATGCACACATAATTGTCTACATTGAATACTTAGGTGAAAAAAGTGAACGATTTTAAAATTTGAGACTTATCATAAGATGTTTAGTAAACCAGGGCCCTGAATATGCCCCCACACTGAAATGTTATAAAAAGGTCTTAGTAAAAGGCACTGACAATTCAAAAAAGGTGAATAATTCACTTGAGCTGCCCTATTGTTTTTTATGACGTCAGACAATGTATTGAACAATAAATGCCAAGTAGTTCTTTTTGCCTTATTTGTTAATGCCAAATACAGCAACATTTATTAGGTGGAAAAGTGCATGTCTGCATAATAAATAAGTGCGCAACCATAATAATGTTGTTTTTTTACTATTTTTTGTGCATGTGAATTTATTTTTTTACAAAAGTTACTGTGGTAAAAATGATGTTTAACACCATTCAAATAAACACAAGTTACGTACTCCCTTCACCTCCATCTTAAACACAAGTAACGTACTCCCTTCACCTCCATCTTCTTTGAATCGCATTCCTGGATCATCTTTCTGTATATTTATTTAATGGTTAAAAATAAGCATTTGTGAGATATATGGCCATTTTTAAATTGTTTTGAAACTGAACTAGTGATTTTAGTTTTGCTAAAAAGAAAAAAATGTAAGAAAGGAGTTAGTGGTGTAAGTTTAGAAAATTTTCTTGCAGCCCAAATCAACAAAACTTTATGTAGTTTACCTTCTCACTAACATACCTTAAGATGACCTCGTATGATAAAATCAGACATTTAAATCTGTAAATGTTTTATTACCCCATGTCTTATTTTCCATTGTGTTCACTAAATTCCCTATGAAAATATTGAGGCTTTTAAATATTAATGGATTGTATTTTGATTATGGATATTAAACAACCGTAAGTTTCTGGCTACATTTCAGTAATGCAGTAATTCAAACGCAGTACTTAATAATTCAAGGTGTTATTGTTGAACTATTGTCTCCCTGCAAAGTTTCAGGTTTTTGTACTTTAGTCGATTTCTAAATGAAAGACGGAGGATATGATACTTTTGAAAAGAGCTAACAATTTAGGCAGGTAAATGGAAAACTTAATTGTCATTTATTTGTCATTAAATACTTGTAATTACTCTACCTATATGGCAGTCTTTATTACTTTTCCATTTCAAATGACATATGATGACATGTAAGGATGAATTACGTTGACATGGTAAGAGTGACATAATAATGATCTCATGTAAGTGTGACATATGATGACATGGTACGGGAAAACTAATATGGCCACATGGTAAGTGTGACATATGATGACATGGTAAGGTAACATATGACCTCATGTCCATGTGGCATATGATCTCTTGGTAAGTGTGATGTATGATGACATGGTAAGGTAACATATGACCTCATGTCCATGTGGCATATGATCTCTTGGTAAGTGTGATGTATGATGACATGGTAAGGTAACATATGACCTCATGTCCATGTGGCATATGATCTCTTGGTAAGTGTGATGTATGATGACATGGTAAGGTAACATATGACCTCATGTCCATGTGGCATATGATCTCTTGGTAAGTGTGATGTATGATGACATGGTAAGGTAACATGTGACCTCATGTCCATGTGGCATATGATCTCTTGGTAAGTGTGATGTATGATGACATGGTAAGGTAACATATGACCTCATGTCCATGTGGCATATGATCTCTTGGTAAGTGTGATGTATGATGACATGGTAAGGTAACATGTGACCTCATGTCCATGTGGCATATGATCTCTTGGTAAGTGTGATGTATGATGACATGGTAAGGTAACATATGACCTCATGTCCATGTGGCATATGATCTCTTGGTAAGTGTGATGTATGATGACATGGTAAGGTAACATGTGACCTCATGTCCATGTGGCATATGATCTCTTGGTAAGTGTGATGTATGATGACATGGTAAGGTAACATGTGACCTCATGTCCATGTGGCATATGATCTCTTGGTAAGTGTGATGTATGATGACATGGTTAAAGGGTGACATAATATGATCACATGGTACATATGCCCTCATGTAAGTGTGACTAGCGATGACATTGTTAGGTTGACATTTAATGACATGTTAAGGGTGACATATGATGACATGTTAAGGGTGACATATGATGACATTGTTAGGGTGACATATGATGACATGGTAAGGGTGACATATGATGACATGGTAAGGGTGACATATGGTGACATGGTAAGGGTGACATGGTAAGGGTGACATATATGGGGAGGGAGACATATGATGACATGTTAAGGGTGACATATGGTAAGGGTGACATATGATGACATTTAGAGTGACATATGATGACATGGTAGGGGTGACATATGATAACATGTTAAGGGTGATATATGATGACATGTTAAGGGTGACATATAATGACATTGTTGGGTGACTTATAACGACATGGTAAGCATGACATAACATGTTAAGGGTGACATATGGTGACATGGTAAGGGTGACATATGAATACATTGTTAGGGTGACATATGATGGCATGGTAAGGGTGACATATGATGACATGTTAAGGCTGACATATGATGACATGGTAAGGGTGACATATGATGACATTGTTAGGGTGACGTCAATCCCACGATCGTCTTGAATACATGTAATTTAAACAGTGTACAAGATGTGGTACCCTGCTCTCCATATTAAACAGTCTACAAGATGTGGTACCCTGCTCTCCATATTAAACAGTGTACAAGATGTGGTACCCTGCTCTCCATATTAAACAGTGTACAAGATGTGGTACCCTGCTCTCCATATTAAACCGTGTACAAGATGTAGTACCCTGCTCTCCATATTAAACAGTGTAAAAGATGAGGTACCCTGCACTCCATATTAAACAGTGTACAAGATGTGGTACCCTTCTCTCCTTATCAGGTTGAGCTGGGCCACCAATCCTTTGATTATCCTGAAGCATGTAATTTAAAGTATCGTACTTATTAGTACATATTTCTGTATCAGAAAACACCCCACTTTATTCCAGTTTCTCTAAATTTGGCCATTTTCCCTAGCTTCCTTTGTCAAGAAGAAGATGTAATTAAATTGCACAACGGATAAATTCTAGAGGGACATGTTCTTCATTAGTATGACTGATGGAAGAGTGCTCCCAACAATATTAGAACAACGATCTCCTGTAACACAAGTGTCCTCAAAGAATTGCATTTGCATGAATTTAACGGTTGAAAAAGATTTAAGGAAAGAGCTGTTTTAACGTTTTTGTTGAGAGAGTATAACATATACCATATACAGATTCTGAAAAACAAAAGTAGACACCATTGATGGATGGATGAACCAAGACAATCAAGCAAAAGTTTAATGAGGAAAATTGCATCGAACATTTCCTTCTAGAACGGGTAGATTTTGTTTTGATACACACACTTTGATTTATCAATTTAAAATAGAAATGTCGTAAATTAATCAGAAAATCAGGAAATGCAAACATTTAATTCCTCCGTTGTCCCTCTCTAGTGTGACTCTAGTAGGATGGGCGGTAAGCTGAAATCCAAATCAAATATTCTTTAAACAGCTCATCTTGGGGGATGGATGAATAACTTGTGGTGTGGGAGTGTAATAAAGCAAATATCATAAAACACTGTTGTAGTAAATTTTCAAATGAGGGCCGCATCATCGTCTTTTCCATTCAGCTCCGTGTGCAGTTGTTTAATAAATTCAATATTAAACAGGCACTCATGGAAGATCCTCTATACATATAAAGACGCTTCCATACCAAAACAATTATTTGAAACCTTTAAGGAAAAAAATAAGGAAAACATAAAACCCAAGAAGTTAAAAGAGACATTCATTGATTTGATAATTTTTGTCCTGTGCATTTCAATTTTATTGAAAACAATTTCTCTAACTAATGAAATTCCATTTACAAGGTTTCTGATTTGGTTTCGTGTGGTAATCATTTTCACCAATACGTCTTCCATTGTTTCACGAAATGAAATAACGGGTTGAAAGTAATTTGGACCTGATAATTGTGAGAGATCATTCCGACATGATCACTATCATTAACGATTCTGAGCGTGTTTGTTCCTGACAATACCCTGTATACTCATTGCTGGGATTAACGCTGAATGTTTCCGATACAAGTAATTGTACCTTGAAGGGGAACAAAATCTTAATGATGGAGCAATAACAATATCCCATTTTTAAAAAAAAAAAAATTGCCTTGGAAACATTGGAATAGATAGCTGTCTGTTTGAAATGTTTTTTAGTGCCATAATATATTTTTATTATTAAATTTAACATGACACAGGGGAACTGAGGTAACTTCATGTCATTACATTTTGTTGGTTTGTTTTATATTAACATTCATATTTACCAAGCGGGATTTGTCATTTTCACAAATTTTCAAAATGTTATTGCTGCCATTTTTAATCCTCATGTTTTGTGGTAAATTCATGCGAGGCAAAAATGGCTGCAGTTAAATATATTATGTCAGCAATGTCTCAGAAGTTGTTGTAAAACTGTGAGAAACCGAACATTATTATTTTCGGAGATGATGCGATAGAAATGCTGGATTGTCAAAATAAATTAAGACCAAAGGCTTAGGATTACCAGAAATTGGATAGTTTATTTCTAATGGGAATCAGAAATTTTAGATCAGAATTTGTTTTTTTTTCAATCTTTTTTTCTCCTAGCTGGTCCTTTAAGGAGGATAACCCTTTGATTGGAATACCACAGGGAACAGGAATACCACAGGGAACAGGAATACCACAGGGAACAATGCAAAATTAGCTGTCTACCATTGTTCGCGGATCTATCGAAGTTTATGTCATATATTAAGCATATGTTTTGTAAGTCAAGTCACAGGGCTTTTTCCAGGTCTTTTGGGAAAAAGGACCCTTGTAAATTTGGGAAATTTCTATCATAAAAACAACCAAATTGGCAATTTTTTTCATCTATAAAATGGCCAAATAAGAATTATTTACATCAACATTTTGTAAATCTAAGGGCAAGGTAAAAGCCTAAAAGGTATAATTAGGAACACTATTACATCAATAACATACCACTTATATTGATTAGTATGTAACATAAGGGATGTATCAGTACAACATACATGTAAAAAAAAAGAAAAAGAAAAGGTTGTTTTTAGCTCTACTGGCCAAGGGCCAGCAGAGCTTATGGGATGCTGTGTTGTCCGTCGTCCGTCGTCTGTCTGTCGTCTGTCGTCTGTCGTCCGTTAACTTTTCTTCAAACGACTTCTTCTCAGAAACCGCTTGGCTAATTTTGACCAAACTTCACGTGGATGATCCTTAGTTGAATGCTTTTTAGATTTGTTAAAATTAGGTCAATGCTACTTCCAAGATGGCTGCCATTACCATATATGGTCGAAACCTTAAAAAATCTTCTTCTCCAGAACCGCTGGACAGATTTCAACAGTTTTTCTTTTAAAATGATCGCCAACGCCTAGACTATCAAGTTTGTTCAAATAAAGTCCCCGGGGTCAAAAATGGCCGTGCCCCGGGGGTCCAAAATTCGTATATTGAGGTTTTGCATGTTTTTCATATAGACATATAGGAAAAAACTTTAAAAAATCTTCTTCTCTGAAACCACAAGGCACAGAGCTCTCATGTATTACATGTAGCATCAGCTTATGGTCCTCTACTAAGTTTGTTCAAATGGTGACCCTGGGTTCAAATTTGTCCCCGCCCCGGGGGTCACAGTTTTACATAGACTTATATAGGATTTTTTTTTAAAAATCTTCTTCTCGGAAACTACAAGAGCCAGAGGTTTGATATTTTGCATTTACTATAAGCTTATGGTCCTTTACCAAGTTTGTTCAAATGGTGACCCTCGGGTCACTTTTGGCCCCGCCCCAAGGGTCACATGTTTTACATAGACATGTATAGGGAAAAACTTAAAAAATCTTCTTCTCTGAAACTGCAAGAGCCAGAGGTTTAATATTTTGCATTTGCTATAAGCTTGTGGTCCTCTATCAAGTTTGTTCAAATGGTGACCCAGGGGTCACATTTGGCCCCACCCCGGGGGTCACAGTTTTACATAGGCTTGTATAGGGAAAAACTGAAAAAAATCTTCTTCTCTGGAACCACATGGCACAGAGCTCTCATGTAATACATGTAGCATCAGCTTATGGTCCTCTACTAAGTTTGTTCAAATGGTGACCCGGGGGTCAAATTTGTCCCCGCCCCGAGGGTCACAGTTTTACATAGACTTATATAGGATTTTTTTTTTAAAAATCTTCTTCTCGCCAACTACAAGAGTCAGAGGTTTGATATGTTACATTTATTATAAGCTTATGGTCCTTTACCAAGTTTGTTCAAATAGTGACAATAGTGACCCTGGGGTCACATTTGGTCCCGCCCCAAGGGTCACATGTTTTACATAGACATGTATAGGGAAAAACTTAAAAAATCTTCTTCTCTGAAACTGCAAGAGCCAGAGGTTTAATATTTTGGTGTTGCTATAAGCTTATGGTCCTTTACCTATTTTGTTCAAATGGGGACCCTGGGGTCACATCTGGCCCTGCCCCGGGGATTCACAGTTTTACATAAATGCTTGTAGAGGGAAAAACTGAAGAAAAAAAATCTTCTCTGGAACTGCAAGAGCCAGAGGTTTAATATTTTGCATTTGCTAAAAGCTTATGGTCCTTTACCAAGTTTGTTCAAATGGTGACCCTGGGGTCACATTTGGCCCCGCCCCAAGGGTCACATGTTTTACATAGACATGTATAGGGAAAAACTTAAAAAATCTTCTTCTCTGAAACTGCAAGAGCCAGAGGTTTAATATTTTGCTGGTGCTATAAGCTTATGGTTCTTTACCAATTTTGTTCAAATGGGGACCCTGGGGTCACATCTGGCCCCGCCCCGGGGGTCACAGTTTTACATAAATGCTTGTATAGGGAAAAACTGAAAAAAATCTTTTGCATTTGCTGTAAGTTTATGGTCCTTTACCAAGTTTGTTCAAATGGTAACCCTCGGGTCACATGTTTTACATAGACATCAATAGAGATTTTTTTTTTTGAATTATTATTTTTTTTTTTTTTATTTTTTTTTTTTTGAATTTTTTTTTTTGAATTTTTTTTTTAATTTTTTTTTTTTTGAAATATCTTCTCTTTTTTTTTTTGAAATGTTTTGCAATTTATTTTTTTTTTGCAATTTTTTGATTATTTTTTTTTTTTTGCTATTTTTAGCTCTATGTTCGACCAGTCGGACCAGTAACAGAGGTGTTCTTGATTTAGTTAAACATGCTATATGTTGCCTCGTTGATACGGTTGGGCCTTCATTTTTCATCTGATCTTTACCAAACTTTACCAGATTCTTTAGTTATGGCCTTTGATTTAGTTAAAAAGCTGTTTTTTGCCCGAAACTTTCAAAAAAACGTAAATGGCAGTCACTCACTTCATTGATGTTATAAGAGCCATGTTAGCCAGTAGAGCGTCCACAGGCCCTCTTGGGCCTCTTGTTTGTTTTGTTTTGTGATTCAAATTTTTTTCAACAATTGAGAAAAAAAGACAATGGACACCTAGAAAAAGCTCTGAGTTTCTGGTACTGTTGAATAGAACTTCACAGATTTCTCTTGGCATTGTTCATTGACATAATATGTTAACATTGCTTTTAAAAGGCTGATTAGACCTGAATGATTATTGATGGAGCAATATTAGACCTACATACACTGGATTCGAAACATGTCTTTAATCCAGTTTATCTGCCGAATAATAATTACCCACGAATACTTGCGCGTACAGGTAAGCTTTTTTTGCGCATGCGCGTTGTGCTAAGTTAAGCATCATCTTACGAATTGATCAAACTAATGTAAGAAAACGTAATATACATATCATTGTTAATATATTTGTTTTGAGAATAGTACATAAGTTCGATGGATCATTTAAAGATAATATGAGAGATAACTTACAAACTTAATAACAAAATATCCTTTCGTTTGATGTATGCAAACTGCAACAGTGATGTGAATGTTCTAAAAACAAATTAGTCATTTAGTGTTGTACAATGTATTATTATAAACTAATGTACATTATCCTCTTTGTTTATTTTATATGTAAGGCCAGCATATCTTTGCAAGTCATCTACTTACATGTACATATGTACACATTTTATGAAAGCAGCTGCTGAAAATCATCGCAGCATAAGATAGGATGCGCACGCCAGTTTTTTTTTATATATAAAGCTGAGAAAAAGATGGGACAAAACATAAATACTAAATTTATAAACGTGGTCAAATTTAAGAAAGCATAAACATGTATATCAAATATCATTTTTGGATTATTTTCTATGGAGACAAATACACAAATCTTCAAAGATATAGCTTGGAAAAAGATTGCCAGAATGATTTATTATTACTATTATTATTATTATTAACACCACAGACAAACTGTGATTCCGATTTTCACATATATGCATGCATGGTCACATTAGCATATGCACGGTTCAACTTCATCTGTATTTTGTATTTTGTAAATGAGTTAACAACTTCATTTAATCAAATATAATCACACATGACACTACATCACCCAGTTTTCCCGTCCGTGTTATGCCAGATAAACAGGGCTTAAGACTGTGATCTAATTACTTCGTCGACACATAAATAGGTCATATTGTGCGCAAAAAACGATGAAAGATGAAGAAATGAAGCAGCAATCAAAAAACAGTGCAAACACACAAAGATAAAACTATCCACAAAAAATTAAGGGATGACATGGTAGTATGCTAAGTTTTCTTTAAATTCAAAATGAGCCAATATATCTACGGAAAAATGCTATAATCACCCCACAAGTTTGAACATGTCATAAATAAATTGATATGGTTGATTTCAAAAAGGTATCAAATAGTACACTTAATTGACACGTTTTTATAAATGACTCATTCTCTCTGTTGTGTTTTTCACCACACAAATTTGAAACCTAAATAAAAGTTGTCTTGAAAGTTAAGACTAGTAGCCAACTCTAAATAGCAATACCAATATATACAGTTTAATAACCAGTGTTTTTGGGATACGCCTTTTTACACCAGTTTGCACGAGAATGCCAAGATGACATTACGTCATCCAAGACGACGTTACGTCATACAAACAAAACATAAGTGGAACCGGAACTCTTCGTTAATTTCCGTAATCGTTATTTCCTAGTGGCCGAATCTGACTAAGACGTCCGTAAAACAATCGGAACGTCATTTTGCCATCCCGCAACTGATGGAAAAGGCCGAGCAATGTTCCGTACTGCAAACGAGTAGATATAGCTTTTCTATTCCCAGTATTTCCTATACAAATCACAGACAAATATGTAACCTAATCAGTTCATGAACATCATATATGTCATTACTAAAGAAGCAGTTAGTTTTAAATAATATGCACATTACACTTGATAATGAAAATCACGTTCATAATGTTAAACCATTTTCAGTACACATATCTGAGACCAAAATAAACACTTTTTTAGTATCAAATGCCAGTTATCGCATCTTCTTAACTACCAATATGACTGATTCGTCATTTTTGAAAGTTGCTTATTAATGAAGGAGAAAGTTTGACTTTTTAAAGAAGAAATGTGTCCTCTTTTATCCAATTTCAATACACAAATATTCAAACAAAATGAATGTTTACTTAAAATCCGAGACCAGTAGCCGAATCTACACAATAATGCCATTTCAAACAGTTCATCATTTTCAACATATTGCCGTAAATAAAGGAGGAGTTTGATTTAAAAAAGCTTACACATTTAACATTTTAAAAATGAATGCATCCTATTTGCCATATAACTGGTACCCTCTTGCATACCATAGACTAATCGGGGAACAAACTGGTACCGTGTTGTCTACCACAGAGTAATCAGTTAACCAGCTTATTCGTCTTATTCGGCAGATAAATCTAAAATTAGCAAGAGGCACATCGGCAGTTTCGAATCCAGAGTATTTATATCCATGTATGGAGGCATAATGATGTATTAGTCCTCTCACCATATCATTCAATAATCACCTCAAGGAATCATTTTTCAGATATTGCCACAAATTAAAGGTATTTCACTGTTAATGATGTGTCTGCAAATGGAGATAGCACGATAGTATGACACTATCTACCTCCATAATTGAAGAGTGAAAAAGAAGAAAATGTTTTCAGAGTGATTAGTTGGTGAGAATTATTTTACTTCTGCTACCTGCATGCAGACAGATCAGCAAGCATTTATATACAGGACACTATCTAGCATTGATTTACAGCATCAGGACACTGAATCTACCAGCATGTGAGTGGATTAGGCATTGTGCCTGGTTGCAGACGTCTGCCCCACATGGGTCTGAGCCCTGCCAGTGGCATGTCTGATAGTACCTAGTCTGTTGGCATCCATCTCTCATCTCCCTCTGAGGACACTGTTCAAATGTCACCTTAAAAGTTGTGTGGTACCCCATTTCATTTCTATTGTATTTAAAACTGGGAATCTCTACATTGCACTTTGTCATTTATTGATTTCTCCCTGTACGGTATGTCTATTAAAGGGCTGATTTAGAGAGTATTCCGTATGCAAGGCATGGTATGCCAAATATGAAGTATTTTGTACACGTAGGCCACTAACAACAAGGTTTTAATACGATCAGAAAGCTATGACATATATCCCGCATCACACATTTTCGACATTCTTGTGTTTTCGATGGCCTCCATCTATCTCCCTTCATTTAAGATTTCTTGTTATTCAGAGATCATCAGATGGCGTTTTGTTTGTAAAAACATCGCTAATGTTTTTGATGTTTTTGAGAAAACTGAACATTGGCAAGAAAAACGAATCCCCTATATGTTTTTTTTTCGCATGTTCTCACTATAGACCCAAAATATCCCTTCAAATATCTTATTAGTAAAATAGTAATACATCCCTGATATAAAAATATAATGTTCTTCTGCTTTGACCGAATGATTGTCAATAAAAAATGTACCAAAAATTACCCATATTTAAAATCACCTCCCGACTTATTCGTTTTTGATGTTTTTTGTCTCGTTACAGAACACTGTATAATTTATATGGTCATGATCACTTTCATACAATTTTTATTAAACTTGTTGAAAAGTTTATTAAAAGAGGTTATGACCTTATCATTTTGCAACACGCATGTTTTGTGGTTGACACATTTACAGTTCACCACTTAAGCTTTGATTGTGTCTACAATAGAATTTGCAGCAACTGCAGATCTGCAGGTTAGAAGATTCTAGGCCCATTCTCCATATTTTATCTAGATGTAAATGGAGGATGAGCCTGGCATGTTCATCCCTGTTTGGCACCATATAACCTTTCTTGTGTTGGTGCGCCGTAAAACCCCAATTTAATTTCTCCAATTGTAATAGATAGGTGTAAATCTCAAAGCCGCATAAACACCGAAATTGCAAAAAAGTTCTTAAATATAACTCAAAGAAACATGCTCTGTAGGCATTGCATGTCACCATTACAGGAGTTCTTTTAGATTGAGTCTGTCATTAAAAAAGGTACTGCTGGATGCAGGGAGTATAAACAAATAATAAAGACCTGATTGCATGAGCAAACAGTTTAAGCACTCTGTAGCCATTAACCTGATCAAGTTTCTATAGCCATTTTGCATGCAAGGAAATATTTCTGTTAATTACATTAAATATTTATTCAATCTGACTAACACATTTTTATGAGTTGTCCGTCACGTCGTCAGTGGTCTGTTAACTTTTACCTTGTAAAGACGATAGAGCCTTCATTTTTCATCTGATCTTTACCAAACTTTAACAGTTTGAAAGCTGAGACAAGTTCGAAAACCAGCCAGATCGGACCAGGAACAGCAGAGTTATGGCGCTTGCTTTAGTTAAAAATGCTATATTTTGCCTCGTTAAGACGATAGGACCTTCATTTTTTATTCGATCTTTATCAAACTTTACCAGATTGTTAATATCAATGAAAGCTCGTTCAAGTTCGAAAACCAGCCAGATCGTACCAATAACAGCGGAGTTGTGGCCCTTGATTTAGTTAAAAATGCTATGTTTTGCCTCGTTAAGACGATAGGGCCTTCATTTTTCATCCAATCTTTACCAAACTTTACCAGATTGATAACATCAATGAATGCTTGGATAAGCTTGATATCCAGCCAGATCGGACCAGTAACAGCTGAGTTATGGCCCTTGATTTAGTTAAAACTGCTATATTTTGCCTCAAGATGATAGGGGTTTCATTTTTCATCCGATCTTTACCAAACTTTACCAGATTGTTAATATCAATGAAAGCTCGGACAAGTTCGAAAACCAGCCAGATTGTACCAGTAACACCGTAGTTATGGCCCTTGATTTTCTGAATTATGCTATATTTTGCCTCGTTAAGACAATAGGGCCTTCACTTTTCAACCGATCTTTACCAAACTGTACCAGATTGTTACTATCAATGAAAGCTTGGACAAGTTTATAAACCAGCCAGATCAGACCAGTAACAGCGGAGTTATGGCCTTTGATTTAGTTAAAAATGCTATATTTTGCCTCATTAAGACATTAGAGCCTTAATTTTTCATCAGATCTTTACCAAACTTTACCAGATTGTTAATATCAATGAAAGCTTGAACAAGTTCGAAAACCAGCCAGATTGGACCATTTACACCGGAGTTATGACCCTTGATTTTCTGAATATGCTATATTTTGGCCTCATTAAGACAAAGGGGCCTTCTTTGGCCGGATTCAGTGAAACTTTGCAGGGATGATCAGTACCAAGCCTAATTGTACATATAGTCACCGTGTTCCAGTTGAATGATTTTGGTGGAGTTATGGCCCTTTAAAGGTTTTAATACACAAACTTTGTCCTGACTAGTTCTCCTGAACCCCTGGCTGGATTTAAACAAAATGTTTTAGGGATGATCAGCACCAAGCCTAGTTGTGCATATCGTCGTCGTGTTTCGGTTTACTTATTTTTGGCGGAGTTATGGCCCTTTAAAGTTTTTTGATACATAAACCTTTTTCCGGGCTAGTTCTCTTGAACCCCTGACCGGATTTCAACGAAACTTGACAAGGATGATCAGAAGCCTAGTTGTGCATATCATCGCCATTCCAGTTGAATGATTTTTGGCAGAGTTATTGCTCTTGAAATGTTTTAATACACAAACTTTGTCAAGATTAGTCTCTTATGAACTCCTTGCCAGATTTCAATGAATCTTGGCAGGGATGATCAGTACCAAGCCTAGTTGCACCTGCCATTGCCATGTTCTGGATGAATGATTTTTGGCCCTTTTATGGTTTTAATGCACAAACTTTGTCCCAACTAATTCTTCTGATCCCCTGGCTGGATTTCAATGAATCTTGGCAGGGATGATTAGTACCAAGCCTAGTTGCATATTTCATTGTCATGTTCCAGTTGAATGAGTTTTGGCAGAGTTATGACCCATTAAAGGTTTTAATACACTAAATTTGCCATTGCCGTGTTCTGGTTGAATGATTGTTCTATACCCGCCCCGCCCCCCAACCCCACCCCACATTGTTTTAGCCTTGTTTTCTAATGGTATATACTGGTATATAATTTATTATTCTCTGCAAAATCGAATAGTCGAGCTGCGCTGTTCTACGACAGCTTTTGTTGAAAGAGTTATGGCTGTTTATACTGAAACTTTACCTTTAGCCAGTAGAGCATCTACTTGTCCTCTTTGGCCTCTTGTTTCTGTTTGATTTATTTACTGCACCTGACCAGTTACGAGCACATTTTGGTAGCTGCTTTAGTCCTTTTTGATGGAGGACTTTATTCCAGTATGCTTTTGAAAGAGATCTGTGAGTCCAGGACCTGCTTACAATGGTTCCCAAATGTGGCTCAGTGGTAGATGACAGGTTCAATCTCACTGACACCACTGGGTTTCTAGTGGAATCTGTTGATACTAACAGTAGAACAATTCAATCAGATTGGTTTCTGGATTGATTGAACAGCTCTTTCTTCTGCATAATTCTTGTAAAGCTGTCCTTCTCTAAGATTATTTCTGCCAGATCCCAGTCCAACTTTTCAGAACTTTATCCAGATTAGTTCTGCCAGATCCCAGCTCTACATTTCAGGGCTTTATCAAGATTAGTTCTGCCGGATCCCAGCTCCAACATTTCAGGGCTTTATCCAGATTAGTTCTGCCGGATCCCACTCCAACATTTCAGAGCTTTATCCAGATTAGTTCTGCCGGATCCCACTCCAACATTTCAGGGCTTTATCCAGATTAGTTCTGCCAGATCACAGCTCCAACATTTCAGGGCTTTTGCCTGATTAGTTCTGCCGGATCCCAGCTCCAACATTTCAGGGCTTTATCCAGATTAGTTCTGCCGGATCCCAGCTCCAACATTTCAGGGCTTTATCCAGATTAGTTCTGCCAGATCCCAGCTCATGCCAGAATAGTGTGAATGCAAGACATAATGTTTGTATACCAGTCAATAACTGTAGTGTGAATGCAAGACATAACGTTTGTATACCAGTCAATAACTGTAGTGTAAATGAAAGACATAATGTTTGTATACCAGTCAATAACTGCAGTGTGAATGCAAGACATAATGTTTGTATGCCAGTCAATAACTGCAGTGTGAATGCAAGTCATAATGTTTGTATACCAGTCAATAACTGTAGTGTGAATGCAAGACATAATGTTTGTATGCCAGTCAATAACTGTAGTTTTGATTTCCCTTTAGTGATGTTAAAAAGGAAATACATGCTTGTGTTTTTAAGTCGAAAAACAATCACCTATTTCTTGGTAAAATTGGATACTGGTATTTGAAAATCTTAATGTTTTAATAAATAAGGAATAACGCTATTTTGTTTCTCCCATCCGATGATGCTTAATAGGGTTATAAATAATTCTTTAAGCTACGATGAAATCTTTTTCAGCATTAGCTTGACTTCTAACAGCAGTATATGCTCATCCGTATTCTTGATATCATTATAAGGGCATAACGAATTTGAGCATGTACTTTGAGATGAAGTCCAGGAAATTGCAACATGAACAATATGGCCTCTGATCTTCACAACATTAGACAATAATTGTTCCCCTTCAGACTATAGTGGAGTAAAGCAGGGAATAGATAAAACAAAAGTGCCGCAAGAATGCAATGATGGAATGATGTAATGTGTAATAGCATGGTATTCATAGAGATAATTGATCAATCTAAAGAATACTAACAGTTGGAATGGATCGCCAATAGCTGGTAATATATTACCGAGAAACCAGAATACCTTTGACAATTCAATGAATGCCTTTCATTGAAGCATATATTATAATTATCATGTATCGTCAAGATACCAGAATGAAGAAGACTTTGCCTGTATATCTGTGAAAATTCACTGTTTGCCTTCCATTGAAGTATATGTAATATCATGTATCATTGAAATACCAGAATAAAAAATACTTCATCTGTGAAAATTCACTGTATGCCTTCCAGTGCAGCAAGGAACTTTAAGTCTCTCGTTTGTATGTCCACTCTGTTAGTTTACTGACTTTTTTTCCGTAAAATATATGTTTTGCCTTCTCCTCGATTGTAGATGGGAGGAAATAATTTTACCTTTCCCGATTGTAGATGGGAGCAAATAGTTTTGCCTTCCAAGATTGTAGATGGGAGCAAGTACTTTTGCCTTCCCAGATTGTAGATGGGAGCAAATAGTTTTGCCTTCCCAGGTTGTAGATGGGAGCAAATAGTTTTGCCATCCCAGATTGTAGAAGGGAGCAAATTGTTTTGCCTTCCCAGATTGTAGATGGGAGCAAGTAGTTTTGCCTTCCCCGATTGTAGATGGGAGCAAGTAGTTTTGCCTTCCCTGATTGCAGCTGGGAGCAAATAGTTTTGCCATCCCAGATTGTAGAAGGGAGCAAATTGTTTTGCCTTCCCAGATTGTAGATGGGAGCAAGTAGTTTTGCCTTCCCCGATTGTAGATGGGAGCAAGTAGTTTTGCCTTCCCTGATTGCAGCTGGGAGCAAATAGTTTTGCCATCCCAGATTGTAGAAGGGAGCAAATTGTTTTGCCTTCCCAGATTGTAGATGGGAGCAAGTAGTTTTGCCTTCCCCGATTGTAGATGGGAGCAAGTAGTTTTGCCTTCCCCGATTGCAGATGGGAGCAGATAGTTTTGCATTCCCAGATTGCAGATGGGAGCAAATAGTTTTGCCTTCCCAGATTGTAGAAGGGAGCAAATTATTTTGCCTTCCCAGATTGTAGACGGGAGCAAGTAGTTTTGCCTTCCCCGATTGTAGATGGGAGCAAAGAGTTTTGCCTTCCCAGATTGCAGATGGGAGCAAAAAGTTTTGCCATCCCAGATTGTAGATAGATTGCTCTCCTCTGTCAGTATATATGATCTTGTTTAAACTGTTCTTTTCACCCCGTTCTTTAAATGAGTCAACATTTTGAAATATTGGTAAGGATAATGAGCCGTGCCTGAAGATAGTATGGCAAACAGTAACTGGTTGTAGTTTATTTAATGATTATTATTTCACTGTTAGGAGAACCATTACTCTCTGAATATATGGTAAACATGTTTATATAACAATTACAGATGGAATTTACATGTTACCATGAAAGCAGTACCAAAAATCTGTAATGAGTCAAAAAAAAAGAGATAATATTACAGATTATTTCTTTCCCATAATTGAAGAACCATGTTTTCCGTCCAGAGATGATACTGTGATCATCAGCTTTTCGTTTGTTTATTAGAAACAAAAGAGTTTCGTCCAGTTTTTGTGTCACCTGCTGTCACAGGATGACCTTAGTGGTTGGGCTAACTCAGGAAAGAATCAATGACGGTGAATGCATTTACATAAGTTTAATGCAACTTTTAAAATATGTTTAATATATATACAATTATCTAAAAAAACAAGCGAATACACAAATGAACTATGAAAAGAATGTTCTCCTGAGCGTTTAAGCCGTTCTTAGTATTGTTATAAATACTGAATGTCTAAGACACTAAAGTGTTGTTAAATCTATAACACTGTTGATCTAGCGCGATAACTGTGATGCCCGAGAGCTCATGAAGATGATGATGCGCGAATTCAATGGATGATTGTCATCAAATGCCTTCTGTAAGGGTTGATGACGCGATGCAATGATAGTTAATCTCCACTGAGATTGTGAATGATATTCCTCCAGTGAGGACTGGTAACGGGCCCACCTTGTGTCCCGGGGGTTGTCGTTAGTAAAACCTGGCTGCGCAGGTACGGGGACCGTCTCCACCGCTTGTAACGTTAGTCGTGGAAGCTTAGCTCCACTCATGGATATCCAAACCTAGATGGCTTACTCCAACCCTGGATGGCTTATATCCTGGATGGCTTAGGCTGTAATTATACATACGTTTTAGATGTCGGTTGACAAACATAACAATCTTGCATAATTATCATTACCCAAACAAATCATTATTCAATCAATATATGTAAGCTGTACTAATGATTAGTAGCAATGTATACATATTCTACAACGCCATGTATACGCTATGTACGTCGCTGTTAATCAATGCCCTTAATACATGTAATATAAACATGATCAAATTACTCATATATTACACTCACTGAGTTATGCATGCACGCATTTATTCGTGTCACTCATCTCATTGTTAACTAATGTTAACAATCGTGTATTACAATCACTGAGTTATACACCAACGTTAACTAATGCACCTATTATCCACTGTTATCAAATTAATATTGTTTTACAATTAATGATCAATTACAATAATTACATCTAATAAAGTAACTTCAAAATCATATGCTAGTCTAAAGTTATGTTTGAGAAACATCAATGCTAACCGGATGTCGTAACCGCCAAACAAGATGGCGCCGCCCACTGAATACAAATATATGATAAAAGTTTAATAAAATTACTAACCACATGTTGCCTATGAAATTTGCCGTCCAATCTCTGTTCCAACAAAGTACTATCGATGATCCCGGCGATAGCTAGAAGACAATGGGTTTTATAGCAAACATTACGCCCAAATCATTATTTCCCCCGTTCAGTCCGTGACAAACGTGGCTAAATCTACAGTATTGAATCAACACGAGAGGCCCCTTATACAATTTTGCCGTTTAAGGAAAATATACCTATCCGTTTACATGCATTAGCACAAAACTAAACTTATGACACGGCCTCTCTGGCGGCCACTTAATATGTGCACGCTTTTATGTGTTACATGAATAGATCATGAATATTGTGAAATTGTTTCAACTCGAACAATAGATTTTGGGTGTAACCGATACAAGAGCTATATACGACCAGTACGCTCTACCCGTGACATTTTGTGACACCTGCATAGCATGGCAGACACTTAGGGATCACTTTGTCCATCATCTTTAATTGTCCGTCGTTGTCGTCACACTTTAATCTGCAGCCTAACCTTGGCCATAACTTGAAAAGTATTTGATATATGTTCATGAAACCTCATACACATGTTCATTTTACCCCCAGGACTGTCATTATACAGGTCCAATAGCTCTCACTTTCATTTTGTAAGAGTTATGCCCCTTTTCATAACACTTTAACCTGCTCAGAACTTTAAATAAGCACACAACAGGCAACACAAGTGTTCTTTGGAACACCTTTAATCTAGTCTGAAAAGTGTTCTTTGGAACACCTTTCTGGTCTGATATTTGAAGCTAAGTTGCCATAAAACAAAACTGTTACCAAGAGGAACCTGTGCCACACCGAAACAAAATGTATAAGGACTATTGAACTTTTAATGTTTGCCATCTTGAGCTTCTTTATCGACAGATATTAATCAGAAAGACCTGATGAGCTATGGGAAATCATTTCTCCTTAACAAGTTCATAAATCAAACCTTGCTTTCTGGTTTATGTGATGGTTGCAATATAACACACTGTTCTGCTATCCCTAGAAACATTTTCCACTTGCTTAGTTGGTGAATCGTGTGCAACTAAAATTCTCGAATAAATTTTGACGAAGCTTGTGAAATAGACAAGTATTCTGTCAATAACTGGCCATCCATGGATTCATTACATTTATTGTATATGACAAGTGTGTCTGCGGGGACTGGCCGCAGTGGAACTGCGATAAATCCTTTATGCTTTGACAGTTTACACTACAATAAGATTATGACAAGGAATATCCGTGTTTATATGCAGGTGATAAAATATGACAGAATTATGTATCTTTTGGTGAATTGTGTTCAGATATATATTTCTCCAATGGTTTTCTTTTTTAAAGGCAACATTATTATGTCTGGTGGAATTGGCTTTCGTGCATAGTACCATAAATCATAAATTTCTTTATGTCAAAAGGGATAGGAGGATGATAGAAAAACACTTGAAACTAATTTAGGACTGGGTATAGCGCATTTTAGTATATTAAAGGGAATACAGCGACACAGCCAAACAATCTTTATTATTGAGAGTTCTGAGAAACTTGGAAAAGGGTGAAAGAATTATCAAAATCGCATGATAAACAAAGAAGTTATGATCATTTGAAGATTCTAATGAAATGGATATGGAAGCTGCCATTTTGAGATCTATGATATCCCAGTTCTAAATGACCATATATGGAATATTTATAAACATGAAAAGTTACTGATTTATAGGGGGGAAAATACAGCAACTGTAATGCTTTATATGACTAGCAATGGATTTCAATTTATTTGCAGTGATTTTCTTGCTTTAAATGGTATTTATCAATATTCCATATATGGTAATATAGAACTATGATGTCATAGTTCTCAAAATGGCAGCTCCCATATCCGTTTTAGAACAACATTCAAATGTCATATATTTTTTGTTTATCATCCGATTTTGAAAATTCTTTCACCTTTTTCCAAGTTTTTCAGAACTCTCAGTAACAGAGCTTGTTTGACTATCGCTACATTCCCTTTAATAACATTTTTAAAATATTACTTCTTGACTTTTGCGCTACAATATTTAACTTATAAGAAGGCCACTGCCTGCATGTCAAGCCCGATGATGAAGGAGTCTAGATTGTATTTTGATTTGACACCAATGTAAATCCCATGAGATTATTTGTTCTTTACATATGTGCAAGAAAGGAGCAAGATACACGTAGCATAGGGGAGACAGGATGTGACCTATATTTCATCCAAAGTAGGTCATCCAAACTTTTGCACATAATGCATATAGGAACATTTTGCAGTTTGTGAAACTCCTTCAAGAAATGAAGTAGATATAAATAAATGAACCTCAAATGAACCTCGGACGTACAGACAGACTAATGGACTGACACACATACACCTGTATGACACTGTGTTCGTTATGTCGAGATCCGTAAATGATCAAAATCTCCTGTGTCAATATTGTACTTCTCAGTGATTCCGATACTTAAAGCCCTTATTGACCAAGATTAATCATAGAATGTGTAGCAATGTTACAAGTAAAGATTGGTCATCAAGAAAAATCTCTCAACCTGACATATATGTGTATTGTAACATATAGAACTGACTAAAATTAATTCACCACCATATTTTGTCATAGCCCAGCATGTCCAGCATGTTGTCAATAATTTTGTACAAAGTCACTCTATACAGTTTAACTTTCACTATAATAACATAGCAAGATGTCCGTGTTCCCTTCAAAATATGGCAAAGAACTTTGTGACCATTACAAAGGAGATAGCGGATTCCATTCAGGAAATGCCAAGAGAAACTTATCTCAGACTTGGTTACAGGCAAGATCAACTAGATGTTGTATTAATCTTTGGAATCTGTTACTATATCTTGTTTTCTCACTCTCTTTCAATGCTGTCCACTAAATCTTCATAGCTTTGCTTGTGTTTTCCCTAGGCAATATGGCAGAGGCAAAAAAGGAAACTGTATTTAATAAAGGCAGGAGAATTAATCAAGTTTGGAAACATGCTACTGTCTGTCTTCTGTGATACATGATTAATAAGACTGGGCTGCCAATATAAGGCGAGCAGGTCACTAGATTGGAAGTGTAGTCGTCATGTCCTGGTGAGCCAATATAAGGTGAGCAGGTCACTAGATTGGAAGTGTAGTCGTCATGTCCTGGTGAGCCAATATAAGGTGAGCAGGTCACTAGATTGGAAGTGTAGTCGTCATGTCCTAGTGAGCCAATATAAGGTGAGCAGGTCACTAGATTGGAAGTGCAGTCATCATGTCCTGGTGAGCCAATATAAGGTGAGCAGGTCACTAGATTGGAAGTTAGTGTAACTATACTATTCAAAGTTTGCTAAGCACCAAACCTTTACCGCCTTTCGACCCAAATCTATGCTAAACAGTATTTGGTAAAACCAGCCACAGTAAAATGTGAAATCTTGGTTCGTAGCAAACTTGAGTAGTTTATATACTGTAAATAGGTCTGTACTTCAGGAATAGAATAGAATAGATTTTATTTCCAGATATGAAACATTGCAGGCATACAAATCATCATAAAGTATGATTTAAAACACAACAAACTGTACAATTCTGATTGATATATTATAAAGATAACAAATTTGTATGAAACTTTGTATATATGCAGATGTCTTACACTTTGCGGTTCACCAAGAAAAAATTACAAGAAAATGTAAGAAAAGGCAAGTTTGCCCAAAAAGCCACAATTCTGCTAAGAAATAATTAGGAAATAGTGTTCTGCTCGAAAGACGTGATTTACCATGGTGTGAACTTCAGTTGGAAATTAATGAGCTGTTTAAGGGCAGGAATGGTAGGCAGAAATGATTATTAAAACATTAAATTTAACATATAAGGAAGTTTGGATCTCTTGTAATTAGGAATTCTTCAATTCAATCAATGCAAACTGTACAATGTTATTCATTTCAAAGTTTTATCACAAAAACTTGTGTCAACAAATATATTATTTTGTTGGTACCCCAATAAACAATGCACTTATACTTTAAACTGGAAGATTGCAGGGCAGAACAGTTTATTTTATAGCACAGGATTATTGTTTACCTAACAAACCTTACAAAACACACCTTTCTTTAGTCACATACTCAATTAAAAAGAGTTGGTTTTCCATCATTTGTTTCAATTAACAAGCCAGAGGACATCAGAGAGAATATTTGCAATAATATAAAAGTATTATAATAATATTATTCTGCCCCTATACAAACACAAATTCTGTATCATCACCATTAAGAGTTAAAACAAACGATCTGTGTTAATGAATTATTTCATTGTTATGACCACAAGACCATACATGTCTCCAGTGACTTTACTATCCATCTTCCTGTGATTCAAACAATGACTCACCTCATGGGTTCCAGTCTTGCTTACAACTCAATATATCATAGCGAAGCTGCTTGTATCAATAAGAATGCCCAAATCCAGGAAGCTTGTATCATTGTCAAAATTTAGGAAACGTCATTGTCGATTCTATTGCCAATCATGTTGCATGAGAACAATACAAGAAGAAGGAATGAAAGACTTGACCTCACTTAAACTTGTAACAACTGACCGAAGGAATCCTGCTCAGCTGATTAAAATTGTTTATAATATAAACAGATAATGTGTAGTTGGACTCAGTTGAGGGTAGAAGATGAAAATAGTTTATAAGCACATTACTACTGTCTCACTTTTATGGCGATATCGGTAGAGCGCCCGCTTCACATGTAATCATTCCGAGTTCAGACCGTACTGAGTGTCCTAATTGTTCCTCGTCCAGTTACAAATGTTTAAAAAAAGCTGTTACGTTTTGTGAGAATGAAAAATAACTAGAAGTGTTTGATGAGTGCTTCTCCGATTAGTATACAGTCCCGTTGTTGTATTATAACTACATTGTCATCTAACATTGTCATCTAACATTGTCATCTAACTTTGTCATCCAACATTGTCATCTAACATTGTCATCTAACTTTGTCATCCAACATTGTCATCTAACATTGTCATCTAACATTGTCATCCAATATTGTCATCCAACATTGTCATCTAACATTGTCATCTAACATTGTCATCTAACTTTGTCATCTAACTTTGTCATCTAACATTGTCATCCAACATTGTCATCTAACATTGTCATCCAACATTGTCATCCAACATTGTCATCTAACATTGTCATCTAACATTGTCATCCAACATTGTCATCTAACATTGTCATCTAACACACTCATCATCACATTATCTTAGGTTATTTGCAGCCAGGAAACAATTCACAAGGACTTAACAATGTAGGATAGACTCTGATACACAAGACCACCAGAATTAGATCTGATGAACATGACTAAGGGGAAAAAAGTCTTGCCTAAGGACACAGGGAAGTAACCCAGCACCTGTGATTGAACTCATGATCTCCGAATTCCATGTCCACCATGCTCCTTCCTGATACCGAGTGCCAACCCAGGATCTCCAGATTCCATGTCCACCATGCTCCTTCCTAACACCGAGTGCCAACCCATGATCTCCAGATTCCATGTCCACCATGCTCCTTCCTGACTCGGGATTCCAGGTCCACCATGCTCCTTCCTGATACCGAGTGCCAACCCATGATCTCTGGATTTCCATGTCCACCATGCTCCTTCCTGACACTGAGTGCCAACCCACGATCTCCATAGTTTATGTCCACCATGCGCCTTCCTGACACCGAGTGCCAACCCATGATCTCCAGATTACATGTCCACCATGCTCCTTCCTGACACCGAGTGCCAACCCATGATCTCCAGATTCCATGTCCTCCATGCTCCTTCCTGACTCCGAGTGCCAACCCATGATCTCCAGATTCCATGTCCACCATTCTCCTTCCTGACACCGAGTGCCATCCCATGATCTCCAGATTCCATGTCCACCATGCTCCTTCCTGACACCGAGTGCCAACCCATGATCTCCAGATTCCATGTCTACCATGCTCCTTCCTGACACCGAGTGCGCCAACCCATGATCTCCAGATTCCATGTCCACCATGCTCCTTCCTGACGCCGAGTGCCAACCCATGATCTCCAGATTCCATGTCCACCATGCTCCTTCCCGACACCGAGTGCCAACCCATGATCTCCAGATTCCATGTCCACCATGCTTCTTCCTGACTCCGAGTGCCTCATTAAGCGTATTCAAGGTAGAAAGGTTTTATATGCATGTTGAAGGGTATATTATTACACATTAAAGCCTCTACAATTGAAAACCCAATGAATAATTGATCATTTCCTGATAATGTGAATTCTTGATTTGGTTCACCAATGCTGTGGTAAACTTCGCCAGCTAGATCTCCAGAGAAATCACACAGCAATTAGTGTAAAAGAGCATCCTTCCTGCACACATTTACTTTTGGAAACAATAAAATAGTTTTTTTGGTGTTCGTTGGGATGTCTGCCATGCTTCGTTGAATCAATGTGTTTGGTGCATTGATTTCAGTAGGGATTTTGAATTTGTCCGAACGTATTGCAAATTTGTCGTCGTTTCATGTACCCATGGGTCCATAGGGCAGGCATATTTTGCATCTTATAGAATCATGGAGCTGTAGATTGCATGCACTTAGTGTCAAAACATCTATCACACTGCAGCTCATGTTTGTGCTGGTGTGCTAATCCTACTGTATCCATGTCTGCTGTTACATGAATTACTTCATTACAGAGTGATAGGTGTCAGAACAATGTGTTTTGGACTTGGATAACAGATGAGTTTTGGACTGTTCTGCAGACCATTAATGAATATCAAATATGAATGGGTCAGTGGGGACCCAAATGTTAAATACAATTTATGTTTTTGGAGTGTGTACTTGGTGTTTTGGGAGCTTGGCAATTGTTGAGTGGGTCCATAGAGATGGGGTTTTTTCATTAGTAATAAAAAATAAATAAAAAAAAATAAAAAAAAGTCCTGATCTCAAGAAAATTAAACTGATGATCTAATAGAGACAATGCACGATATTGTGGGAGATGAATGAAATCTGAAAGGCTAATGAATTTTTGTTTCCACAATATGATTGGTACATTATGTTACCAGGAATAGAGCAGCATTGATGCAACCAATCGGAATATTGTTTAGTAGGTCTGCAGCAATAAACCCGTATAAGTCAAACCTAAAAAAGCTTTATTATTAATAACTATACTAAATTATATGAATGAAACATGAAACCTGTACCCAATGTTTGGATTGGGTTTTATATCTGGGTACTAGCCTTGTTTTGAGTTTGCCAGTGTTGCTACAGAAGCAAACGGGTGGGGAAACATTTGCAGATTTAATTGTTGTGTGGAATTGATTCAATACGAAGAGGTTTGGGAGTTTGTTTTACACATTTAATAACTATGGCTTACATAACAATAACAAATGATAAAGCCACGGTACACACAATTGTATTGCGGTATGTATTGCTGAACAAGCAAAGCGAAAATTACCGCAATTAACCAGTATACCGGTTAATTGTTGAAGACCTAACGTTTAGGTACCTGTAAAGGAAGTTACAAACTTGTTTTAATCCAATACATTTCAAAAATATTTTTGTCAACAATAAAAATCTTCTGTAAATGCTGCCTTTGCTATGCCTATAATACAGTTTATATAGGATGTATAGGTGTTTTACATACATTACATACAGCAGGATGTATAGGTGTTTTACATACAATACATACAGCAGGATGTATAGGTGTTTTACATACATTACATACAGCAGGATGTATAGGTGTTTTACATACAGCAGGATGTATAGGTGTTTTACATACAGCAGGATGTATAGGTGTTTACATACATTACATACAGCAGGATGTATAGGTGTTTTACATACATTACATACAGCAGGATGTATAGGTGTTTTACATACATTACATACAGCAGGATGTATAGGTGTTTTACATACATTACATACAGCAGGATGTATAGGTGTTTTACATACATTACATACAACAGGATGTATAGGTGTTTTACATACATTACATACAGCAGGATGTATAGGTGTTTTACAAACATTACATACAGCAGGATGTATAGGTGTCTTACATACAGCAGGATGTATAGGTGTTTTACATACATTACATACAGCAGGATGTATAGGTGTTTTACATACAGCAGGATGTATAGGTGTTTTACATACATTACATACAGCAGGATGTATAGGTGTTTTACATACATTACATACAGCAGGATGTATAGGTGTTTTACATACAGCAGGATGTATAGATGTTTTACATACATTACATACAGCAGGATGTATAGGTGTTTTACATACAGCAGGATGTATAGGTGTTTTACATACATTACATACAGCAGGATGTATAGGTGTTTTACATACATTACATACAACAGGATGTATAGGTGTTTTACATACATTACATACAGCAGGATGTATAGGTGTTTACATACATTACATACAGCAGGATGTATAGGTGTTTTACATACAGCAGGATGTATAGGTGTTTTACATACATTACATACAGCAGGATGTATAGGTGTTTTACATACAGCAGGATGTATAGGTGTTTTACATACATTACATACAGCAGGATGTATAGGTGTTTTACATACATTACATACAGCAGGATGTATAGGTGTTTTACATACAGCAGGATGTATAGGTGTTTTACATACATTACATACAGCAGGATGTATAGGTGTTTTACATACATTACATACAGCAGGATGTATAGGTGTTTTACATACAGCAGGATGTATAGGTGTTTTACATACATTACATACAGCAGGATGTATAGGTGTTTTACATACATTACATACAGCAGGATGTATAGGTGTTTCACATACATTACATACAGCAGGATGTATAGGTGTTTTACATACATTACATACAGCAGGATGTATAGGTGTTTTACATACATTACATACAGCAGGATGTATAGGTGTTTTACATACATTACATACAGCAGGATGTATAGGTGTTTTACATACATTACATACAACAGGATGTATAGGTGTTTTACATACATTACATACAGCAGGATGTATAGGTGTTTTACATACAGCAGGATGTATAGGTGTTTTACATACATTACATACAGCAGGATGAATATACATACATTACATACAGCAGGATGTATAGGTGTTTTACATACATTACATACAGCAGGATGTATAGGTGTTTTGCATAAATTACATACAACAGGATGTATAGGTGTTTTACATACATTACATACAGCAGGATGTATAGGTGTTTACATACATAACATACAGCAGGATGTATAGGTGTTTTACATACATTACATACAGCAGGATGTATAGGTGTTTTACATACATTACATACAGCAGGATGTATAGGTGTTTTACATACATTACATACAACAGGATGTATAGGTGTTTTACATACATTACATACAGCAGGATGTATAGGTGTTTACATACATTACATACAGCAGGATGTATAGGTGTTTTACATACAGCAGGATGTATAGGTGTTTTACATACATTACATACAGCAGGATGTATAGGTGTTTTACATACAGCAGGATGTATAGGTGTTTTACATACATTACATACAGCAGGATGTATAGGTGTTTTACATACATTACATACAGCAGGATGTATAGGTGTTTTACATACAGCAGGATGTATAGGTGTTTTACATACATTACATACAGCAGGATGTATAGGTGTTTTACATACATTACATACAGCAGGATGTATAGGTGTTTTACATACAGCAGGATGTATAGGTGTTTTACATACATTACATACAGCAGGATGTATAGGTGTTTTACATACATTACATACAGCAGGATGTATAGGTGTTTCACATACATTACATACAGCAGGATGTATAGGTGTTTTACATACATTACATACAGCAGGATGTATAGGTGTTTTACATACATTACATACAGCAGGATGTATAGGTGTTTTACATACATTACATACAGCAGGATGTATAGGTGTTTTACATACATTACATACAACAGGATGTATAGGTGTTTTACATACATTACATACAGCAGGATGTATAGGTGTTTTACATACAGCAGGATGTATAGGTGTTTTACATACATTACATACAGCAGGATGAATATACATACATTACATACAGCAGGATGTATAGGTGTTTTACATACATTACATACAGCAGGATGTATAGGTGTTTTGCATAAATTACATACAACAGGATGTATAGGTGTTTTACATACATTACATACAGCAGGATGTATAGGTGTTTACATACATAACATACAGCAGGATGTATAGGTGTTTTACATACATTACATACAGCAGGATGTATAGGTGTTTTACATACATTACATACAGCAGGATGTATAGGTGTTTACATACATTACACACAGCAGGATGTATAGGTGTTTTACATACATTACATACAGCAGGATGTATAGGTGTTTTACATACATTACATACAACAGGATTTATAGGTGTTTTACATACATTACATACAGCAGGATGTATAGGTGTTTTACATACAGCAGGATGTATAGGTGTTTTACATACATTACATACAGCAGGATGTATAGGTGTTTTACATACATTACATACAGCAGGATGTATAGGTGTTTTACATACATTACATACAACAGGATTTATAGGTGTTTTACATACATTACATACAACAGGATTTATAGGTGTTTTACATACATTACATACAACAGGATTTATTGGTGTTTTACATAAGACAGAATGTATAGGTGTTTTACAGCTCCTTTTGTTGACACTGAGACCAGGGAGACTAGGGACGTATCATGGCCTCTTTTCAACACACTCCTTAAATATGACGTGCAAAGAACAGAGAGTGGGACTGGGTTTGGGAGTTGGTGCACCTCTTCCACAAGCGGGGTTCGGGGGTCCTGCCTCCAATATATTGTTCCATTTACGGACCAAAATGGTGATCATAAGAGAGATCTCTGTCAGGAATATAAAATTTTATGCTGGCAAAAAAATAGTAACTTTCCACCCTTGCCCTTTCCCCAGCCACGCACGTGTGTGTGTGTGTGTCGTTCTGAGGTTTATAGTCCCTCCACCAACAAACACGACAGGGTAGCCCTGCCGCGACGGGCACAATAGAGTCTGGACTGTTTTAGTTGAAGTGTGTTGGTTGATCTGGTGCTGCTGTGTAGTGTAGTCGTTTCTCTTGTAGATGTGTAGTGTTGTGTCGCTGCTGCTCTGTGTAGTTTCGCTGTGGCGGTGAAGTGGTCTGGTCGAGGTGTTCGACATCCGCTAAGGTGGTGCTCCTACATCCGCTACAGGTCGGGTTCTCTGTTTGGGGCCACACGCATCACAGTATGACCCCTGCGCCGCACACACCGCCCGACGTCCTTTCCCCCTTGGTCACTGTCGAATATAGGCCTTTCGGCCAGCGGACTAGACTTCCAGGATATGTGGACGTCAGATGATGTGTGCTATGATGGGATGCAGGAGACATCTTCACTCTCGGTCAATCAGCAATCGTTCCGTTAATGCTGCAGACTATTCAGTCTATTGCAAGTAAAAACGGTTCTGGCAGTCCCTGCGGTACGTTCGAGGGCGGTGCGGGCAAGGATCGACCCAGTAGGTCAATCCTAATTGTTTGCTGACTGTGCCCACTCTGCGACGTGCATGCGGTGAAGATCTAGCAGCCACCCACCCCATCGTGCCCCCTTTAAATTTTACTGCATGTTTAAACTTGTGAGGAATTATTTTTTTCGTTTTATTTTTTCATGTTACTCCCGGGAGTAAAGGAGTATGCCACGCTACGCCCCTGGAGGCGATATGGAGAGTGGGACTTCAGTCTCGCTGAAGTCTCGCTCAACGGCTTGCTTGTCAGTGTACATGTACTAAACCTTCGACCCATGGTTCTCCATTATCAGTATTGTATTTATTACAAATGCAATGTGCAACCACTTGAATATTCTGCCACATGCACTGAACTAATCTGCCATGTGCTTACTTGGCTTTTCTGATGAAATAAAAGAGAAATATCTGAAAATAATATTTAGTGCAATGTGGATATATGGATAGACCTAGTTATCACAGGTGCTGGCTGCAGCAGAGATAAGGGAAGATAAGTGACTGTACCAGCTATCTTAATCCCGTCTCAGGTGTCATTCATGGATTATGGACCTTTGTTCTGGGGATCATCCTGGATGTGCCAAACAACACTGAATTAGAGATAGGGCACAGGGGCTGAGATGAAAGATTGTGTTATAATTATATGGAGGCAATGCTTTAAAAGAAATGTTTAAGTGAAAATAAATATTAACTTTGAGTATTGTGTCATATATGAAATTTCAACTTTTGGATTTGACAAATTTAATTTAGGTAATGTAGGCATTTTTAGTTATTATTTTTTAAAAGACTGTATTTTGCATATAAAGATTAAGATTTCTTCACAGCACATGCTGGTGTGTAACAAACTTGGTGAAGCTTTTACATATTTATTCTTTGAGTTCATTAATTTAATGTCAGAATATACGCAGAAGTACATAAAAACAGAACTCAGTTGTTTAATAATTCTTTCTGTCCATATATACAGATATCTAAATACAGATTAAATGACTGCTAATTTAGAAATAATGATGGTAGTATATAGTATAACTTTTGGAAAATGATATTTAAAGTCAGTTTATTTTTTATCCAATAAAAAATAAAAAATAAACTGTATGACTTTGTGTATGAAAACCAAATTAGTCGTAAGGCCCTGCAACCTACTAGTGTTATGCATAAGCGCAGTGTTTAATAGAGTACAAAGTAATAATACATATTAAAAGTTTACATTACTGTATTAAAATTATTAATTTGGTATAGTTTGCAAAGTATTGTTATATTCTTTTGGATTGCATAATTTCCCCTTAAATTATTTTGACATTCAAAAACGTTCAACTTTTTTTATCTTACATTTAAAACAGCATCTTCTGCTTGAACAGTTACTTTTGTATTTGAGTAGTTATTGAGAGTGTTGAGAAGAAATGAAGTTATCTTCGCTGACTTCAAATATTTGCTTTGGTTCTTATCGTTGTCAAACGACTCATAAAAGTGGTTTTCTGCAACCTACTAGTGTTATGCATAAGCGCAGTGTTTAATAGAGTACAAAGTAATAATACATATTAAAAGTTTACATTACTGTATCAAATTATTAATTTGGTATAGTTTGCAAAGTATTGTTACATTCTTTTGGATTGTATAATTCCCCCTTAAATTATTTTGACATTCGAAAACTTTCAACTTTTTTTATATTACATTTAAAACAGCATCTTCTGTGTTGAACAGTTACTTTTGTATTTGAGTAGTTATTGGGAATGTTGAGAAGAAATGAAGTTATCTCCGCTGACTTCAAATATTTGCTTTGGTTCTTATCATCCATGATTAGTCGTCAAACAACCCATAAAAGTGGTTTTCTGAATAATTAGTCGATAATGTTGTAGTAAAAATACAATGATATAATGGGTGAATACATGCTGTATACCCAAATGGTCAGGGAGAATGCATTAACATGCATGATTCATGATTTTTATTGACTTTTGTCTTCAATAATTCCACTAAAAAGCATGTCTGGATGTCCGTGAATGTTTTGATTAATGAGAAAAAGCAATAACAATCTATCACCATTTCCCTACATGTACAGTATTCCATAAACACAACTTTGACCCCTTGTATTGACCCTCATGTGATCTTCATGACCCCTGACCCTATAAAAATTGATGATTAATGGTCACTTCAGTGATTATGCTTTGGTTGTGTATGTTTGTTCTTTTTGCTTCAAAAGCAATTGTTATATGCATTACAAGAGAAGGGAAGTCTCACATGATGGACCAGAGGATGGGAACATGAAAGATGCTCCTGTGTTTGGTTACTCTTACTGTTGGTAGTCAATCTCCCTGCAAAAATGTATACTGGACAGTGGTCTGTCTGTATACTGGACAGTGGTCTGTCTGTTGTATACTGGACAGTGGTCTGTCTGTATACTGGACAGTGGTCTGTCTGTATACTGGACAGTGGTCTGTCTGTTGTATACTGGACAGTGGTCTGTCTGTATACTGGACAGTGGTCTGTCTGTTGTATACTGGACAGTGGTCTGTCTGTATACTGGACAGTGGTCTGTCTGTATACTGGACAGTGGTCTGTCTGTTGTATACTGGACAGTGGTCTGTCTGTATACTGGACAGTGGTCTGTCTGTATACTGGACAGTGGTCTGTCTGTTGTATACTGGACAGTGGTCTGTCTGTATACTGGACAGTGGTCTGTCTGTATACTGGACAGTGCTGGTGACAGTGGTCTGTCTGTATAGGCAGTGGTGACAGTGGGGTCTGTCTGTATACTGGACAGTGGTCTGTCTGTATACTGGACAGTGGTTCTGTCTGTTGTATACTGGACAGTGGTCTGTCTGTATACTGGACAGTGGTCTGTCTGTATACTGGACAGTGGTCTGTCTGTATACTGGACAGTGGTCTGTCTGTATACTGGACAGTGGTCTGTCTGTATACTGGACAGTGGTCTGTCTGTATACTGGACAGTGGTCTGTCTGTATACTGGACAGTGGTCTGTCTGTATACTGGACAGTGGTCTGTCTGTATACTGGACAGTGGTCTGTCTGTATACTGGACAGTGGTCTGTCTGTATACTGGACAGTGTCTGTCTGTTGTATACTGGACAGTGGTCTGTCTGTATACTGGACAGTGGTCTGTCTGTATACTGGACAGTGGTCTGTCTGTATACTGGACAGTGGTCTGTCTGTATACTGGACAGTGGTCTGTCTGTATACTGGACAGTGGTCTGTCTGTATACTGGACAGTGGTCTGTCTGTATACTGGACAGTGGTCTGTCTGTATACTGGACAGTGGTCTGTCTGTATACTGGACAGTGGTCTGTCTGTATACTGGACAGTGGTCTGTCTGTATACTGGACAGTGGTCTGTCTGTATACTGGACAGTGGTCTGTCTGTATACTGGACAGTGGTCTGTCTGTATACTGGACAGTGGTCTGTCTGTATACTGGACAGTGGTCTGTCTGTATACTGGACAGTGGTCTGTCTGTATACTGGACAGTGGTCTGTCTGTATACTGGACAGTGGTCTGTCTGTATACTGGACAGTGGTCTGTCTGTATACTGGACAGTGGTCTGTCTGTATACTGGACAGTGGTCTGTCTGTATACTGGACAGTGGTCTGTCTGTATACTGGACAGTGGTCTGTCTGTATACTGGACAGTGGTCTGTCTGTATACTGGACAGTGGTCTGTCTGTATACTGGACAGTGGTCTGTCTGTATACTGGACAGTGGTCTGTCTGTATACTGGACAGTGGTCTGTCTGTTGTATACTGGACAGTGGTCTGTCTGTATACTGGACAGTGGTCTGTCTGTATACTGGACAGTGGTCTGTCTGTGTATACTGGACAGTGGTCTGTCTGTATACTGGACAGTGGTCTGTCTGTATACTGGACAGTGGTCTGTCTGTATACTGGACAGTGGTCTGTCTGTATACTGGACAGTGGTCTGTCTGTATACTGGACAGTGGTCTGTCTGTATACTGGACAGTGGTCTGTCTGTATACTGGACAGTGGTCTGTCTGTTGTATACTGGACAGTGGTCTGTCTGTATACTGGACAGTGGTCTGTCTGTATACTGGACAGTGGTCTGTCTGTATACTGGACAGTGGTCTGTCTGTATACTGGACAGTGGTCTGTCTGTATACTGGACAGTGGTCTGTCTGTTGTATACTGGACAGTGGTCTGTCTGTATACTGGACAGTGGTCTGTCTGTATACTGGACAGTGGTCTGTCTGTATACTGGACAGTGGTCTGTCTGTTGTATACTGGACAGTGGTCTGTCTGTATACTGGACAGTGGTCTGTCTGTATACTGGACAGTGGTCTGTCTGTATACTGGACAGTGGTCTGTCTGTATACTGGACAGTGGTCTGTCTGTTGTATACTGGACAGTGGTCTGTCTGTATACTGGACAGTGGTCTGTCTGTTGTATACTGGACAGTGGTCTGTCTGTATACTGGACAGTGGTCTGTCTGTATACTGGACAGTGGTCTGTCTGTATACTGGACAGTGGTCTGTCTGTTGTATACTGGACAGTGGTCTGTCTGTATACTGGACAGTGGTCTGTCTGTATACTGGACAGTGGTCTGTCTGTATACTGGACAGTGGTCTGTCTGTTGTATACTGGACAGTGGTCTGTCTGTATACTGGACAGTGGTCTGTCTGTATACTGGACAGTGGTCTGTCTGTATACTGGACAGTGGTCTGTCTGTATACTGGACAGTGGTCTGTCTGTATACTGGACAGTGGTCTGTCTGTATACTGGACAGTGGTCTGTCTGTATACTGGACAGTGGTCTGTCTGTTGTATACTGGACAGTGGTCTGTCTGTATACTGGACAGTGGTCTGTCTGTATACTGGACAGTGGTCTGTCTGTTGTATACTGGACAGTGGTCTGTCTGTATACTGGACAGTGGTCTGTCTGTATACTGGACAGTGGTCTGTCTGTATACTGGACAGTGGTCTGTCTGTATACTGGACAGTGGTCTGTCTGTATACTGGACAGTGGTCTGTCTGTATACTGGACAGTGGTCTGTCTGTATACTGGACAGTGGTCTGTCTGTATACTGGACAGTGGTCTGTCTGTATACTGGACAGTGGTCTGTCTGTATACTGGACAGTGGTCTGTCTGTAACATTTGCAGGGCAGGAAAAACAGTTTCTGAGTTACTCATCATTTGTATTATTTGAATCGTCAAATTGATAAAATTTTAAAAGAATTTACATGAAATTTTACTTGTCCTGCATCAATGAGTGTCATGGCAAGCACTCATGGTGAGCACTCATGGTGAGCATTCATGGTGAGCATTCATGGCGAGCACTCATGGCGAGCACTCATTCATGATGAGCACTCATGGCAAGGCAACCACTCATGGCGAGATTACTGTGAAGCAGATTTTGAGGTTTGTGTGTGTTGGTTGTGGACAGATCCGATCCCAGAAGAGGCTGTCAAAAATTGTCATATTCTTCCCTGTCACGTATCTACTTGTATTGTTGTTTAATACATTATTAAGGTTATTTAGAGCTGCTTCTAGTGAGAGAGAAGCCCCTTATCTAATACTGTCAAAAAATTGATTATTCTGGTTCTTCTAAATACCTGAAGGAACCTCCTATAGATAATAATAAACTAATGAATCCTAATCTAACCTTACATGCCTCACTGTATTGGGTGCTGTTACATGACACTGTTAATTGACACTGTTACATGACACTGTTACATGACACTGTTATGTACATGACACCAGGGCTTCTAAAATCGCCGGTTTATCGGTTCCCAGACCGAAATCTGTTTCTCCGGACCGTTTTTCTTTTCAAAATCTCTGTTTAAATCGGTCCCAGATATTTTATCTATCGGTCGTTAAAAAATCTACAATTGCCCTTCACACTCGATCCTTCTAAAGCCTAAAATATGCCTTGCGGCAATATTCTTTGATCCATAACACGATTGTTTGTCACTCGCTGTGCGAAAGTAGGTCAATTTGGTCAATTTGGACTAAACCATTACCGATTGTAGGGAGTTTTCCGGAAGAGTCTATAGCCAGGTAGCATGCCTTTGATGTGTGATCAGTGAAAGTATATCACGCGTTCTGTCGGTTCACAGAAGCGAGTGTTACCGTCTGTAATTTCTTTGATATACCGTTAGTCGTAAGGTGTTAGCCTGTTTGCTTGTGTCGGTTTGTTTTTTTAAGTGGCCAAAGCTGGGACTGCAATTTGTTTGCGTCATTAAAAAAATTAAAATACCGAGATGTGTTAATTGTTTGTTTGATTTTTTTTTTACAATAACTTTAAGTATAATATTAATGACATTAATTAAGGAAAGTGATCAAACTTGACACCGTTTTTATTTTAAGTCGGACCGAAATTGTTTGCGTTAGTCGTAACATTTGGTATTAATTAAGCTAATTGATGAAAAACGATATTACTCAAATTTATGTAAAATCGTATATAATCCGCTAGTCCGCTCGTGTTAGTCCGCGTTTTATACCTACCCGGTTTATTAAACACTTCCGGTTCAATTCCTCAAATGATCAACAATTTTAATATTGAGTGAAAATTATTCATTCAGTAAAGCGATGACATGATGTCAGTCATTAAAATGTACAAATTGTGATAAAGTAAGTTATAAATAATACAAATATAATACAAACATACATTTTAAATAGTTCTCTATATCAATGACTAAACGGAAAAAATGCATGGTGCAGCTGACATGGTGGGTGGGGTACGGCGATTTTAGTGATTTTTTCAAAATAAGTGCGATTCTTACGGCAGTAAAAAACCTGGACCGATTTGCATTTTAAAATTTTAGAAGCCCTGCATGACACTGCTATATGACACTGTTACATCATGTCACTGTTACATGTCACTGTTACATGATACTGTTACATGACACTGTTACATATGAAACTGTTACATACATGACACTGTTACATGACACTGTAACATGGCACCCAGTTTATAGCATCCATTACATCCCAGAAAAACATGCAGTTGAACTTGCTCCAGGAGGACTGTGGCAGGGTGATTACCCCATAATATGCTATTAATGCAAATAAGGTCATGTGATTAATTGTTTCATTGGACAGTTGGTTCCCAGTGACAGTTGATATATGTGTGGATTATGCTGTTGACTTAGTCACTAATATATGCCAGGGTCATCCCAGAAGTAAATGTCACCTTTTGAATAACTTGCACACTAAATCAGTCAGTGCTGTTTAAATGTGTTATACACAGGCATAGAGAGTTAGCTTATATGAACATTTGAAAAAGTGTTATTTGAAATATTATGATGCAGTTACCTTAGCAACGAAAGAATGCCGTAAATGTATCCATTGCCCCGGTTCCTCAGGCAAATATAAAAATTTGTAAAAAATATTAATTCTATAAAGAAGGAAATAACATCCATGTGTGGTTATTTTTTTGCAATTTTAATGAATATGAGTAGAGAAATAATATTTGCCAATACCTGTTATGGCACCAGTCACATTACTTCTGGAATAACTAGTCTCATTAATTCTGGGACAACCCTCATACTAAAACATTAGTCACATTACTTCTGAGATGACCCTCGTTCAAAATCACCAGACACATTACTTCTGGGACAACCTTTGTATTAAATCACTGGTCACATTACTTCTAGGATGAGCCTAGTACTAAATCACTAGTCACAATATTTCTGAGACAACCCCCATATTTGTATAATTAATGAAAAAGAATGATACAAAAGTGTTTTC
>JAWPHD010002257.1:0-266696 GCA_037043455.1 Cyrtodaria siliqua
CAACACCTATGTCTCTTTTTTTCTTCGAAAGACAAAATTGTTACTATATATATTATAATGGTGTTTTTAAATATTTTGTATTTCTTCTGTCGGAGCATATAACAATTATCTTAGCCTACATTTACCAACAACAGAGCATTCATTTACAATAATGCAACAACTTCGGATTGGAATTCTTCTAATGAAAGCAGCAATTTTTCTTCGGCTCTACAAAGGAGACCCTCAGGTCATGCAAGCACAAATTAAAACAGTTAATTTTTTAAATGAGATAATCAAGTTACATTTATATCAGTGTGTATCAGCAATATTTTCAAATTCTTTTAAAATCTTAAAAAGTTCATATGTAATTTATTGTGTTGCTAGGTAGCATGGCAGATACTTAGGGATCACTTTGTCCGTCGTCGTCCATCCGTCCGTCATGGTCATTATGGTCCGTCACACTTTGACCTGCAACCTAACCATGACTTGAAAAGTATTTGACCTGAAACTTCATACACATTTTAATCTTACCTCAAGGAATGTTGTTACACATGTCCAATAACTCTGACATGTTGGCAGGGTTTATGCCCCTTTTCATAAAACTTTAACCTGCAACCTAACCAAGGTCATTATAAACCGGCCATAACTTAAGAGTTTGACCTATATTCATGAAATCCAGTGCAGAGTTATGCCCCTTTTCATAAAGTTAAACAATTAAACAAAAAATTGCCTCCATAATTCATGAAGGATTCTGAACCTCCTTTCTTCCAACTTTATAGTTAGATTGTACTTGATGAAATAAGCACACGGCAGGTGACACAAGTGTTCGGTGGAACATCCTTCTAGTTAATAAGGAAAACCATGAACTACTGTAATGTAAAATTATTACACACACCCAGAAAAGATACGTGTAATATAAGTATTGTAATGTACAGCTGTAATACTGAAGTAATGTATTTTTCCATGGAAGCAACAACCAGGATTTGAACCTGGATCTTCTGCCACAATAACAGATGCTCTTACCCTGAGCTATTGTAGCAGATCATGTTGTGAACTACATATAATATTAACATCTGTACAGCATTTCCTGGCAGTAAAGAAGATTATTTTTTTCAAATAATAATATTTAATTCAACACTGAGATGTTTGTTAATAACCAACGAGCCGAGACAAACATCTGTTTTGTAGTATTGTCTTCTTAGTGACCCTGTCAGAATTAATTCCTTTAAGTTCCATTTATTGAAAGTTAGAGCATGGTATAGTTATGCCCCCTTAGTTATGGTATAGTTACGCCCCCTTAGTCATGGTATAGTTACGCCCCCTTAGTTATGGTATAGTTACGCCCACTTAGTTATGGTATAGTTACGCCCCCTTAGTTAAGGTAGTTATGTCCCTTTAGTTATGGTATAGTTACGCCCTCTTAGTTATGGTATAGTTACGCCCCCTTAGTTATGGTATAGTTACGCCCCTTTAGTTATTCTGAAACAAACAGTGTAATAGGTAAGCGTTGCATTCACTTACCATACTACAAAACAGGAAGTACCAATACTGGTGCAAACTCCCGATTGCTAACTTTTACCACACAAATCTAAATGTAAAGGGGGATAATTCTAGTAAAATGCAGAAGATAAACACAAGTTTCAGTTTTCTGTCATTTGTCTTTTTGGAATATAACTGC
This sequence comes from Cyrtodaria siliqua, assembly GCA_037043455.1. Lineage (NCBI taxonomy): Eukaryota > Metazoa > Mollusca > Bivalvia > Adapedonta > Hiatellidae > Cyrtodaria > Cyrtodaria siliqua. The sequence continues at coordinate 1,658 of JAWPHD010002257.1, forward strand.
ATTAAAAACAAAAATAACCAAAACTGTATGTGGAAACCGGGAATATTTCTGTTACAATTTTCCAGGAAAAAAAACAAACAAATGAAAACTGCTAAAACTGAACAAAAATTCTTAGCGTATCGCCTCGTGCAATGGTACCCTTCTCGTGTCATTATTCACCCCCTCTGATAAATAGTTCTCGTGCAATGGTACCCTTCTCGTGTCATTATTCACCCCCTCTGATAAATAGTTCTAACCATTGAATTCTAAGTAATTAAATAGTGGTATACTTACAATCTGCAAAACTGTACTTGCATGAAGCAAGTAAATAAGTGTTAAAGAAACTAGCTCAACAAATAATGTAAAATTGCACAAAAAATGTTTATCAAATCCAGCAAGTTACTCCTTGTCAAAACTCTATTTATTTAATGATGCAAAACAAATTTCAGTCAAAATAATTTTGGAATAATAAACTGAGTTGCTTGTTTTATACTGTGATCGTTATCATATTCACAAGCGGAATTTGCATATTTTTCAATAAACAAGGACAATAACTTGTCCAAGATCTTATGAAAAAAAACCTCTAAATCATAATAGTGGAAATCTCTTACTAAAGAAAACATGTTCATAAGAATTAGCCATCAGAAGGACAACTGCAAATCTCCTTTGCATGTTCAATAGTGCCTGGCTCTTGGCAAATACAGCTTAACATATAAATGAAATGATCTAAAACAGCATAGATCTACTAGCTATTTAATTAATATGTGTGTTTTTTTATATGTTTTCCCTGCATACTTATGTATTTCATCAATGAACTAAATTGGATTAAATTTCTCTAATTATTTCAATGTATAATATACAAACGCTATGGTTGTCATTATTTGACGGAAATGCCCAAAGATATCCGACGTGTCCATGAGTATGGATCATCCGATTTCTGAAATCAATCTTTTTAGGTTGACTAGGTGGCCGAGTGGGCTAAGGCATTTGCTATCCGTAACAAATACAGAAACATTCACACATAAAAAAATCATGCAAGAAAATATAACTAGAGCCAAATGTACCTTATACTTTTAAAATGGGTTCAAGCCCTAGTAAGGGGGATGTCAAATGGAAATCTTCAGTTAAATGATTAAAGATATAAATGCACCAGCCTTGTTTTTATGAATTTACAATATGAATCATGTGGTAACGGGGGTACAAATCCAGTATGTTTGTAGTAAATCATTAGATGTCTACTCCTTTGAAGTCAATTGAACATGAGAACCAATGGACCACCATATTGCCATGTACATTTTATCCCAATAATTTTTCTAATTTTAAATGTGTTAAATATACACAAAACAGAAACTCAAATGTTTTTGAGCATAATTATGGCCAAACTCACCCTTTTCAACAATTTCATACACACACTACCAAACCTTTCCAAATCCATCTGACAGCTGATCCTTTTTTATGATTGTTAAGGGTGATATTTCAAATAATAAACAGAGGACTTATACATAAACAATAAGATATGGACTAAAAGGAATATTTTTTATGTCCCAATATCACCTAGTGCAGAGGTCTGAAGCTATAAAGCACATGGCCTTACTCAGTGGGTTAATGAGGCTGCAGTTCATGAGTAAATGACTGATTTGTTTTCAGACCATATTAAACTATTCATAATTACAATGTTTACAATTGTATGGTTGTTTAAAGGTCCATAAACAGTTATAGTTTATTTCAAGCCAGCCCCAGAGAGAGGATAGACAGGAATCCACACACCTCACAGGGCAAGAAAATTTGTTTCTCAGTTACTCGTCCTACGCAATATTTAAATGGCCAAATTGATAAATTGTTAAAGAATTTATCTGTATTTCTACTCGTCCTGCATCAATGAGCACTCGTCATAGCGAGCGGACGAGTGGAATTTTCGTGCCATGCCTCAGCATCATGCAGGCAGCATTTTAGCTAAATCATCCAAGCAATTTAAAAGGTTGAAGCATTTTTACAGTAATGGCGGCCATCTTGAATGGTGGTTAATTGGATTGCGTTTCTGTTCTTTTGTTCCTCTCAAATTTCTGTCACAATTGGGAAAAAGGTTTTCAATTGGGAAGAGGTCTTTTACAGTAGCAGTTGCCATATTTAATGGTGGTCATCTTGTCTGAGCTTTTATTGATACAAATACGCTGACAAAGTTTGGTAAAGATCCAATGATAAATGAAGTTGCTAGATTGTTCACAAGACAGTGGCATTTTTCAGCAAAAACAAGTCCTAACTCTGGTGTTACTAACCTGAACTGGCTGGTTTTTTGAACCTGCGGCCAGTAGGTAACAGGTCAACTCGTACTTAAGTCAACTCGTACTCTTTTTGGTCAACTCGTACTCATTTCAGTTTTTCAATTACTCAACTAGTACTCAACTCGTACTCACTATTTATTTCTTATGTTTAGGTAATTAAATTTGTATTTTTTATGTATTATATGCATAAAACATATTTTTAAGTACAGAATGACAAAATATATGAGTATGAGTTGACCAAAATGATGTTTATATTCATTTGTATATGGGAGTAATTCGTGGATTTCATGATTTAATTTGTGGTGATTATAAAGAAAACAACAAGAAGATGTGTTACATATTAATATTGAAACTAAACTTAATAAAAAAAAATTACAAAATGTACAATATATACAATATATACACTGTTTCCTTTCTAACACATAGGAAGACATTATCGACCACGGGTGAGAACATTGTACATTGTTGGGTTTTCCGTGTACAGATTTTATCACCGTATATGTTCGTATGTTGACTATGTTGACTATGTAGATTGTTCACTGAATAATGTCTATGATGCTTGATCTAAATTGATGAATGAAACACCGCTGCTGTAATTAAATGTATGGTGTGATGATGTGATATGTGCATATCGATCAAAAGCACGGGTTAACAAATCACACTAATTAAAGAAGTGTCGCCGCTCACACTTACTGTGAAAACATTTAAAGCTTGTTAATCATTAGTTGATTGAATTAGCAAACGTGCTAATACGGGATTAGCACAGTGTTTGACACAATTTCAAGACAAGCAGATTGTTACATGTGGTATGAAAGTGTCGCAAAGACAGGCAGTAATGAAATAGCATCATGTCCGTTAAAATACAACGAACGTCTGGGGGAAGTCGATCATTTGATATATTATTCTGAATTTCAGATAGCTGCACTGGCCAACAAAGAAATCTGCCATTCTCAAGCATGTGTCTGTACTCAGTACAAGACTTTCCCATCAAGAGAATTACTCATAATTATTGTGAACAAGGACATTCGCAGATGGAAGGAGACTCTGTCCATGCTACGATTGAAAAGCACACAAAGAAATGCGAAATGTTTGCACCATCGGATTGGATAAGTGCAGTACGAAACAGCAAGGTTTCAAATCCCAGGTATAATGTCAAATTCGGAAATTGTAGATTTCATAAAAATCGCATCGGACACTATTTCCAATAGAACAACCAGCATAGATGGAGAGAAGGTTCAATGGATGAAAATACGGAGTTTCAAATACTTAAAGGAGGAGCCGAACAAAATTTACTTTCGTTATGATTACAAATCAGAGTTTAAATGCTTCGAAATAGCTAGAGGCAATCTTAGCAGAAGGGCAATGAAACATGTTAAAGGCTTTAACCTTAAGCGAGCTTACAATTCAGAAATATCAATAGCTTCTGCAAAATACAAAGACCTTGTTCGTTTGTGCGACGCAAAGGTGATTCCGAGCGTATATCACTCATTTTAAAAAGGATTGCCGCACAGCAGCATGTAAAAGGATTGCCGCACAGCAGCATGTCCACAAGACTTCCAGAACCAAACTGGACTGACTAATGTATTGGATGATTAATGTGACATAACCCAGGTCTCAAGACTAATAATGCACCTAATGAAACATGCGTAGTTAATAAACTTACTAAATCATAATGTAGCCTTGAAAGTGATACAACCATAGAATCAACTGTAATATTTGTTAATGTTTGTTCATAATTTTCTGTTCATTAGTTAATATGCAATATTAAAGTTCTCTGTTATTAAATGTTTTTTTGTTAAAATTAAAGTATAAAATATATCTCTTGCATCTCTTTGGATGTCACATTATCCATTACTGGTAAAATAAAAGAACCTTACAGTGGTCTAATAATCACTTTTATAACATTTCAAAAGATCGTAACTGCCAGATACAACTTTTTTGATGAAAATATTCCTTTCCGATTATTTAATAACATAAGGTCGTAAGTGCAATTTCTTTGATTAGAAAGTCAAAATTGAAATTTTGTAATAAGAAATACTATATTTTAAAAGCGAGCAAACTACAGCTTCTGTCACAATATGATTATTCACAATATTAACACAATTTATAATGTCAGTCAGTTTGTTTCACTTTGCGGAAAACTATGACTTTTCACTTACGACCTTATAATTCTAGACCATCGATGTATAACGTACATTAGTGTTTAGATTTAATTACAGTTACAATTTCCAAGGATTTGTAACTTATTGTACAAATCCTTGCAATTTCCAATTCATATTCTTTTAATTTTATACATCCCAGCGTATCAAACTAATTTACAACTAGGTAGGTGCGTTGAACATAGTATTTTTCAGACACATGAAAGCTAGACAAAATATAGGGATCGTAATCAAAATCATGAACAAAATTAATGTTTTAAAAAATAGTACAACTAAATATTACAACATTATTCATTATAATAAATTATAATTGCATTATAAAAAACTATAAACAAACAACAAAAAAATAAATGAGTACGAGTTTTTTCAAAATGAGTACGAGTTGACCAATACATGAGTACGAGTTGACCAAAATGAGTACGAGTTGACTTAAGTACGAGGTGACTTAAGTACGAGGTGACTTAAGTACGAGCTGATTTAAGTACCAGGTGACTTAAGTACGAGCTGACTTAAGTACGAGTTGACCCGGAAGCGGCCAGTAGGGCTAGACATGATGGGGAATGCAGTTGAATGCCAAGAAATGTTACATCTCCAGGGGCTCGCTTAATAACAAATTCCTGAACTCGTTTAATAAAATCTTGTATGAAATGACAACTCATGTCAGATCCTCTATATATAAAATTATATACAAATGTGGATCTATATATGGGATACTGTATTTACAATACGTTCGATTGAGGCAGGTCATCATTCCTTTAAAGAAACTAACCGGCCCTTTTTCTTGTTGACTTTTATAGCAGACATGTTTATCTTCATGAAGCGGTAAGTTTCCCAGTATCCATACCAGGGTTGTCACTGGCCCAGTATCCATACCAGGGTTGTCACTGACCCAGTATCCATACCAGGGTTGTCACTGGCCCAGTATCCATACCAGGGTTGTCACTGACCCAGTATCCATACCAGGGTTGTCACTGACCCAGTATCCATACCAGGGTTGTCACTGACCCAGTATCCATACCAGGGTTGTCACTAGCCCAGTCTCCATACCAGGGTTGTCACTGGCCCAGTATCCATACCAGGGTTGTCACTGGCCCAGTATCCATACCAGGGTTGTCACTGGCCCCGCAACGTACTTATTCAGATTCAGAAAACGGTACAACCTTTTAAAACTGTTGTGCATATTTAACATGTATCTGATCTTCCAACGCATATTTGGTGTAAATGACGATAATACATCTAAGGGAAGTAACTGGCCCGACGTATTGATTGCTACTTGTGAAGTGTTTCCTGCCTGTTCATGGTGGCATTTGCACAGGTGGCTGGTCATGAAATCGTGTCTTTGCAGCTATTAGAACTGTTTCTCAATGGCGTCCTTTCAGCTAGTGGGGGTCATATATGACGTCTGGGCCGGGTAACGCGGTCTCATTTGGGACATTTGGCGTCCCTTCTCACCCTACTCCTTACCCAGCCAGTTCAGAGTTACGGCTATTATTTATTTGTATTTATATATACACGAGCATCTTTGTGTTTTACTTATATTGCCTATTAATGCTGCCTTGTTGGTTAGAGAATAGCTCATGGCGGGGATTTCTTTATTTACACTGTCCAGTTTTATTGGGATGACAGTAGGGTAAGTGTGAGGTTTGGTGCACCCTAGTACCTGGTTTAAACCATTAACGGCCTTTTTTGTCACTGACCGTTTCAAGGCGGTAGCCCTATTGTCAAACCTTTTGTGTGATGTCTTATTTGGCTTTTTATTCATATTTAAAGTTGTTTTTTCCTTTTTTTTGTTTGTGGTTGACTGTCGTCCTTGAATGCTATTTTTCCTGTTCGATTTTTATATCTATATGTACTGTCACAATAGTGTTGTTTGTGCCGTGTGGCGACCATAGAACGTCTCCCCGTATATCCAATCAATAGTGTTATCTTTTAATCCCTCAGGGATTGTATGACATTCATTGATCCAGTTTTTCCTTAAACACATGTGTTTATACCGTGTTGAAGGTTTTGTGCTCATCGACATTTTGGCCCGTTTTATTCGGATTTTTCTTAACTTTCCTCGTGATCTAGACACTGTTGTCAGTAGAGTCTTTTAACCGTCCGTAAGTTTACAAATAGTATTTCTTATGGTTCTTTGATACGATTCTATTTTGTATGTAACTGGCCTGGCGTTTCACAACAAAAGGGACGCAACACATATATACTGCGATTTTATTGTGGAAGGCCATTTATAACAGATTAAGGGATGGAAGTCTTTTAGTTGAAGCACACGCTACTATTGAAAAAACACATGCTATTGTGTTAAGAGTTATAAAATAGATTAGATGTTTCTTATATTTTGCCACTATCTACACACAGTTTCATTTATTATGTGCAGCTCTGTTTACGAATAACCGATTACCACGTGTATAGCTTTCCCTTACACACCTCCTTCGGAGGATGGCATATTTTTTTTATAGTAGGCTTATCTTACCCGAGGAAATCGAACCTGTGACCTCTGGGGCGAGAGGCAAGTATGCTAACCACTCATCCACCATAACAGGTTCAGAAGATAGTGGTCCAGTACTTTTAACTACATACAATATCTCTTTATCTGATGATGAATACATTTTGGCAATGAAACCGTACAAAAAGCTGTCTTACATTTGCAAAAGCTTTTACACTCAGTTATTGCTCATCAACGACTGTGTGGCATTCTTCAATCTTGTCGATACCGGAGAGTTTCGTGTAAAGCACATTGCTGCTCAGTTGTTCCTTGATGTCATTAACTTTTCGACAATTTCTCATGTATGTATGGGTGTCTGCAAAACAATTTCTCAGATTAATGAATATGGGGAGAAGTGTGAGAATACTATGAATAAAACTGATATAGCAATGATGACTTTTGCAAGCCCAAATGCAGTGATATTAAATGACCAGCAGAAGAAATGACCAGAAGAAGAAAGTCAGTATCGAATGTAGTTGACCCGGCATTATAGATTCAAATATTAAAGCTTTACTTTACATGTATTCGTCCGACTCTTGAATATGCCGACGTTGTATGGGACAACTGTACTAAAGCGCAAGAGTATGAATTAGAAAAAAATCAATATGAGGCTGCCAGAATTGTGACAGGAGCAACCAAACTTGTATCCCTAGTAGCCCTTAACCGCGAAACGGGATGGGAATCTTTGAAAGCTAGAAGACGAACGCATAGGCTTATATTATATTATAAAATGAACGCAAACTTAACTCCTGCCTTTTTGTCATCCCTTGTCCCAGATAACGTTGGAAACCTCGTTAACTACAATTTAAGAAACGCTGGAAACGCAAGAATAGTCCACTGTAATTCACAGCTTTATGCCAATTCTTTCCTCCCATCTACAATCCGTGAATGGAACGAACTTCCCCCATCGGCGAGAAATTCCGAGTCTATTAGTGTTTTCAAATCTAGACTGGATAGTAATAGGACTACTGTTCCACAATACTACTTTACTGGTAATCGGAAGGCCCACATTCTCCACACACGCCTTCGCACTCACTGCAGCAGCTTAAATCAGCATTTATTTTCAAAAAACATTGTAGAAAGTCCACTATGTGTATGCAGATCCTTAGAAGACACGAATCATTTCCTATTGCACTGTCCACTATATACTCCCGAGAGAATAGTAATGAATAATGAGTTACTACACTTGATCGACGAAATAAAACTAGACACCCTACTTTTTGGTGATGAAACACTTTCTCTAGACGTAAACACACAAGTTTTCAAAATAGTCCAAAAATATATTCTCAATACGAAACGGTTCCTGTAAATTGCATGCACTTAACTTTAGGAATTTGAGAAAATTAAATTTGCTAAACAGTATGCCAATCTGAAAAATCGCTATCATGCTCCCTACAAGCTGAATCTGCCACTATAACAATACATTTGTATGGTAATAAGGGCCTATATGTTTGCTGAGGAACGTCGCACACACACACTCTCTCTCTCTCTCTCTCTCTCTCTCTCTCTCTCTCTCTCTCTCTCCTTACATTTCTATATTTCTTGTAATTATATATTAAACACTTAACTAGCCATTTGATTTCATGTACTATGCTATCACGAATAATGTAACTTATTGTGCCATGATCAAGGAGACAGATATATACAAGCGTTTTGCTTTCTTCTGGATCCTAATTCACTGTTAACTATTACATAATTGTATGTCTATATAACACCAAACTGTATAATTGTGAATAAAATAGTGTTTAAACCAAATATTAAAGCTGTATCTGCAATAATGCAGCAGAAAATAAGTCATATAATCTTTGTATGGTCGGGAAAAAATAACAGCAGTATTTGGAAAGAATCTAGGAGAGGACGACTTATTTGGACACGAGTCACAGCCATCTCTCACGGTAAAGGTAAAGTTTAGCTTCTCACTATCGACCAAACAAGAGAGGAAATTTGTAAACGAATAGAAAGAGATGTATATAATTCAGTTTTCAGAGTTAAGCACAGGCACCTCTCCATGGAAAAATGCTTGATAGCATGTCAGTTAATACAGAAAGAATTAAGGAAATGCGATTTCTATGAAAGAGAGAAAGGTATACAATATCATACATATGTCGTCTATGCACCAATACACTGTGTGGTAGAAACCAATACAAAGCACATAGACTACGTTTGTGCACCAATACAAAATAGAAAACTGTCTATGTTTATTGTTTGCAACTTTTGTGATGTTAAAATAGAATGTTGACCTTATTTACATTATCAGCCTGTTATGGAAATACTTATTCGTTGCATTCAGAAAGGAATGGGTAAAAACATTATTAAAAAAACAGGATAAAACACGGTTTTGTGCAATTATTGCGCCGTTTTCACTATGTTTCGTCTTTGACATAGATAATCTGATTCATTTATATTATTTATATTTTCAAGAAAGTAGTATTCAAAGTCTTACCTCGAAGTGAAAACAAGATCAGCGTTTCCTATTTGGATTTTATCTTGCATGTATACACACATTCGCCTACTATTTAAAATAATTACACTTAAAGGGTGCTAGAGACATCTCTCACATCGCCTAGACATTATCACTTACTATTTTTAAAAACAAAACAACTGTCCTTTAGCTTAATTACCATATATTTCTTCTATAATGTACCAGTCGGTTTATTTGCAAGAACATGATTTATTAATTACATGTGAATTGACGAATACTATTGGCATATTCTTTGTTACCTTATCAAACCATGTACACATGCATAGGGAATCTGCATATAATATAAGAACAATGAATACGATTCACAGTACCTTGCCCGAATAGTCAAGTAAAGAAAGTAAAGTGTTTCTTTATTATAGTAAATTGAAAGGGCCAGTCAGTTTTGACTTATGAGACACCTTTGTCTTGAACATCATTACTTCCCGATTCCTATTCTTTAATGCCAGGCACCAGGCAGGTAGGCAATCGGTAACCGTTATTTAACTAGCTGGCGGTTCACCAACCGGTCTTTCTTCAGTAACAAGCGCACCTCTGAGGGGACTCGAACCTTCGACCTCCGAGGCGGATGCCTTAACCACTAGACCACCGTAACTCCGAATAATTAATGATCATTCACCTAAAACCCTCACTTGGAAAAAAACATTGCTTGCAAATGGTAGACTAAGCGAAATGACAAGTGTGCGTACACACTGGTGAGAAACCGTTTAATACACAATATCAGAGTTAATGAATATATCGTCCCTTTAGCGTATCAATAAAGTCACCTAAGCAGTTTATTATGTCCCATAGGACTGTACTGACGCTAGCTGTTGATATTGTCCTGAGGATAGTACTGACCCAGAGAAGCTGGTAGGTGATATTTTCACAGAGATTAGTATTGTCTGTATCCGTTTATTGTTTCGCTGAGGACAGTACTGACACACGATTTAAAAGAACCTTATTACATTAAAGCAGACCATTTTTAAAAATAAAAACGTCCTTTAGTTTAAATACCCCCACCCCCCATATTTCTTCTGTCATTATGAAGTACCAGTATCTTTATATGCAAGAACATGATGTCTTAGTACAATGTGACTTGATTAATACTTTTGGTATTGTAGCAGTGAGAATTCTAGTTCTTATGGTGCGTACCTAAAACAGAGTTACGATGATGCCCTTTATAGAATAAGTAGGTATCAGGGTCGACCCTATCAAGACTTATGGTGCGTACCTACAACAGAGATACGATGATGCCCTTTATATAATAAGTAGGTATCAGGGTCGACCCTATCAAGACTTATGGTGCGTACCTACAACAGAGTTACGATGATGCCCTTTATAGAATAAGTAGGTATCAGGGTCGACCCTATCAAGACTTATGGTGCGTACCTACAACAGAGATACGATGATGCCCTTTATAGAATAAGTAGGTATCAGGGTCGACCCTATCAAGACTTATGGTGCGTACCTACAACAGAGTTACGATGATGCCCTTTATAGAATAAGTAGGTATCAGGGTCGACCCTATGAAGACTTATGGTGCGTACCTACAACAGAGTTACGATGATGCCATTTATAGAATAAGTAGGTATCAGGGTCGACCCTATCAAGACTTATGGTGCGTACCTACAACAGAGATACGATGATGCCCTTTATAGAATAAGTAGGTATCAGGGTCCACCCTATCAAGACCTATGGTGCGTACCTACAACATAGTTACGATGATGCCCTTTATAGAATAAGTAGGTATCAGGGTCGACCCTATCAAGAGCTATGGTGCGTACCTACAACAGAGTTACGGTGATGCCCTTTATAGAATAAGTAGGTATCGGGGTCGACCCAATCAAAACGTATGGTGCGTACCTACAACAGAGTTACGATGATGCCCTTTATAGAATAAGTAGGTATCAGGATCGACCCTATCAAGACTTATAGTGCGTACCTACAACAGAGTTACGATGATGCCCTTTATAGAATAAGTAGGTATCAGGTTCGACCCTATCGAGACTTATGGTGCGTACCTACAACAGAGTTACGATGATGCCCTTTATAGAATAAGTAGGTATCAGGGTCGACCCTATCAAGACAGGTTCTTGAAGACATCAAGCAATGCCTGCATAAACAGCCGCCATACTGCAACAGATTAACAAGCGTGCATGCATAAACAGCCGCCATACTGCAACAGATTAACAAGCGTGCATGCATAAACAGCCGCCATACTGCACCAGATTAACAAGCGTGCATGCATAAACAGCCGCCATACTGCAACAGATTAACAAGCGTGCATGCATAAACAGCCGCCATACTGCACCAGATTAACAAGCGTGCATGCATAAAAAGCCGCCATACTGCACCAGATTAACAAGCGTGCATGCATAAAACTCACCAAAGAGAATAATACCCATCGATCTGGACATGTTCGTACGACTAGTTCATGTTTTTCAGGCAAACATTTCTGGAATTTTTACATTTCGACATATCTCGCGCTGACACGTATTCTGTGTTTGGAAACTTAAACCCGAACACAGCTAATACAAATCGACAACGTTAACAGGCAAACGTCAGGTATGTGAGTAGATTGAGTTTCCAAATACGGAACAAAACAAGGTGCGTGGAATACACTCTGTTGTCCACCCGTCTCAAGTTAGGGGGAGAGGTGCAAGCCCACTGTTTTTTTTAAACTACACACATTCATTTCTGATTATCTTGACAGCCTCGTTTCCGAGGAAGGCCTTGCTGGCAAGTTGTCACTGATTAACACAGCATTTCAACAGAATATGTAATGAGCATAATTATATAGGGTATGACCCTTCCTGTACATGGGCCTGGTCAACGGCTTAACATCCCCTACGAAGGATGGCAGTTTCACAGTACATGCACCTTGCCCGAATAATGAACGGTCATTCATCAAAAGCACTCACTCTGGAAAAAACATTGCTTGCAAACAGCTAGGGTAAACGAAAAGACAAGTATGCATACACACTGGTGAGAAACCGTTTAAGATTAATCACAAGTTATGACTATATTGTCCATTTTGTGTATCAAGGAAGTGACCTAAGCAATTTATTTTGTCCTTCAAGACTTTACTGATGCTAATTGTTGAAATTGTCCTTGAGAACAGTACTGAAGCGATGGAAGCTAGTAGGTGATATTTTCGCAGTTTAGTAGTACTGACTGTATTCGTTTTAGGACAGGACTAACGCTAGCCGGCGATATTGCCCTGAGTACAGTACTACGCTAGCTGTCGTCCTTGAATGCTACTTTTCCTGTTCGGTTTTTATACCTATTAGTACTGATAAGCGCACAGAAAATTGCGTCCTTTGTTTATAACCTTATGTTATTATAATTATTTATGAAGGACTGTAACGGGACATTTTAGTGTTTTTTCTGAGGTCAAGCGGGCGTTTACAAAAATAACAAATACACACATCTTGTACACTATCGTCGTCAGTAGGTTTGGAAAATCCTACGATCCCTGGTCAACTTGCCGAAATATCAAAGTCAAAAGTAAAATAATTGCAATTTAAATCTACTCGTCATTTGTCTGGATATCCGGTTTACATTCCAAAATTATGTTTCTGTTATGTTCGGCAATCTGATGTAGTCGAGACATTGCGATTGCACTACTGACGTCATAATTTGTCATCAATTTAATTCAATTCAATTCAAACTTTATTAAAGTGTCGATTCTTGCGGATGGCGGGAGGTGTACAGTACTGGTTCTATCCCATATGGATTGATTGATTGAATTGGATTTTATAGTCGCACCAACAGCTAAGGTCATATGGCGACTTTCCAGCTTTCATTGGTGGAGGAAGACCCCAGGTGCCCCTCCGGGCAATTTTCGGGCACGGGCGGGCACCTGGGTAGAACCACCGACGTTCCGTAAGCCAGCTGGATAGCTTCCTCACATAAAGATTCCTAGGCCCCTGAGGGATCGAACCTACAGCGGTGAGGAGCAAGTGATTTCAAGTCAGAGACGTTAACCACTCGGCCACGGACGCCCCTATCCCATGTGGAACTATTACCTTCACGAATCAAGGGACGCGGTTCCGTATTTTCTCTGATTGAGCCAAATCAGCTGAAACAGTGGGTGGTCTGCCTCCACCACAAAAAAAATCGACCGTCATATATAACCTGACATATGTGTTGCAAATGACGTAAAACATGATACAAACAAACAAATCAAACTTTATGAATTGTCGGATAAGCACTTAACAAAACAATATTAGCTACAAATAGCTATTAACCGCCATAATGTTGTGCTTTATGGCTAAGTAGTTCAATGGGTATGAAAGAAAAAGAATCAACCATGAGGCCATCCCTGTGGATCCTTCTTCCCCATGAGCCCTTAAAGTAATGGCCATTGTTTCCCAGATCCTCAAAAGTATTTGTCAAAGTTCCCCAAAAGTATTTTGCCCATGTTCCCTAGATCCCTAAAAGTATTTACACTGTTCCCGAGATCCCCAATAGTGTTAAACATAGCACCCTAAAAGTACCAACTATTGTTCGCTTAATAACCCTTATGTAAAACACATACTGTAGTCTTCTCTGGACTGCTTTTACATTTTACACATCATAATACAAAACACCAGCGTTCTGTAAGTTTTTCTTAGCCATTTTTTCTATAGCCGCAATAACAGGTACAGTTATAACGTTCGGATTCTTCGTATTGGCGTATTTGGCTCCATTTTTTACATGTTCACAAAACAAATGATGATGAAACAAGAGGTCCATGACCTTGAAATACTCTCATGAAGATCTGAACATCTAGGCCCTGGAAAGGTATTGTAACCTTTTTATATGTTTGTCATTATTTGTAGGGGTAGTGTTTGTTAATCATTAAACAATACAGGCTTTTTGTAAGAGTAAGTACATTTTATTTTCAATATTTCCCAAATGAAATCATTTTTGTAACAGGAGTAACATTTCTGTCTCATGAAGTTTCATGAAAATCCTTCAAGTAGTGTCAGTGGAGTAGTTGCCACAAGTTTTTCCTCTGTGTAAACAAAGATGACTGCTGGTTGCCATGTTTGACGTCAAATAAAAAAAAATGCAGTAGTCGCCACAAAATTGTATTTTTAAAATATTATTTTAGTTGTGGTGGCCATCTTAAAGTTTCCGCCAACTTGATATTTTACGTACGGCCAACTAGACATCAAGAGCAACATTCTTATAAAGTTTCATAACAATCTATCAAGTAGTTTTAGGGAAGTGGTCGCCACAATTTTTTCCTATATATAACTATATGTAAACAAAGATGTCCGCTGGCGGCCATGTTTGATATTGAATCAAAATGAGCTTTGTCAAGGACCAACTACATGTCATGCCATTCGATTTGGCAAAGGTTTCAAATAAATGACCCTTATGTTTTTTGAGAAGTAGTCACCACACAACTGTATTTTAAAATACATGTTTAGCTATGGCAGCCATCTTGACATTCCGGCTTACCTGATTTTTTACTAAGAACCAACTAGGCATCAAGAGCAACACTCCTGTAAAGTTTCGTGACAATCCATCAAGTAGTTTCAGAAGAGCAGTCGCCACAGGTTTATCCTATACAACTATATGTAATCAAAGATGGCCATTGGCGGCCATGTTTGACATCGAATCAAAATGAATTTTGTTTAGATCCAACTACATGTTATGCCAGACATTTTGGTATAGTTTTTGTAATTGCCACAAACGTCTATTTTTAAAGTCTATTTTTAGCTGTGGTGGCCATCTTGATTTCCGGCAGACCTGAATTTTTACATAGGATCAAATAGACGTCATGGGCAACATTCATTTAAAGCTTCATGAAAATCCATCAAATAGTTTCAGAGAAAAAGTGTTTTCCTATAAAAAATCTATGTAAACAAAGATAGCACTTCGAACAAGATATCAAGAGCAACATTCATGTAAAGTTTCATGAAAATTCATCAAAACGATGTCCGCTGGCGGCCATGTTTAATATCGAGTCAAAATTCATTTGTTTAGGACCAACACTATGTCATGCCAGTCAATTTGGCAAAGGTTCTAAATCAATACCGCTCATGGTTTTTGAGAAGTAGTCGCCATAAAATTATATTTTTAGAATCTGTTTTTAGCTTTGGTAGCCATCTTGGATTTCACATCAGTCTGAATATTTTGCTATGATCAACTAGACCTTATGGGCAACATTTCTGTAAAGTTTCATGAACAATCCATCAACTAGTGTTAGAGGAGTAGTTGCCACAAAACACTTATAGTTTCGGAGGAGTAGTTGCTACAAACGTCTTTTTCAAAAAACTATTTTTAGCTTTGGTAGCCATCTTGGATTTCACATCAACCTGAATTTTTGCAAGGATCGACTAGACCTTATGGGCAACATTTCTGTAAGTTTCAGGAAAATCCATATAATAATTTTAGAAGAGTAGTCACCACAAAAAAAGTGTATGGAGGGACGGACAGACAGACGAACGACGCAACACGGCATAAGGTCTGCTGATCCGTGATCAGTTGCGCCACAATGAACACACATGGAAAATGTTCATCAACAGTACGTCATTTTCAACACATGTAAGATTATATATGACGGTCGATTTTTTTGTGGTGGAGGCAGACCAACGACGTTTCCTGTACTGTACACCTCCCGCCATCCTAAGCATCGTAGAAAGAATTTGTTTACAAGTTCATGTGCAATTATAATAGCGGATATATCGTCTTCGTTCTTCTTGCTGTCTTTATAGCATACTCTATTGTATGGTCTCCCCATGTCTCCTACACTAAGCTCATTCATACCACCAATCTGTATGCTGATTGATCAGGAATGGTTTCATCATCTTTGACATTTTTCTCCAGGCTAAAATGTGCAAGTTGCTTGTTTCTCTCAGGAATCCCTCTCCAATCACGAGAGACCAAGGAATTTAATTCTTTCAATGGCTTATCAACACATTTTAGTTTATATCGAACTGATTTAGAGACATGGGGAACGACATAGTAATCTGAAACCATGCCCTACTATATTTTGTGTAAATGTGTATGGTTCTTTAACGTACTCGGAGGACATACTCCGATACACGGAACCGCCCGGTTTACGTCCCCATCCTATGGATGATGCTAGAGTTGCCCCAGGATTCACCAAAGCAACCCAGTGGTGCCGAAAAACGAGTCAAAGTGTATTTTTTAGCACATCTTTCATGTGTAGTCTACTGTATGCTATAAGTATCAGCTGTGCACATAGTTAACGATCAGCTTTCAGAACTATATATTTCCTGCTTTGTTTGAAGTCATAGGTTTGCTCTGTGGACTTAATATTTAAAATTAAGCTTACTTATTGTGTCCAAGTCACTTTTCACTTTTCAAACCTTTCAATGGCTATCTTGTCCAGTTTTGTGTGATTCTAGCAAATTGTTTTCTATATCAGACTGTCATCTTCCCCGTTTTCTAACTATAGTACCGTGATCCCCTTTGAATAGATTTACTAAGCTGTTTTCAGTGAGCACGTTTACAGCTTTTAGATCCCTCTTGTCTTTTGTATTGTTTTATCGTTTGAAGGTATTTGTTCTGGACACCAGCATTTCTAACATTCGAATATGTGATTATGAACACGCTCTGAGGTGAGATAATAACGGCAAACAGCCCCGGTCACCTCGGGTTTAAGATTGAATCCGTTTGTGCCTCCGGCAGTCTGGGTGTCTTTATATACAGTTTCCTCTACTACTTGGTCTACTGGTATACTTCCCATTTGATAGGATTGTTTGCTCCTGCTTGCAATGAACAACCACCACTGTCCATGTAACTGAGAAAGCTGGTTCAGTAGCTAGACTGCCCATTTGAGATGGATAAGCGTGTTAGTTCTGTAAATAACACTGTAGCTAGTGTCAATAGTGCATTATGTGTTTTTAGTGTATTGTTTATTCTATATGTACGTGTTATTGTACTTTTTACAAGGGAAGCATATATGATATAGACAGTTAGTCGTTCTTTAGAATCATGCCTGATCAATAGAGGTTTCAAAACAACCCTGACAAGGTATTTACATAATACATAAGCTTCTTATATTAAATTCTCTATCAAATGTGACTGTATAATAGAATGTCATTGGTCATCTATTTATGAACCGGTAAATATAACCGAGACTGAACAAATCACCAGTCCTGCTGCATTTGTGGGGCACTACCACTTTGGGATTGTTTATTAATTATGTTCTAAATGTTTTGCAATAATTTGTAATAAATACTGATAAAGGTGATCCTTTAGTAGCAACAAATACAATTAAGAGAATAAAGCAGCAGACTCGGTTTTATTGAGTCTGTTCATGAGAAGTAATGAAAAAAAGCAACACCTCTCACGCCCCCTAGCACCGGCTTTAGCGGTATTCTATTTCAAAGCCACCTATATTGGGCTCGTTGGTCCCATAGGACCAGTACAAATAACACTACTGATTCGTTGCACGGGGAGACTTTTTACAGCCGCCACACTGCACTAAACGAAGGCCTCACAATATCACAATAGTATCACCTTCTCCGTTATTTCTATTAATTAGGAATAAAATAATATAATGTTAAGAAAAATGTTCATGTAAATACTTAGAACAGTAAATATGTTTATTGCTATATGTTCTATGTATATATGCATTTGTAGTATCTCACGGGCCTATGTCCTATTGATTTAAGAATAAAATCTTCCTCCATAAAACCCGAGCAATACTACCCGAGAATTGACTCCAACATCTGAAATGGTCGTTGTCGTACCGGAGTCCTCACTTGCGTACTAAGGGAATATTTGTATACATGTGTGTACGTAAGTCTCTCATCTACCGGGGCGACCATAGCGAAAGTGCATAGGGTTACGGATAAGTAATAAGTGCGCCTAAGTAAAGAAATGTACCCTGAGCATACAAGTGGTCTCCCAGTTACGACAATCACCTCATCAACGTATAAGTGTACTAATATAGCCGGTTCGTTTGGTCTCTGCTGGGCAGAGATGTAGAAGAGGATAGAAGAAGGCAGAGCACTGTTTTAATCGAACGCACATTCGAAGAGGTAGAGGATTTTTGACTAAATGAACACGCATATTTTATAATTGGGTCAGTTGTGGCTTTAAAAGCATGAAAACTTGACCGTGTTGTGTTTTTTTTAGAATTTTTATTTGAAAAATAAAACATTAGGTAAGAATACTTGTTCTGATTCTTAAATTATTTGAGAAAAAAATGTATGGTTCTATTTTCGTTTGCTACAAAATTACTGAATTGTTTCGCCGCCATCTTTGCTGCTCTTCTCTGCCGTCTCTTCATATTTCAAATCGGCAGAGACGGCATAGCTTCCGAGAAGAGAAGAGGTCCGAAACGAGCAACCGGACGAGTATATTCACTTCTAAAAGAAGCTCCTCCGCCTTGCGAAACTAACCGGCTAAAAGGAATTTCTAATGCCCCGTAGTAGCAAATTCGAATTCTGTAAAAATCGTGTTGCGCATGCGCCAGGCTTGAAAACACCGTATCAAAAATATCGACCACAATTATTGTGCAGTAATATTAGATTATGGTTGAAATGTACCCAAATAAAATTTCATAAGTCTTTGAAGGAAATGAAAAACGATATTTAATATACCATATACTTTGAATGGAATCGGACGCCATATTCCAATATTGACCTTGGTGCATAACAAAGGATAGCACATACTACTATGCAAAATAATTTTCTTGTAAATCCGGGGTCATTTTAGGTTCATTCATTATGTTTAGGGATTTTAGAATAGAGCATATCATTAAATGTCAATTTTAAGTCGGACCTCGAGACCCCAGAACCAAAGCCTGATGTACCCCCTTTAAACGATAAAGTTGATACTGGGGCAGCTACCAATACTGTTATTTATCAGAATAAAAGAAGCTCACTTCAGAGGTAATTATCCTCTGATACCGTGAATAATTGTATGCAACGCTATCAAAAGCTAGTATTATTAGTACAATAAACATGGTTTTACACCTATTCTGCTAAAAGATGTCTGGGTTTCTAAACAAATGATCAAAATATGCAAATGGTGGAACTGGAACAAAGGGCACGCGTTTATAGAAGCTAATAAGGGAAATATAAAAAAGCATATCTAGTAAATGTTGTAGACCGAAACGTTTTACATGGTTTCTAAAAACACTTTGAAAAACCGTCTATTAAAGTTAGATACCTATTCCAGATCTCATCGAATTTTGATAAATGTTGAATGTTTTTACCTAATCTATTTTAAAATAATAAACCTATGGCTATGAAACTTACACACAAATGTAGGCAGACATATTTAACATGTTTTTTGTATAATATTATACGTCGAAATGCATCCGTTGCTTTTTAGACAAACTATTCCAGTTTTCGGAGATTTTGTTAAATTTTAAAGTTTTTTACCCCAAATTGTCTGGCATATTATTGGTTATATACACATGAAACTAAAGCATGTTGTACAGGGAAGCATGTTTTACAATTTTAAAAAGAAATAGTGAATGAACATTCCTAAGATTACTTTTTGAAAATATATTCCCGTTTTCGGTGATTTTTGGGTTTAAATTTTGAGCGACTTTTACCCGAAATATTGGGAAAAATCAGATTTGAACTAAGACATCTATACACTTCGTATACACAAGTATTTAATACAATTTTTAAACAAAATTATTCACCTAAATGCATTTATTGCATTTTGAAAAAAATATTCCAGTTTTCAGCACTTTTTGTTAAATTTTGACATTTTTGGCCTCAAATCAGGGCGTAACATGTGTCTCCCACATTGCTATCACGTTGAAGTATTAACTTGAGGCATCAATAATTAAAAAATCATAATTAGAATTTGCTATCTCAGATGGTACCAATATGCCTAAATTTTGATGTTGGCCCAAGGCCTAATTCAGTTGAGCGATGGGCACAAATGGGCACAACCAAAAACCGTTATAAAAGGTAATACTGAAAGGCGTCAAAAGCAGTCACCAGTGATCAGCAGTCGAAGTGCCATGTTTAAAACTAAATTATAGCAATTGTACCTAAATCAGGTATTTTTAATTTTTCTTTCCTTTAGGACACTGTTCCCTAGATCCCTTAAAGTAAACCTCTGATCCCTGGATCCCTTAACATAATTGGCAATGTTCCACAGATCCCTAAAAGTAATTGGCCATGTTCCCCAAATCCCCCTGGAAGGGCCTCAACTATGGGTATCCGGATTCCAACGCTCTATAATTGTTTTAATCGGAACCTCGGGACAGCCTAGGTTCCGAATGGCGGTAAAAAACAGTTATAACTCGGTTTGGAATTCCCTATCTTCACCGGATACCTGTAGGCTGCCAATGTGTTCGCAACGTCTCAATGTGTCCGCGTACATATTGGCACTCTACAGATACCCAAGAAAGATCTTCTATCTTACATCAAGATTTAAAGTGTGCAAGACGGGTTTGTTTTAAAAGGTAAAGTTTCATTTTCATATATCTCGCCGTCACATGTTTTCGACGTTCTTGTGTTTTCGACGGTCTTTGATTATCTCGTATTATTTCAGATTGCGCGGGCTTTCAGAGTTCACCATGTAAATATTTGTTAACAAACTGATATGTGACCGCTAATGTTGTTTGAGAAAAATATACATTTGAAAAGTTAAATGCAACAATGATTTAAAAATATAGGTTTATTACGGATACTATATACTCCTCATTAAAGAAAAGAACACGCACGCCAAATAACGGAACAATTACACTACAAAACCGTTTATCAAAACTGTGTCCAGGTGTTCAGATAATATAATAATGTATATGTGCTGAAATAAAGTATAGTTTTTTTCACGGATTCTAAAACATATCCGTGACTTAATATGTGTAAAATGAATTGAGTTGGTAAAGTCTCTTAATTCTACAGTTTTGGAGTTTGGCCTGGCTTGTTAAAGTATGTGTTTACAGAGTGAATTCTCAAAATATGTAAGTTATATAATACTATACCTCGTGGTCAGTAGGTTTAACACGTTTACATAATTATGTCGTAAAACGTGGCTGTTGTTGGCGGGATAGCTACTTTAACAAAGTACAAAACAATCAAGTGACAGGTTGTTATTACATGTAACATAAACAACATACATCTAAAAGGAATATAAATTTGTTAAATATTCTCTCTGAACCTAAAGTCGTCACCCTGGTCTTAAACTCGTCATTTTGTTCTACATCAAATAACTGGTTTCGCAACGCAACAATATGGTCAAAGGGAGATAACATGTAGCTAAATCATGTTAGCTAAATCATTCTAAAAATCTTGCGCCTATTGTATCGAGATTGTCATTTCGCCCAACCAGCGGGCTCGAATCGGAGCGCGACTCGTCAAGTGAGGAAGTGTCGATCCTTGGGGATGGCGGGAGGTATATAGTACTTGTTCTACCCATGAAAAATGTGGCGGCCACAAACAAACACTCTGGGGTTGTGGATAAAATACCGGAGAAACGAAACAAACGACTTTAGATGATGAGCATGCGTTTCACAAACAATTAAAGTCAGTAAGTTATCAATTTTCTTAGTTATATGTTTTATACTACCGTTATTATGTCGTAGCGTCGTCCGTCCGTCTGTCCGTCCGTTACCTTTTACCTGACAACTGATTGTGGCTAATAACTTTCAAAGTATAAGGTCTACAACAATGACACTTGGTAAACATCCAGAACATGATCCAATGAATACATTTGATAAAGGTCCATAACTGTCTGATTCACTTTTTATTATTCCCATTTGCAAAAAGGTTTAACATGGAACTTAACCTTGTACTTTACAAGCGATTGTGTCTATATAACCTTGTACTTTACAAACGATTGTGTCTATATAACCTTGTACTTTACAAGCGATTGTTGCTATATAACCTTGTACTTTACAAGCGATTGTGGCTATATAACCTTGTACTTTACAAGCGATTGTGGCTATATAACTTTCAAAGTATTAGGTGCACAACAACAATGAAACTTTGCGCACATCTTCAACATGATCAAATGAATACATTTTATAAAGGCCCATGACTATCTGATTAATATTTTTTTAATTTTGTTTTTAAAAAAAAAAGTTTACCTGTAACCGAACATCGACGGGCGTATATGCACCGCTAGGCGGCGCAACGACGGGCGTATATGCCCCGCTAGGCGGTGCAACGACGGGCGTAGTATAGGCGGCGCTCTTGTTCCTATTGAATTGCAGAGGTATGTATATACATTGTGCGGACCTTTTCTTTTTACATAAAACATGTATGTAGTTGTATTATACCTATACATTACAGACAGACATGCAAACGGTAGGAAGTTGATGCAAACAATAGTATTGGAATGTAAATCTTGTTTTAAACATCGTCAGCAATTGTATAAGTTGTCATTGATGCTATCTCCATAACATTGGAACTAGCTCTCTGGCACTGGATATCTTTTCTCAAATGTGTTAACAACCCTGGAATAAACGTTATTCATGGTAATGAAATTACATGTAGCAATAATTGTCATTATATTGTTAGAAATATTGATAGCCATGATAATACCATTGTACCAGTTAATAATTGTATAAAATATAATGTTGATACCTTTGTCGATGATGATGATGATGATGAGGATGATGATGGATGATGGATGATGGATGATGGATGGATGATGGTTGATGGATGATGGATGATGGTTGATGGTTGATGGATGATGGTTGATGGATGATGGTTGATGGTTGATGGAAGATGGTTGATGGATGGAGGATGGAGGATGGATGGATGGATGGATGGATGGGTGGGTGGGAGGGTGGGTGGGTGGGTGGGTGGGTGAGTGATGATGATGATGATGATGATGATGATGATGATGGCGGATGATGATGGATGATGGATGATGGTTGATGGTTGATGGTTGATGTATGATGGTGGATGGTTGATGGTTGATGGACGATGGATGATGGTTGAAGGATGATGGTTGATGGAGGATGGTTGATGGATGGAGGATGGAGGATGGAGGATGGATGGAGGATGGATGGGTGGGTGGGTGGGATTATTGGGTGGGTGGGTGAATGATGATGATGATGATGATGATGATGATGATGATGATGATGATGATGAATACTTTGAACACGAGATTATTGCGAACATGTTTAACAATAATTGTCAATATGTTTTAGAAAATATAGTTAGCCACAAATATAGTAATGCACCAGTTCAGAACTGTATAAAATATGATTGTCATTATAGTGTAGTAAATGCAGTAAGTAACGAAAATATTAATACACCAGTCCAAAACTGTACAAAATAAATGATGTTGATGATGATGATGATGATGATACGTGTGGAAAAAGCAACATTTCCTTTGGGTGTATAAATGTATGTGGTTTGAAGCGAAGAACCATATATCCTGAATTTATTGAATGTGTCTCGAATTATGATATGTTTTGTGTAACTGAAACTTGACGAGCACGACGATATCACCATTCCGAACTATACTTTTGTTTCTAAACCAAGGAAACAAAATTATAAGAGAAAAGGCGGCGGTATCGGCCTTTTCGTTAAAGGTGAAATATGGCGTATCTTTTGAGTATATATTCGGAAATATATATATATAATATACAATCTGTTCAAATCTTACACTTATTGGTTGTCCCGTTTTCTCACAGTAGCCAATTTTATCTCATAGCGCACACGCTTCGAGTTTCGCCCTGGTAAGTGTCACGTGATCCTGTGACGTCATTGGTACCAAACGATTAGCCGTGTCGCATTGAGTTGTATAGTATTGTCTATGTAGGATTACATTTTATGGTACTTGTTAAAAATGCCGTGTGCTGTTGCTGGGTGAAAACGTTTGCATAAAGAAGGACAAGATAATAACCTAAGTTTCTTTCGTTTCCCTAATCGAGATAATGATATATTAAGATCTGAAGTGTGGTTAGACCGTTACCGAAGAAAATCGCCCCACTCGTCGAGAAAGTGGGAACCTACGAAAGACTCGCGAGTTTGTAGCAAACATTTTGAGTTGACTTCGTGGGAAGTCCATCCTTTGGTTTCATTATCTTTGAATTTGGAGAACAAAAGGCCATGCATATTAAAATCAACAGCGGTACCAACGATATTTGACTATAAAAATGAGAAGTGCATTACCCCGCCGTCTCCAAGCAAGTTGTATTCGCCTATTCGACCGGCGTTGAGGAGGAAATTCATACATGAAGTAAGATTGTAATTTATGTTCAATTATCTTAGCACCTCATCGGGTATACGTATGATAATTTGAAGAAAGGTGTATAGTCTTAGATCTTTATATACACCGTGAATGTTTAGCTGTTGAATTAGAAGCATGCGTCTTTACGCGAATCAATGAAGAGTTGACGGCGCTAATAATATGTAGCCGTCATTTTTTTAAAATATTGCTAAGAACGTTCAGCATATAAATTTAAATGAATCCGGTGAAATAAACACTGTGTCTTTGTTCCCAAATTTTAATTTTAATAATTTTAAATTATAAACCCCTTCTGCCACAGTGTTATAAATATATATTATCAACATATATAGGTCTATGGATTTGAAAAAAAATAAAATGTTTGATGGATATCTATAACAAGGCAGAAAATTAATAATATTACTAGCTTTTATATTAATTCAGTAATGTTTTATGGCAAAACAACAACAATAACGCCTCTTAGCTCGTGCAATATGTAAAACAAGTATAATAGAATAATATACTTTATATTATGGTAATTGCATATGTTTGGTCTGTTTTCGATCTGTATATCAGGAGTTAGTATACATGAGTAAGTATACTTACTAACTGTCTATAACATTTGGCTATATTTTTTAAATCATAGTATTTTTCTGTCTTTGTGCGCGACAATTAGAGCTCGCATATCATGTGATATATCCGTCTTGTGCAATACGCGTCTGCCCTCGGCGGTATTACACCGCTCAAGCAATTGCAATAAACAGGAAATATATCATAAAACTAGGTTTCCCTAATTGGTGCGTGCTTTTGTGATATACCGACGTATGTACCCTAATTAGGCTGTACTTCAATAGTGCACCGCAGTATTTGATTAGTCTGTATTGATATTTGGGGGCAGTGGAGACTGGAGCTAGAGCGTGTCATATTACAAACACCGCTCCTAGAGTGTTTGGTGTTAATGGCGATCATGGCAAATATATAATACTATAGAAATTATATGCTGTTTCATTTATTATTGTTTTCATTAATTTTTTTATCAATTATGGATAATATCTAATAAATATATTTGTTCCATGTCTACTTATCGGCAAAAAAAATCTGACGCTCGTATTTAGACCAGGTCCATTCATTCGGAATATACTACATTTCGCGGTTATTGTGTATGTACCAAGATATTGCAGTGTTGCGGGAAACTTACTGTCAGATTTCGATGAAAACAATGTTTACGTTGTTTTTTGTTTGTTGTTGCTGTCAGTGTATAAAGACACTGTTTTGTTAGATTAGTGAATAGTGTAATGAACCGCTGAACGTAACGAATGACATGACACGATAGTCTTTACAAGCTCTCCATTTGCACCGCGTTCGACTTCATCATCAGTTGATGAATCCGATGTATTTTCGTCCTCAGACACGTATTCTGGCTCAAAATCGTAAGGTTGCACATTGTGTAACCGTCTTATCACGGGCATTTCCTCTGACTCGGTATCATGATCGCTTAATTCCCGCATTTTCACACAAGGTATACTGTTTTGCGTTCAGTCCCAATGTAAACAAAAAATAGTTTGTTCCCAATGACGTCACTTCCGGTAATTCGCGCAAGAGTTTTTTCCCTTAGATTTTTTTCGATATTTTAGCAATGCCTGTTCGCCTGTTCGATTTTTATCTTTAAAAACATATTTTTACTGAACATACATCAATGGCATAGTAATAATCGTATTTATAATGATATTTAACACTTAAAAACATATCAAAAGCGGATTTGTTGATTTAGGACCAATTTCTGCTTTAAATCTACGTTATATCATAGTGTTAAAACTGTAATGTCCGAATCTGATTATGTCTTATGGTTGAAGCTCTCTAAATCACTTTTTAATGTGGAGGAAGATGTTATTCTGGGTATAGTCTACATACCACCCGAAAACTCGAAGTTCTTCAGCATCAACTCATATGGATATTTAGATTCGGAAATTGAATACATGTGCAATTCAAATAAATATGTACTTCTCTTGGGAGACATCAACGGTCGAACTGGTAAATTAGCCGACTACGTTGTCGCTGACCCTTTTTTGGCTAATCACTTTGAATTTGACAAAGACACATTTGATTTTTATAATGCCATTTTGAACTTACCTAATAATAACTTGTCGATAAACAGGGCATCCGAAGATAACAGAATAAATAACCATGGCTATTTGTTTATTGACACTTGCAGAAATAATAACTTAATCGTTTTAAACGGTCGATTCGGTAAAGACAAGGACATTGGTAAATGCACGTTTCGAAATATTTCGCTAATTGACTTTAGCATTTGCTCTCTCGAAAGCCTAGACTTGTTAAATGATGTCGAAGTTATCGATCTTGATCCGATCTTTTCAGACGGTCATGCGCTTCTCTCACTGGTCTTATACACAAACATAAGTACATCCTCAAATAACGAGAACTTAAAAAAAAGAAAGATATAAAAATCGGACAGGGAAAGTAGCATTTAATGGCGACAGTCAACCACTAAACACAAAAACAAACACGCAAACAGACACACGAGAAGGCAAAAGTAATAAAAAATGCAACGACATCACAAACAACGACATCACAAACAACGACATCAAAAACACGAAAGGGTTGACACTAGGGCTCTGTAGACAATATTACCGACTCCATAGGGCAACTATTTTATGAAACAGCAAATACATTTGGTCCAAGGAAACCATACAAACATACGCTCCTTGCAAAGAACCCAAGCAATAAACCGTTGTTCGGTCATAAATGCCGAAACGCGCGGATCAAGTACAATAAAGATCGTAAAAAATATAAAACACGAAAAAACGAGAACAACAAGAATTCATATAAATCGGCCACCAAAACATACAAAAAACTTTAAATGCATTTATTAATAAACACAAATATGATAGCCAGCAAACACTTAGAAATCTCCGTTCAAAACGTCCTAAACAATATTGGCGATATCTCAATAGGGTGAAGCCCAAAACAGTTAGCAAGACGCCGCCATTAAACGACCTGTATGAGTATTTTAAAAATACATATACTCCAGAAAACGAAGAAGATAATGATCTATTCGAATTTAATGTTGTGGATGACGATGTAATTTTCACGCCAGATGAGATCTTAAAAAATATATATCTAAACTGAAAAACTCAAAAGCCTCTGCTGATGACCAAAATATAAATGAATATATTAAGGTTACTCAAGAAGTCATGCTACCGATATATACAAAGCTCTTCAATATTATTCTTGATACAGGGTTTCTCCCAACAAGTTGGTTAGAGGGCATCATTAAACCCATTTTCAAAAACAAAGTGATCCATTAAGACCTGAAAAAGTATCGTCCGATCACCAGATTAAGTTGTTTCGGCAAACTGTTTACATCTATACTAAACGAACGAATTAACAAGTTCCTAAATGAAAAAGGAATCTTACCTGAAAATAAAGCAGGGTTTAGAGTCATATATTCCACAACTGATCATATATTTGTATTACACAAATTGGTGGAGATGTTACGTTTACAAAAGAAAAAGTTGTTCTGCTGCTTTATAGATTTCACACAGGCATTTGACTCCATATGGAGAATAGGCCTATGGCGCAAACTCCTAAGTAATGAAATTAAAGGCAGGCCTATGGCGCAAACTCCTAAGTAATGAAATTAAAGGCAAATTCTTCCGTATAATATATAGCATGTATCAAAACATTAAATCATGTGTGTCCATAAATAACGATACCTCGAGTTTCTTTGTGAGTCAATGCGGAGTACGTCAAGGTGAAAATTTATCACCGATAATGTTTGTTATCTTTTTAAATGACTTACAGGAGTATTTGCTTAACACAGGCCAAGCTAGATGGAATTAGAGTCGAACCCCAAATAAATGTCTTTATAAAGATTATAATACTACTATATGCTGACGATACCATTATCCTAGATGAGAACCCCGAAAGTTTCCAGTTAAGTCTAAATAAATTCCACGAGTATTGTCTATCATGGAAATTAAAAGTATACTACAGCAAAACTAAAATAATTGTCTTTGGTTCTAGAAACATAAACCGTTTCTCATGTAACATAGGATCGGAAAAAATCGAAATTACAAATACCTAGGAGTAATATTTACTAGCTCGGGTAGCTTTCTAAACACAAGAAACCACTTGGCCGAACAAGCCAAGAAAGCGTCATTTCTACTTGATCGGAGAATCAATAACCTAGACCTAGCCTTAGACCTCCAACATAAATTATTCGACCAAAAAATTCTACCAATATTAACCTACAATTGCGAAGTTTAGGGATATGAAGACTTAGATATAATAGAACGTGTACATACTGATTTTTTAAAACGAATTACAAACAGTAAAAAAGCACCCCTTCTTATATGCTATATGCGGAATTAGGCAGACACCCAATCGCAGTCAATATACAAATGAGAATGATAAACTGTTGAAATAAAATGATCTTAGTTAAACAAACAAAACTTAGTTACTTATGTTATGAATCAATGGTTTACACAGCTAATTACGAATACAAGTGACTAAAATACATTCAAAATATACTTAACAACACAGGAAAATATTTGGACAAATCGCCATTTATTGCAAATCAAATATGTCCATCGATCCATTAAACAAACTTTAATCGATCAACATTTACACAATCATGGAGGGCAGATCTACAAAATTCGTCCAAAGGGCGTAATTATAACATATTCAAAGACGACCTTTCATTTGAACCATATCTAAAGTTACCTAGAAACTACTATATTAATGTATTCAAATTCCGAACAACTAACCACAGATTTCCTGTCGAAACTGTTAGGTTTGCGAATATCCCGTACAACGTAAAGCGCTGTACTCTGTGTGACTCTGATATTGGCGACGAATTTCACTATCTCTTAAAATGATGAAAATGCCCTCATTTCGACCCTCTGCGTAAAAAATGCATTCCACGGTATTTTTACGGTCACGCAAATGTTATAAAATATAAGGAGCTTCCAACTCATTCGTCAACCAAAATACAAATCAATCTATGTGTCTTTGTCCGAATTCTATTACAAACGGTTTAACAATACGTATATATATGTATATATTTACATGCTTCACATTTGAAGGTGCAATGTTATTCCACGCAACTGTTATCCCCCTAACCTTTCCCGCCATATCAAGTGAGGTTTGTGTGATCCTTTTTAATTAAAAATTAGTAATTGTATAATTTGTTGTATGCATAATAATTCTCTCATGTTGTAACTCATGTTGCCTGAGATTGTACATAATAAAATATTGTTCTGTTCTGTTCTGTTCTGTTCTGTTCTTAAATGAGAAAACTGTCATAAATGTAATTAACCTTAAGTAAATGTCAACACCCCTTATGTGAAAACGACCTGGTTATAAATGTAAACAAATTTTACTGTAATCGTGAAAACTTATTTTGCCGTAACCGTGAAACCATAGCAACGTAAACTTGAAAACTTTTTCCTTCACCCTTTTCTCTTTGTGTGCACTATATGTGTCACCAAAAATGGCCCGTTGTCCGTCTGTCCGTTAACGTTTTGTTGTCAAGACTCTAGTTCCCTCTGTTTTTACGAAACTTGGCTATTGATGAAAGCGCGGACGAGCTCGAAAAGAACTTAAAACTGATGATAAACACCAGAGTTATGGTCCTTGTTCTAATGAAAAATGCTATAATTTGCCTTGTCAACACTCTCATTCATTTTGCGTATAATCTTGACCGACTTGGCCAAAGTCTTCATATTGATAAAAATTCAAACGAGTTCAATTACCACTAACGGTTAATAAAATATTAGAGTTATGGCCCTTGATCTAATTAAAAAAAAGTTTTAGTTTGACTTATCAACATTTTAGCGACTGCATTTTGCATCCGATCTTTACCAAATTGACGAAAGATCAATAAGTTTGAAAAACACATTGAATGGAAAATAAAAACGAGTTATTTGCCCTTGATTTATTGCTTTGTTAATCAGTATTTACTTATTTTCAATCCGATCTTATCAAAACAAATATCTGACTAATTCTTACGCTATGCCAACCCCCAACACACCCACCCACCCACCCACACACACACACTACACCCAGTCCGCCACCCCCTCTGTCACAAAATGTCACGGGTAGAGCGTACTGGTCGTATATAGCTCTTGTATCGGTTACACCCAAAATCTATTGTTCGAGTTGAAACAATTTCACAATATTCATGATCTATTCATGTAACACGTAAAAGCGTGCACATTTTAAGTGGCCACCAGAGAGGCCGTGTCATGAGTTTAGTTTTGTGCTAATGCATGTAAACGTATAGGTATATTTTCCTTAAACGGCAAAATTGTATAATGGGCCTCCCGTGTAGATTCAATACTGTAGATTTAGCCACGTTTGTCACGGACTGAACGGGGAAAATAATGATTTGGGCGTAATGTTTGCTATAAAACCCATTGTCTTCTAGCTTTCGCCGGGATCATCGATAGTACTTTGTTGGAACAGAGATTGGACGGCAAATTTCACAGGCAACATGTGGTTAGTAATTTTATTAAACTTTTATCGTATATTTGTATTCAGTGGGCGGCGCCATCTTGTTTGGCGGTTACGACATCCGGTTAGCATTGATGTTTCTCAAACATAACTTTAGACTAGCATATGATTTTGAAGTTACTTTATTAGATGTAATTATTGTAATTGATCATTAATTGTAAAACAATATTAATTTGATAACAGTGGATAATAGGTGCATTAATTAACGTTGGCGTATAATTCAGTGATTGTAATACACGATTGTCAACATTAGTTAACAATGAGATGAGTGACAAGAATAAATGCGTGCATGCATAACTCAGTGAGTGTAATATATGAGTAATTTGATCATGTTTATATTACATGTATTAGGGGCATTGATTAACAGCGACGTACATAGCGTCTACATGGCGTTGTAGAATATGTATACATTGCTACTCATCATTAGTACAGCTTACATATATTGAGTGAATAATGATTTGTTTTGGTAATGATAATTATGCAAGATTGTTATGTTTGTCAACCGACATCTAAAACGTATGTATAATTACAGCCTAAGCCATCCAGGATATAAGCCATCCAGGGTTGGATATAAGCCATCCAGGATATAAGCCATCCAGGGTTGGAGTAAGCCATCTAGGTTTGGATATCCAGGAGTGGAGCTAAGCTTCCACGACTAACGTTACAAGCGGTGGA
Source organism: Cyrtodaria siliqua (assembly GCA_037043455.1). Lineage (NCBI taxonomy): Eukaryota > Metazoa > Mollusca > Bivalvia > Adapedonta > Hiatellidae > Cyrtodaria > Cyrtodaria siliqua. The sequence continues at coordinate 33,356 of JAWPHD010002257.1, forward strand.
GACGGTCCCCGTACCTGCGCAGCCAGGTTTTACTAACGACAACCCCCGGGACACAAGGTGGGCCCGTTACCAGTCCTCACTGGAGGAATATCATTCACAATCTCAGTGGAGATTAACTATCATTGCATCGCGTCATCAACCCTTACAGAAGGCATTTGATGACAATCATCCATTGAATTCGCGCATCGTCATCTTCATGAGCTCTCGCGCATCACAGTTATCGCGCTAGATCAACATTGTTATAGCTTTAACAACACTTTAGTGTCTTAGACATTCAGTATTTATAACAATACTAAGAACGTCTTAAACGTTCAGGAGAACATTCTTTTCATAGTTCATTTGTGTATTCGCTTGTTTTTTTAGATCATTGTATATATATTAAACATATTTTAAAAGTTGCATTAAACTTATGTAAATGCATTCACCGTCATTGATTCTTTCCTGAGTTAGCCCAACCACTAAGGTCATCCTGTGACACCCTCCCCCTTAACCCATTTTATGAAGTTATCTAGGACATAGAAGAAAGCGTAGACGAAATAAAAAACTATGCGTTTCTTTTTCCTTTAAGAATATGATGCTTTAAGGCTCTTACTCACAGATTTACATGATTTATGCTTTAGCAAAACAAGATGCAGCCGAGGTTGTCGGCTTTTAGACTGAACATTGTCATGAACAACAACTAATCGGAAAGTAGCATGCGGCTGAACATTACTTCTGCAATTGAAGCACATTTTGAAGGTTTTTGTTTGTATTATGATTGACACCAGTCCCTCTTCTAGTTCGCCCCCAGTCATGCACCCTGATCATTTCACCAATGACTGATATACTAGTACTTAGAAAAGCTTTTTATGTCCGCTTTGTGGAGGGAGATATATTGTTTTTGTGCCATCTGTCTGTCGTCTGTATGTCACAAACATTGTCCGGACGAGTTCTGCAGAACCCCCGGCTGGATTTCAAGTACCAACCGTGGTTGCGCATGTCAACGCCTTGTTCCGGTTGCATGTTTTTTGCTGAAATTATGGTCCTTTAAATGTTTTAATACACACACTTTGTTACGACTAGTTCTCCTGAACCCCTTTCCGGATTTCAATGAAACTTTGCAGGGATGATCAGTACCCAGCCTAGTTATGCATATCTTCGCTGTGTTCTGGTCAAATGATTGTTGGTAGTTATGGCCCTGTTACCAGTGGGAGTGTTTTACTAAAAAACAACCTCTATTTGTATGAGTTTATACAAGTTTTTGCGCTATGCCTCGGCCTAGGAAGTGTGGAGAAAATATCGCTACACTGTAATGGAAACAACGACTACTAGGTGGTGGAGGTGGGGGTGAAGGGGAAAGGTTATTCTTGTGCAACACATTCATTTAACAAAATCTTCAAGATAAAACATGGAAAGCTTACAATGATTTGTTGTTGGATTTATTTAGTATACCTGGCCCCACAGGCAATAGGTAGGTAGGCAATCACTTTGTACTGTCATTCATGTGTGCTGGCCCAGCCCCACAGGCAATAGGTAGGTAGGGAATCACTTTGTACTGTCATTCATGTGTGCTGGCCCAGCCCCACAGGCAATAGGTAGGTAGGGAATCACGTTGTACTGTCATTCATGTGTGCTGACCCAGCCCCACAAGCAATAGGTAGGTAGGGAATCACTTTGTACTGTCATTCAAGTGTGCTGGCCCAGCCCCACAGGCAATAGGTAGGTAGGGAATCACTTTGTACTGTCATTCATGTGTGCTGACCCAGCCCCACAGGCAATAGGTAGGTAGGGAATCACTTTGTACTGTCATTCATTCATGTATGCTGGCCCAGCCCCACAGGCAATAGGTAGGTAGGGAATCACTTTGTACTGTCATTCATGTGTGCTGGCCCAGCCACACAGGCAATAGGTAGGCAGGGAATCACTTTGTACTGTCATTCATGTGTGCTGGCCCAGCCCCACAGGCAATAGGTAGGTAGGGAATCACGTTGTTCTGTCATTCATGTGTGCTGACCCAGCCCCACAAGCAATAGGTAGGTAGGGAATCACTTTGTACTGTCATTCAAGTGTGCTGGCCCAGCCCCACAGGCAATAGGTAGGTAGGGAATCACTTTGTACTGTCATTCATGTGTGCTGACCCAGCCCCACAGGCAATAGGTAGGTAGGGAATCACTTTGTACTGTCATTCATGTGTGCTGGCCCAGCCCCACAGGCAATAGGTAGGTAGGGAATCACTTTGTACTGTCATTCATGTGTGCTGGCCCAGCCCCACAGGCAATAGGTAGGTAGGGAATCACTTTGTACTGTCATTCATGTGTGATGGCCCAGCCCCACAGGCAATAGGTATGTAGGGAATCACTTTGTACTGTCATTCATGTGTGCTGGCCCAGCCCCACAGGCAATAGGTAAGTAGGGAATCACTTTTTACTGTCATTCATGTGTGCTGGCCCAGCCCCACAGGCGATAGGTAGGTAGGGAATCACTTTGTACTGTCGTTCATGTGTGCTGGCCCAACCCCATAGGCAATAGGTAGGTAGGGAATCACTTTGTACTCTTATTCATGTGTGCTGGCCCAACCCCATAGGCAATAGCTAGGTAGGGAATCACTTTGTACTGTCATTCATGTGTGAATTGATTTCTCCAATGTTTCTCTCAAAAATCATTCAAGGAAATTCATTCAAACGTACAGAACGAGAACTCGAGACATTTGCCCAACAAACAAATAAAACTAATCTTCACATCACGGTTTTTGAGCAGGAACTATCTTCTTCAAACAAGTAACTCTGTTTTATATTTTCAGATTAGAACCCTTCCAATGATATATGAGTAGTATAGATAGTGAGGGTACAGGGTCAGTTTTTCTCCCTCACGACAAACAATCGAACAGTTATCAGTTGCCTCCAGCTGCCCCAACAAAAATGCAAGCACCAATGGTGACGGTATATTGAATATCAGACGCCTTTTACAATTGTACAAACAGCTTAATCGCCCTTCGCCTAGGAACAAAACTTTACCAATACCCCCACTATCCATTAGACCTTAGTTAATCGCCCTCCGCTTAGGAAGAACTTTGCCCAAACTCTCACTATCTGTTAATTTTTGTAAATAACTAAAACATTTGCAATTTATTAAGCAAAGTCAGACGGAACCGGACAGTAGTCTTCATCATCGCTGTACATATCGTATTTTACTATAGAGTATTTTACTTGTATGCTAATATATCTTGTCCATTATCTAGTATGTATCTTTTATCATCATAAGCTGATAAACTTTTATTTTATTTATTACACAGCTGCTTATGTTATGCTTTTGTGATCTAATGACTTTCATTTCATGGTGACTTTCTGTTGCTGTAAACATAATCTCTTTGTAATTATCATGCGTTATATTTTTTTAACAACACACTTTTTAACACCCTAGCATTTGTTTGTACTAACCTCATTATCTAACATATACGAATATAGTTTACTTCGTAGTCCAACAAATTCAACAATAGGTATACCACAAGTTTCATCTTTCATCTTGCCAATAACCTTTTTATTATCATTAAAATGAAACTTACTTTTTGGATCATAATCACAATTATCAAAAAGTTCTTTATCCTTGTAAAAGTCTGCATACAAATCTTTTGTCTTTATTTCATAGCACATGTAATCGGTATCAGTAAATAATAATTTAGCTTTTTTATCATACATGTATTTGTTTTTAATATAGTTGTGAAGAAAATCATACATCAAATATTTAAATATTTTTACAAGTCTAAAATACTCATACCAACATAAATAGGACGATTAAAACTAGTCTTTCTTTCATTTTGTTTATGGCAAATAAATTTTCATTAAATATTTTACAAGAAATAAATGAAGGTCTTGCTGCATATTTTAAAAGGACCTCCTCGTCGTGAGTTAATTTAACATTAATTATTTTTCTTAAATTTTCCATAGTTTTGCCAAAAACTGAATTGTTCATCAGTTTGCAAAAATCCTTTTCAAAAGCATTTTTACCAGCTGTTCTCTTGGCAGTATTAAAGTCTAGGTATATCTTTTACCACTTTGATTCGTCGAACTGTAGTACTCGGTGTATTTTTATTACCTTTAATCCAAGCTTTTTATACAATTCTAAGTTTATAAAATGTACGACATACTTTTCTTTATTTTTAAGCGTCATAACAAGTTTATTAACATTGCAATGTCCTAATTTAAACTTGTTTTAATTTTTTACAATAGTCTGACAACCACTCATCTTTTACATTTAAACTTTCTGGGGCAAGAGGATAATCATTATGCGAGTCATGCAGTTTTTTAGGATACTCATGATCACACTCAACAATATAATTTGACGTTCCTTTTTCAAACTTATCAACCCACTTGAAGTTGCCAGTAGGTAGCGGTTGACATATACCCCATCCATACACGTTATTAGCATTAAGATATATTATGTACTTGCTTTCTTTTTTCTTGTCATAGTTTTTCATATATGTATTGTTAGCCTGTGAGTTTCTGTGCAATATAACTTGTGCCGCATCTTAATCCTTTTTCCGCAAACAAATATTGGTCAATATCAGTTATTAAATCAAGTTGAATGCCAGTCATCTTAAGACATGCATCCCAGGCCAGACCAGGACTACTTAAGTAATGGCAAGGATCTAATTTATAATACTCAATACACATTTTTCTATTAAGTGAAAGACAATCAGGCTCATGCTTTTTAGCACCCTTTCTAAGTTAAAGCACTGCAAGCATGTTTTACAAAACCATTTTTTATTTGAATGTAATGTTTGATTTAACATTAACCTGTTAAAATCTTTTATCCATACATAATGATTTTTCTTTTCGGTGATCAAAAGCATATCGCATGTTTCCTCAAAGACATAAAGTGAGGCAATCACATAAAGTTAACTGAGGTTAAGTTACCTAACCAAGGTTAAGTTACCTAATCAAGGTTAAGTTTGAGGAAAATAAGCAAAATATGACCGTGACCTTGGTAATTTTTGCCGTTCAGTGATGTCCACTAATTCCAAGAAGACATATGACCAAGTATCAAACAAAGAACATGAGGCAATCACATACAGTTAACTGAGGTTAAGTTATCTAACTAAGGTTAAGTTACCTAACCAAGGTTAAGTTTTAGGAAAATAACGCAAAATATGACCTTGACCTTGGTAATTTTGGCATTACGTGATGTCCCTTGACCCAGTAAAGCATCTGATAAAGTTTTAGAAAAATTCGAGCAGCGGTTGTTGAGATATGTAGTTGATTTAAAATACGGCGGCCGCTGGCGCCGCCGTAAAGATGACTGCTATGTCTCGCTACCCACTATCGTGGGCGAGACAAAAAAGGGTGAAATACATACTTTTAGGCGAAGGGAATGGGGTATAATTTCGGTCCCAAAAACGACCAAAAGAGTGCCCTGCAGCATTAAACTCAGGGGCGTAACTGCCTATACGCACAATACCCATGTATGTATGTCTTTTTCGCCAGTCATAAACAAAATAAGTATTTGTGGATTCTTGAAAGCGCTTTTCTGCACCATATTAAACTATTCGAGTCAACATTTTCTGGGGTTGAGGGAAACTATCTATATCTTGTTCATAATGAATTACAGAACATAGAAATTCAGAGTCATTGGATATGTCAGTGGCATTGTAATATTTCATAAGGAAGCACTGTATACATGTTCACGACCGTAGGCTAATATGCCGTCAAGTTATGAGCTTGTTTAGGTTGCAGGCTAAAGTTTTATGAAATGGGGCATAACTGTGCGAAATGGCAATTGACACATTTACAGTTCGCCACTATATGGGTTATATTGCCTATTAATGTTGCCTTTATGTGTTATATTGCCTATTAATGCTGCCTTTATGTGTTATATTGCCTATTAATGCTGCCTTTATGTGTTATATTGCCTATTAATGTTGCCTTTATGGGTTATATTGCCTATTAATGTTGCCTTTATGTGTTATATTGCCTATTAATGCTGCCTTTATGTGTTATATTGCCTATTAATGCTGCCTTTATGTGTTATATTGCCTATTAATGCTGCCTTTATGTGTTATATTGCCTATTAATGCTGCCTTTGTGTTATATTGCCTATTAATGCTGCCTTAATGTGTTATATTGCCTATTAATGTTGCCTTTATGTGTTATATTGCCTATTAATGCTGCCTTTATGTGTTATATTGCCTATTAATGCTGCCTTTATGTGTTATATTGCCTATTAATGTTGCCTTTATGTGTTATATTGCCTATTAATGCTGCCTTTATGTGTTATATTGCCTATTAATGTTGCCTTTATGTGTTATATTGCATATTAATGCTGCCTTTATGTGTTATATTGCCTATTAATGCTGCCTTTATGTGTTATATTGCCTATTAATGTTGCCTTTATGTGTTATATTGCCTATTAATGCTGCCTTTACGTGTTATATTGCCTATTAATGCTGCCTTTATGTGTTAAATTGCCTATTAATGTTGCCTTTATGTGTTATATTGCCTATTAATGCTGCCTTGATTGTTAGAGAGAATATAACCTGGCGGGGATATTACAGTCCAGTTGTATTGGAATGACAAGGCGGGGATATTACACTGTCCCGTTGTATTGGAATGACAAGGCAGGGATATTACACTGTCCCGTTGTATTGGAATGACAAGGCGGGGATATTACACTGTCCCGTTGTATTGGAATGACAAGGCGGGGATATTCCACTGTTCCGTTGTATTGGAATGACAAAAGGGTATTAACGAGTGATAAGATTTATATCAGGGTGTATATATATATGTTATATCAGTGTGTATATATATGTTATATCAGGATGTATATATATGTTATATCAGGATGTATATATATGTTATATCAGGATGTATATATATGTTTTATCAGGATGTATATATATGTTATATCAGGATGTATATATATCTTATATCAGGATGTATATTTATGTTATATCAGGATGTATATATATGTTATATCAGGATGTATATATATGTTATATCATTGTGTGTATATATATGTTATATCAGGATGTATATATATGTTATATCAGGATGTATATATATGTTATATCAGGATGTATATATATGTTATATCAGGATGTATATATATGTTATATCATTGTGTGTATATATATGTTATATCAGGATGTATATATATATGTTATATCAGGATGTATATATATGTTATATCAGTGTGTATATTTATGTTATATCAGTGTGTATATATATGTTATATCAGTGTGTATATATATGTTATATCAGGATGTATATATATGTTATATCAGGATGTATATATATGTTATATCATTGTGTGTATATATATGTTATATCAGGATGTATATATATGTTATATCAGGATGTATATATATGTTATATCAGTGTGTATATATATGTTATATCAGGATGTATATATATATGTTATATCAGTGTGTATATATATGTTATATCAGTGTGTATAGATATGTTATATCAGGATGTATATATATGTTATATCAGTGTGTATATATGTGTTATATCAGGATGTATATATATGTTATATCAGTGTGTATATATATATATGTTATATCAGTGTGTAAATATATGTTATATCAGGATGTATAATATATGTTATATCAGGATGTATATATATGTTATATCAGTGTGTATATATATGTTATATCAGGATGTATATATATATATGTTATATCAGTGTGCATATATATATGTTATATCAGTGTGTAAATATATGTTATATCAGGATGTATAATATATGTTATATCAGGATGTATATATATGTTATATCATTGTGTGTATATATATGTTATATCAGTGTGTATATATATGTTACATCAGGATGTATATATATGTTATATCAGGATGTATATATATGTTATATCAGTGTGTATATATATGTTATATGAGGATGTATATATATGTTATATCATTGTGTGTATATATATGTTATATCAGGATGTAAATATATGTTATATCATGATGTATATTTATGTTATATCAGGATGTATATATATGTTATATCAGGATGTATATATATGTTATATCAGTGTGTATATATATGTTATATCAGGATGTATATATATGTTATATCAGGATGTATATATATGTTATATCAGGATGTATATATATGTTATATCATTGTGTGTATATATATGTTATATCAGGATGTATATATATGTTATATCAGGATGTATATATATGTTATATCAGGATGTATATATATGTTATATCAGGATGTATATATATGTTATATCAGGATGTATATATATATGTTATATCAGTGTGTATATATATGTTATATCAGGATGTATATATATGTTATATCAGTGTGTATATATATGTTATATCAGTGTGTATATATATGTTATATCAGGATGTATATATATGTTATATCAGTGTGTATATATATGTTATATCAGGATATATATATATGTTATATCAGTGTGTATATATATATGTTATATCAGTGTGTAAATATATGTTATATCAGGATGTATAATATATGTTATATCAGGATGTATATATATGTTATATCAGTGTGTATATATATGTTATATCAGGATGTATATATATGTTATATCAGGATGTATATATGTTATATTGTATACTTTCCGTTTAGTTTGCATTGAGGTAAGTGTGCAATATTCTACGATATTGCACACATTGATATTGCACGGGAACTTTTTCTCGTGCTTGCTAAGAGCCGCGAAATAGAAATAAGGAACTACTTTCAAATAAAATAACGGAATCCTTTCTATAGTGTCAACAACAAAATACGTGTTTTTATTGTTCAACCTTTTATGGCAGAAATTGATAAAATAATTGAAATGGTCACTCACCCACTGTTTTTAACGTTATCGAATGGTAAACAAACTTTAGAAAATCGCTTGTTGTTTTCAATGACGTCATCCGACGTCGACGTCGTTTTCGCGCAAAATAATCATCCACACAAAATGAAACTGAATGACAAGACAGGAATTCCATCAAAAGCTATAACAATAACACAAATACAATGAAAAGTAAGAGTCATACAATTAACATTGATCGAAAACAATATGAAAGTTTACAATAAAAAGGTTATTGAATTTGTATGGCTAAATATTACTTGGAACTCGTTGTTTTGGCGCAGGACGACTCGCAAGCTCGTCGTCCTCGCAAGCTCGTCGTCCTTTGCCAAAACAACTCGTTCCAAGTAATATTTAGCCATACAAATTCAATAACCTATACTATCAGGATGTATATATATATGTCCTAGGCAAAGTAAGAATGTGGACGATTCCGGAATAGCTCTGCAAAGTAAGAATTCTTAAAATGCGCAACGATTTCGGAATTTCGCAGGACTATTCCGGAATTGCGCAGTGGATTAAAATACATACACCACGCATTAAGTGTCTCTGCACAATTTGAGAATGTTTTGCGCAAAGTAAGAATTTGTGTTATGATGTGTATAGGAAGATGCTAATTTTAAACCTACTTAATTATATTTCATTTTAATATGCTTATTTGCTTCATCCATCTGCGACGAACAGATAAAATATAAATAGTTAAGTATCGCGTATGATTAGCATAAACTTAATTATTTACAAAACAATTTGCAGTCCTTAACTTCAACAATACTTTCCAGGTTCCATAATATTTGGTAAGAATATTCAATTGAAATATTTTTAATTATTTCAAACCAGGTTACATGACAATGCACTTTATTAAATGTACATTAATTGCCCATTTAATTACGTTTCATCTACACAGGCCGTAAGTATAGTTAACGTTTCTGCTTATCAAAGAAAACTATTTATTACTACCTAATATGTCGGAATAATTAAGACGGTTCTATCTGTTGAATCGAAAATCACTCTTTCATTGGCTTTTCGTGAAAAACAAAACAAGTTGGTATGCAGATATAACTAAGAGTAATCAACGTGTTGCTGTCGTTTTAAATGCAACGTTATTTAGATATCGATGAAGAGAAAACAATGAAAATAATTTTCGGCGGCCTATTTAGATTGTCTTCACACAACCTCGACATAGGAAGAGGAAACCATGTAAAAATCTTAGAAAGGGAAGAACAATGCAAACGTTGATATATGAATTATTGAAAACGCTCGTGCGTCCTTTTATAAACCATTTCTTGCTTGCGTGTTCTTTTCATGCGTTAATCTTATATATAACAAAAGATTTAACTGATAGTTTTAAACAGGTAATCACTTTTTTTTAGTAAAACATGTTTTAAAATATGGTTTTATTGTCAAAATGTCTGTCATAATTCAGGCCAGGCCTTCGTTACCCCAATGTCCTCCAAGAAGCGAAAACGAGATTGGCTGGTGTAAGAAATAAACCGTAATTTCGGTTTAAAAGGCCTGTATATTGAACAATTAAAACATGTAATTGATAATATTAAACAGGTAATAGCTTTGTTTTCAGAAAATCGTGCTTTTAAATATTGATTTATTGTCGAAAAATGGTTTAAACAACTGGCAATATAGGCCGCGCATTCGTTTCCCCGTTTATTTGAAGTACATTAATTTCCCATTTAATTACGTTTTGCCTACATAAACCGTGAGCAATTGTTTTTTCTTATCAAGTAGAACTATGTAATACTACCATATAGGTTAGAATGAGTAGGTATGACCTGTTGAATTGAATTTCATAAAAAGTTTAGTTACTGAAGTCAGGTGATACAGTATAGAAGATATCACAACACTAATACCCCTTATAAAGAATCATATAGAGTCAATATTGGAGAATTTAGATATTAAAACTATTTCAATATATTAATATGATACAGAACATAATTATAACTCGACAGTGGAAGATAAGATAAACTCATAGAGATGAAATTGTATTGAAAACCGTCAGCATACCACTTATTGCATGTGCGTTCATGTGATCGCTTAGTTATTTCTCAATCATTTATATAAAACCCTCAATTCAATAATTCTGTATTATTTCAGCTTTAAACATATAATATATGTGGTGTAATGTCATCAACTATTAGTTATATGCAAAGGAAAATTGTCTTTGAAACATTATAATAATTAATAATAACGATTTGCAAATACGTAAAAAAAAAAAAAAAAGCCTAATACGCCGCAAACTAAATAAAATGACGCATTTCCAACTATAAATTAAATATTTCCAAATGTGCATATATTGTCGTCATTAAGTATGAAAAAAGCACACCACTTCTAATATGATAACATTTATTTAACATTTTTTTATATACCATTTTATGAACTGAGATTAGTGATGTACGGTTAATCACCTTATTTACACGTTGCTTCGGTAGAAAATGTCTATATTTTTAATCTCAACGAAGCAACGTGTAAATAATTATTGCATTTTGATTAACCGTACATCACTACCATTAGTTCATAAAATGTTATATATACATCCTTATATATACTACTCAAAATGTGGTAAGGATCACATTTATTCTTCCAGATAATTTTATTAGAAATTAATTCACAATAACGATATTAATTTCATTGATACTTCAACAATTCCACAATTTGAATCAAGTCATGAGATCACATGACCATACACTTCCCTAAATACTTTCATGTAAAATAGAAATAATGCTTTTTATTTCAGCAAGAAATTTAGACAGCAAAAAAGTGATCCTTAGCAAATTTTGAGTAGTATATATATATATGCCGAAAGCGCTCGATATTTGTAAGTTAAAGCACTGTTTGGTTGATAATTTCTCACATTGATGATTTTAAATACCAATTTTCCCGGATCCTCGTGATCTAGTGCTCCAGAAAGGGTCTTGTAAGATGTATACTATTCTTTACCGTATAATATATATATTACAGGCATGTTTTTATTTTATTATTAAAATTGGTATGATAATATAAATTAACTATTCCATTATATTTATCACAATGTTTTTGAACGGCTGTTTTAAAATAATTTTCTGTATCCTCTGCTGTAGATCTACTATTTGAATTGAAAATATAAGTGATGTTTCTTTGTTTGTTTGAATGGTGTTTTACGTATTTTTGTAGCATATTTGAGGCAATAAAAATGGAAACACAGTGTCATTTTAACTTGTTTGATTAGCATATTGTTTACAGCAGATGTGAGACTATGTATGACGATAATCACCACTTAGTCCTGGGTTTAAACAATATTTTAGTCAAGAAATGTCATTACGTGGTGCGAGTATTAACTTTCCAACCCCAGCCAACCCCGTCTCCAAGAAGCGAAAACGGGGTTGGCTGGGGTATGAAATATAACCTTAATTTATGCTTAAGAGTTTTCTTATTGTAAAATTAAAACATTAATAGGTTATTTTAAACAGGTTATCACATTTACCAGTAAAACATGTTTTTTTTAAACATATTTTGTTGTCGAAATATTCGTTATCAAATCCTGCTAATATAAGCTTTTCCACCACTTAATGGAATTAAGGCGGGGCCACGTAGTGATGTGAACAATATGTCAAATAATACATGGACAAGATTTGAAAAGAAGCTTTAGATGAAAACTTATATAAATTCATCTCCTTATTCCTGGGTATAACCAGAACTGTATAACTCCCGCCATCTGTAAGAACGACATTTTCTCCTCACTTACAAATCGAGATCCCAGTGGGGTGTCCCTTAAAAATAAAATCCGCGCATGCGCATTGAAACGAATCGTGTTACTCGACAACAGGGTCAACACAATATGTCGCTGCTGTTCGTTTATGTATTTAAACAAGTTTTATATATCTCTCGTTGTTTTGTTTTTATCTTTGCCATTCAGATGAACTTGTCTAACTAAATATACATCCGGCATGAATATTATAGCAAACACATGCGTTTCATTTACATGGGGATGTCAGTGTTGTAATAACATTTTATTCAGTAATACATATTCTTGACCACTATTTTGAAAATGGGAATCGGTACAGCTTACAACATTTCGACTCACAAACCGGTAACCGACAGTTTCAGAGCCCTGGTCCACATAGTTACAACTGGTAGGGACCTCTCTAGATGGTGGGGTCATGCTGGTAGGGACCTAGCTAGATGGTGGGGTCATGTTCGTAAATTTCCAAAAGTAGTCTATCTCATCGTGATACTGTTAACACGAAAAGTTTAACGCATGCATTATACGTAGACGATTTTTAATAATGGGTTAGTTTGTGGAGGCTTTGTTCAAGTCGCATACCTGTAGTCGTCGATATGGAGATGACAGGAAGGTAAAATGAAGAATTAAAAGATACTGTATGAATACAGATAAGTTTTTATTTGGTCTTAGGTATTCATAATTATACATGTTAAAGGGAACATATTCAAGTCTTTTCAATTAAACGCTTTACACCTGAGCTATTACAAAGGGAATTTTAGTGACCATGCTACAATATAATATAAAAGTCATATTTACTTAAATTGTACAAGTGATTATCATATGGACCCTATTTATGTTCATGTTTTAGTTGTATTCAGGCTCAAAAACGCTTCAGAGTTGCCGTTAAGGCAATCAACTTTGCATTAAAATGAATTACAAGTGATAGAAAATATTTAATTTTTTTACTTCATTACAATACTCAAATATAAATGGGTGCCGAAACGTCTAGGGTAAAATTAAAATAGATGCCGAAATGGTTTGGTGCCGAAACGTCTAGGTGCCGATTTGTCTAGGTGTCGAAATGGTTTGGTGCCGAAATGTTTTGAATCGATCTTGATCACACAGACGCAAAATCGTGAGAATTGTCTGCATTTATTATAGACTGCTCCACAGCCGTCATTAAAATAGACGACTGTCAGTAGCCACTACACGTGACCAAACTGGAAGGCATTCATTGGTGAAACATGATCGGACGAGACCCGTCATCTAATTTGTGTTCGTCTATTAATAGATTGTGTATTGAAATTGTGTATGCGTAATTTATTTGAGATTGAATCTGTTGAAGCTGACATATCAAAAACTAAGTTTGATTTATTGTGATTATGATTGATTGATTGATTATAAAAAGAAAATGGAATGTAACTGTATTACTGTATTACCCTGTTTGAATGACAGTAATGGATACAAGGAATTCTACTTTTAGTATGAGGGGTTGCGATGGGGGTAATCCGAGCCTTCTCTGACCCTAAAAGCCTTTTTTCTTTTCTTTTTTTATTCTTTTTTTTTCTTTTTATTTTGTGGCATTTTACACAGCCAGATGAAATATCAAAACCGTAAAAAGTGCTGGTTCTCTGCTCGGATTAGCGAAGGGATGGGGGTGGGGAGGGGCGGGGGATGTCGGCCGGAGTAACACCGAGGATTTGACAGAAAATAACTCCTGTTTGAAAGGAAATGGCTATTATAGTATAAAAATACCCGCCCACCCCACCGCCACCCACTCTGGTTTTAGACCCTGCACATACAAAGTAAAAAAAAATACCACTTACGGTTTTTTCCTCAAAAATATCCTAGGCTTACAGAAACAAAAACTACCGTAGGAAAGCTTTTCATCAAACCATGAACTCCTAAAAAATCTACAAAATATCCCCATGGATTTTTATATATATAAAAATCCAGAAATACCTCCCTGTGTATTTTTCCCACCCAACACACCTCGCAAATCCCTTGCAGTCTACCTTATTACCTCATGCGCTTACCTAAAAATCACCTCCAATAGAAAAGAATTCTTGACAAGAGGTGGAGAGGGCGGTGGTCCGGTTTTTTTTTTAACTTAGGTATGCAATGGTGCGTTTTGGCGTATATCTGACAGAGAACTTGTGTGGTATTTGAAGAAATAATTTTTTGGCCAAATTTGAGAATTTACATTTCACAAAAGTGAATTACTTAGACTGAAATAAAATAAACAAATGTTGACCCCCAACCCCATCTGGCTTCAGTTTTTATAGCATTTTTAAGCTGTTTTCCTTCCTTTTTTTTTATTTTTCAAATTGATGTATAGACCCGGGCCTATATGGCGTAATAGTAGATACACCTCCACTTCCCCCAACATCACCTTTCAAAAATGTTTCATTCCTTACTGGGTGGTGTTACTTATGAGTGTTTATAATGATGATGTCAACATGATTTAAAATAAAATTGGATTAAAGGGACATTATACAATTTAAATTAAAGGGACATTTTCCAATATTATTTGGACTTTATTCTAAAATCGGATTTTAAAGAAATGCGGGATCTTAATTTATGTGTATTCTGCAAGTAAATATTTTTCATTGTACATTTTGAATAAAAAATAGTTGTTGCTGGTTTTGCATTTTCTTGTTACTGTTTACCAGTAACAAGTGGGAACGAATATTGCGTGAAGAGCGCAGTTAGACCAACACTGGGTGTACTGACTTACGACAGAACCCGGTATAATACTAATCCGAGCCTTCTCTGACCCTAAAAACCTTTTTTATTTTATTTATTTTTGTGTGTGGCGATTACGATATTTCATCTGGCTGGTGCAGATGAAATATCAAAATCGTAAAAAGGGCTGGTAAGGTCAGAGAAGACTCGGATTAATATAATACCAACAATGGGACTACCCTGTAAAATGTTGCTCCTAGGTTAGGAATTAAACATTTTTCTATTTCTCTGGATACTCCCGTTGCTGTCCCATCGCCACCCAGGTGGGTGGGTGAAATAAGTTATTATAAGTGCATATTTGCTTTTGTGTGCATCCACCCAGTTATTACTAATATCCTACAACTTTTTCAGGTAAGAACATTCTAACAAATCTAAAAGAGCACAACAATGGAAGGGTGGGGAAGGTAGTAGGGTTGGGGTGGGTGTAATAACACTCAGAATAACATTTCGCCTCAATGTTTATTCCTAAAAATAGCCTCCGCAAACTCGATAGAATGCAGGCCTTTATATATATATATTATGCGCCATTTAGATTAAAGTGTGTTATTATTTATTTTTTATATACGTGGAGATAAAACTGAGAGACCATTGCCCAAATACCCTCTAGAAATTACAGATCTGTTTTGACGCTAAAATGTTGATAAATTAGCCTGATATGGAAAAAATAAATAATAAAAAAGACGTTACTAGTATATTTTTTCCCTCAATGTGTACGCATGCTCTACATACATACAGGTGCCCTAAATGAATTTTCACCAACGATACAGGTAGTTACGCTCTTTTCTTTGATGCAATTCTTGACGACTGTATATCTTTCTTGGCTACTTAGCAACTTGAGCACACACTATGCAATTTTGTTTTGTTTTTAGACCCTTGTTGAATATTCCCTTATTGAACAATAGGCAGGAATAGGATATTCCAGATACTATATATCTAATTATACGCACCCCACTACCCCCCAATCCCCCCCACCCCCACCCCCACCCCACCCTCCGCCCCTCACACACACACACACCCTATCACGATTATATTAATTATTTATATTTTAGCCCTGAATACACCCCTGGATTAATCTTAATCCTCTGCAAATACCTTTCTTACCTCCGCCTCATACCTACATAAAGCGTTCACCTCTAGTATATCTACAGAATAACCCTTAGGTGTTTTTTGATTGAGTGGCGCGCCTGCATTGTGTAATCAATATTGAGGGAGAACCCAACCTTCTATATCTATTTATAGAACGTAGATCAGGCGCTTGGCCATGATCGCAATTGAAATGCGCTTTATGCACTATCAAATTCATCGTTTCAAAAATCGGCCGGTGACGGTCGCTTGTTTGAGTGAACGAGACATGCGCCGTGGAGCAGTCTACATTTATTAATAAGCAATTTTTATGTACTGATCATTGGGTTGACTAATATACTATACTCGGTAAAAAAAGTTTTGGACCAGGGTATATAAAGTCATATAAAAACAAAACTAGTGGACAGAATTTAAGTATCTTTTTTTAGTAACCAAGGTCTACCCTACCCGGTTAATTTGGTACCAGAAACATTAAATTCCAAACAAGATTTGATTTTTTATAAAATATCGCGAACACACTAAGGGTCTGTAAAAAATGTTGCAAAGTCCATACAAAGTAACAGTTACAGACATTCGAGTAACTGGCAATACAAATATTATTACCCGGTTAATCTGGTTTGGAATTTAATGTTTCTGGTACCAAATTAACCGGTTAGGGTAGACCTTGGTTACTAAAAAAAGATACTTAAATTCTGCCCACTAGTTTTATTTTTTATATGACTCTTATATACCCTGGTCCAAAACTTTTTTTACAGAATATATATACACAATAGTTTTCGTCTAGAAAACAATGCATATAAAGTTGAATGAATTATAATGTATCAAATCTGGGAACACACATAACTGAATGGAAATCACCACATTAAAAGGTTGTATCCACCATGCATTATGAAATAAGAACCACGTATAATGGAATAAAAAAAAATCGAACAAAAAATAGAAATGGGGGATAATTATGGTAAAATGCATAACAGAGTTACGGGACTTGTCACATATGGTTGTGTAATGATGATTGACGATGACTATGTGTGCCAAATTAAAAAGCTTTGGTCAAATGCTATTTGGAATATGACTGTACATTCAACATGTTAACTGAAACAATCTAAGTAAAAAAGAGCGATTATTCAGAAAATATATGACAAAGTTATGGTCCTTGTCATAACGCTTTGCATGATGGCCAAGTTTCAAAGAATTTGGACAATTCGTTTTTGATAAAAGAGGAACATTTTAAACAAAAAAGAGCTGTCGGAGAACAGCGCAGCTCGACTATTCGATTTTTAGAACACCAAATTATACGACTGACATACTATCAGAAAATAGATGTATCACTCCGCATATAAGCTGTTTTTGAAGAAATAGCAGAGATTTATCCATGAATGATATGAACAATTAAGATAGGGGACGTTTTTTATTAAGAAAAGTCTCCAGGGGCGAAGCTTGTGAGGGTGTGAAGGGTGTGGCTAATAATTGCTATGGGAAAATGCATTTCCTGTGTACCCTTAAATGTTATAAATAAAAAGAACATTGTGAAAATTGTTGATGGTGCCTTCCTCCGCGCAAACAATCCCCTCTCCGCAATAACAATTGATTTGACCCTGTAGGAATTAATAAAATTAACCACGCGGAAACACTGTACAACTTAAACAAGAGGCCTGCTTTACTGGTTCAATGCTGTATTGTGTCCATAATGACGTGTGTTTTTTTAAATGTTTTTATCTCACTTTTTAAAAATCGCATGATGAGCACCTAGTGAAAGCAAAGCGTCCATGCCGTAAATAACACATGTGAGTGTTTTGGGGTTGGGGGATGGTGATATAACTACTCATACCTTTCTGCTGTTTCTAGACTGAAATGGCTAAAAAAATTAATTTGAGTACGTCTTCTTCTATGACCGTGAGAAGGAGGATGGTGGTGAGGATGGGAAGAAGGATGGTGGTGAGAAGGATGGGAAGAAGGGAGGTGGTGAAATATCTTGGACACATAACCAACACTTATTAAAATTTAATTAGCAGCCATCAACGAATCCCTTGTCAACATGTGGTTGAGCTAGGACAAGTTATCACTGAGATGAGCAGACGTATACTTTATATAATGAAGAAAATTAAGATGCTTGACGATATTTTTTTTAACAACACGGAAACATGAACTTACAAAACAAAACAAACAAGAGGCTCTTATATCATGGGTTGACAAAACAATCGCAGCAGTATTTCTTTTAAACTAAAAGGCCACGGCCTACATGTACAGCCCTATTCACGGCCTACATGTCCAGCCCTATTCACGGCCTACATGTCCAGCCCTTTTCACGGCCTACATGTCCAGCCCTTTATGTCCAGCGCTATTCACGGCCTACATGTCCAGCCCTATTCACGGCCTACATGTCCATCCCTTTTCACGGCCTACATGTCCAGCCCTATTCACGGCCTACATGTCCAGCCCTATTCACGGCCTACATGTCCAGCCCTTTTCACGGCCTACATGTCCAGCCCTATTCACGGCCTACATGTCCAGCCCTTTTCACGGCCTACATGTCCAGCCCTATCCACGGCCTACATGTCCAGCCCTATTCACGGCCTACATGTCCAGCCCTATTCACGGCCTACATGTCCAGCCCTTTTCACGGCCTACATGTCCAGCCCTATTCACGGCCTACATGTCCAGCCCTATCCACGGCCTACATGTCCAGCCCTATTCACGGCCTACATGTCCAGCCCTATTCACGGCCTACATGTCCAGCCCTTTTCACGGCCTACATGTCCAGCCCTATCCACGGCCTACATGTCCAGCCCTTTTCACGGCCTACATGTCCAGCCCTATCCACAGCCTACATGTCCAGCCCTATTCACGGCCTACATGTCCAGCCCTATTCACGGCCTACATGTCCAGCCCTATCCACCTACATGTCCAGCCGTATCCCCGGCCTACATGTCCAGCCCTATAAACGGCCTACATGTCCAGCCCTATTCACGGCCTACATGTCCAGCCCTATCCACGGCCTACATGCCCAGCCCTATCCACGGCCTACATGTCCAGCCCTATCCACGGCCTTCATGTCCAGCCATATTATAAAGGTGCAGATTGTGTGCAGATTGTTGATTTGACTAAAATCCATGTCAATCCCAAAAGGTATTAAATTAATGTCATTAACAGTGCGGGAAGCATGTCATGGCGTAGACCGGACGATCCATATTTCGACGAAAGTAGGTCACAGCGACCCGAAAGTTTGCTTATGATGTTAGATGCATATAAGGAACATTCTGGTGAAGTTCGGTGAAAACCCTGCGGGAAAGAATCAATATAGGCATGTTGCAGCGGAGACCGTACGTCACCTGAATTTCATCAAAAGTAGGTCACAGCGACCCAAAATTTTGCATATGATGTAAGATGCATACAAGGAACATGCTGGCGAAGTTTGGTGAACATCATTAAGAAGCAAGATACGCATTAGCAGAGACCAGACGTAACATATATTTCATCGGAAATAGGTCAAAACGACCCGATTCTGCACATAATGGTAGATGCATATAAGGAACATTCTAGTGAAGTTATGTAAACATCCTGCGGGAAAGAAGCAAAATACACATGTCGTAGCGGAAACCGGACGTGACCTATATTTCGCTGAAAGTAGGTCGTAGCCACCCGTAATTGTGCAAATGATGTTGGATCCATATAGTTATTTTGGTGGAGTCTGGTGAAGAAGAAATAATATAGATTGGTAGGTAGGTAGGTAGTTGGTAAGAAGGCAGGTTGGTAGGTTGGTTGGTAGGTACGTATGTTGTTGGTAGGTAGGTAGGCAGGTAGGTAGGCAGGCAGGCAGGCAGGTTGGTTGGTAGGTAGGTGTGTTGGTAGGTTGGCAGGTGTGTAGGTAGGTAGGTAGGTAGGTAGGTAGGTAGGTAGGCAGGTTGGTAAGTAGGTAGGTGTGTTGGTAGGTTGGCAGGTTTGTAGGTAGGTATGTTTGTAGGTAGGTAGGTTGGTAGGTTGATATATTGGTTCGTTGGTAGGTAGGTTGGTGGGTGGTAGGTTGGTAGATGTTGGTAGGTGTGGTAGGAGGTAGGAGGTTGGTAGGTGGTAGGTTGGTGGTGTAGGTAGGTAGGTTAGGTAGGTAGGTGGTAGGTGGGGTAGGGTGGTAGGTAGGTGGGTGGGTTGGTAGGAGTATGGTTGGTTAGTAGGTGTGTTGGTAGGTTGGCAGGTTGGTAGGTAGGTAGGTAGGTAGGTAGGTAGGTAGGTAGGTAGGCAGGCAGGCAGGCAGGCAGGTTGGTAGGTAGGCAGGTAGGTAGGCAGGCAGGCAGGCAGGTTGGTAGGTAGGTAGGTGTGTTGGTAGGTTGGCAGGTTTGTAGGTAGGTAGGTAAGTAGGTTGATATATTGGTTCGTTGGTAGGTAGGTTGGTAGGTGGTAGGTAGGTAGGTAGGTAGGTAGGTAGGTAGGTAGGTAGGTAGGTAGGCAGGTTGGTAGGTAGGCAGGTGTGTTGGTAGGTTGGCAGGTTTGTAGGTAGGTAGGTAGGTAGGTAGGTAGGTAGGTAGGTAGGTACGTATGTAGGTAGGTAGGTAGGTAGGTAGGTAGGTAGGTAGGTAGGTAGGCAGGTAGGTAGGCAGGCAGGCAGGTTGGTAGGTAGGTAGGTAGGCAGGTAGGTTGGCAGGTTTGTAGGTAGGTAGGTAGGTAGGTAGGTAGGTATGTAGGTAGGTAGGTAGGTAGGTAGGTAGGTAGGTAGGTAGGTAGGTAGGTTGTTAGGTATATAGTGGGTATGAAGACGGTTGGTAGGTAGGTAGGTAGGTAGGTAGGTAGGTAGGTAGGTAGGTAGGTAGGTAGGTAGGCAGGCAGGTTGGTAGGTAGGTGTTTGGTAGGTTGGCAGGTTTGTAGGCACGCAGGTAGGTAGGTTGATATATTGGTTCGTTGGTAAGTAGGTTGGTGGGTGGTAGGTTGGTAGATTGGTAGGTAGGTAGGTAGTTGGTAAGAAGGCAGGTTGGTAGGTTGGTTGGTAGGTACGTATGTTGTTGGTAGTTAGGTAGGTTGGTAGGTTGGTAGACTTGTAGGTAGGTTGGTAGGTTGATTTATTGGTTCGTTGGTAGGTAGGTAGGTATGGGGTTGGTATGTTTGTAGGGTGGTAGATTAGTAGGTAAGACTTTTGATACGTTAAACCATCTTGAGCTAATTCAGTGTTTAATAAGGAAAGGAGTAGGGGGCAAGTTCCTCAAACTTCTTGTTTCTATGTATAAACATATGTGTATATGCGTATGAGTTGAAAATAATGCATACACAACAAGTTTTAGTTGTAATATAGGTATTAGACAAGGATGTAAACTCAGCACAATTCGCTGTTCATAAATGATCTTATTGATGAATTAAGACGAGCTGGTATATAGGGAATTCAGATTTCAGATATTGAGCAAGATGTTCTAGCAGTTATGTACGCAGATGATAGAGCAAATGTAAGCGATACAGTCAGAGGGTTACAGTCTCAAATAGATGTTATTTCCTCATTTTGCAATAGGACAGGAATGAAAATCAATCTATCAAAGACAAAAAATAGTTATTTTCAGAAATGGGGGTATTCTCAGGGGAAACGAAAAATGGTTTTATGAAAGAAAACCTTTAGAATGCATGTCTATGTATAAGTCTATGGGTTTGTATATAACTCCAAAACTGATTTTGGACAGTCGTCTAGTTTAATGACGAAAGATCCTGACGAAAGACCCGTGGAGTGTCGGAAGTGAAATGAACC
Organism: Cyrtodaria siliqua; assembly: GCA_037043455.1. NCBI lineage: Eukaryota > Metazoa > Mollusca > Bivalvia > Adapedonta > Hiatellidae > Cyrtodaria > Cyrtodaria siliqua. Next base: position 55,424 of record JAWPHD010002257.1, read on the forward strand.
CATGCTTTTATTCATGCAATAAGCTGGAATAATTTAGAAAGCAAGCTCCGGTCGCCATGTAAAAAAAAGTTGCATGGCGCGCTGGTGACCTCGCAGTTGAATATTGTTAAAATCGGTGGCGGGGCTTGCTGTTGTTCAAACAAGGTGTGGTCGCTTGTTTTGGTGGTTTCGTTCCCGGGTAAATGTATTCTTGACCGTTGTTTACGGGGGAAAGTAAGACAAAACAGAATATGGCGCCCGTGAGTGTGCAAGAGGTAACCACGTGGTCCTATTTCGTGGTCCTGGGAACGTTGTTGTTGTTTTTGTGTGATTGAGTAAAGGCATCATGCCAATGCTCTTTACAGAAAACAAAAAGTGGTTAAAGTAAAAACGTTTTTTTAATCGGAAAGTGAGGCTTCCAGCCAACTCTCGGTTATAAAACTGGTGCAGTCGAGAAATATTTTTTTTGTTGTTTTTTAGCAGTTGGCCGATATATAGTATTTTTTATTATTTTTTTTATTATTATTATTATTATGATTGCCCATTGCCATTGATTAGCGCTCGTGAATGTATAGTCGGCTGCATGAGAAAGGGAACTAACAGGGTCATCTTGGCTGTGTTGCTCCATTATATTGTATATGCTCTGCGTATTGCCTAGTGTGTTGCATGAAGAATATTGCGTTTCATAATTTCGCGGGGCGTGTTATGATTTTGCTGCATATTGCCATGTGTTGCATGACGGTGTATTGCGTGTTGCATATTGTAAATTCGAGAGTGTTTTAGGATCTCGCGGTTAAAAAGTAATTGATTTATTGGCAGTGGTTCGCAGTGCAATGTGGTGTTGCTGTGGATGACTCCTAGCAGACACCGTTACGCAGTGACGCATCGACGAGTATGGGGCCTGTGCAAAAGGAGGCAACCAAAACTGCTACTATAGCCGCTATATATAGATTACCATTATAGTTGTATCAGATATTGGTTAACATTTATCAAATTAAACAGAACAAAATATCCCAACTAATGTTATAAAATGTTGAGACAATTAGATGAAGCTGGACGTATCAATTGGGCGACTCAAATTAAAAACTTATTTAAATAATGATTCGGACATGATGGGTTAGGAAATGAAAGCGTGTTTATTCGCACTTTCAAGCAAAGACTTATTGACTGTTCTAAACAGGAATGGTGTGAAAAGGTGGCAGAATCTAGCAAAGGTAGACACTATAGATATATTATGTCTGATTTGAAAACTACCTTTCTTTAATCATGCCCTTAAAATTCAGAGTAGCATTTTCGAGATTTAGATGTTCTGCCCATAATCTGGTTGTTGGTACTTAAGCAGGTACGTATATTGGTTGGTAGTAACTGATCGACATAATAATACGCTTTACGAAGAAAGAATATGTCCACTTTGTGACAGGCAATCAGTAGAAGACGAATACCATTTTATCATGATATGTCCACTGTATAGCGATATAAGAAATAGAGATTATTTAACTGCTGGGATCGATTATAGGGAATTCCTTCCCGAGATGATAGGCGTGTGGTTCTTTTCACGAACGAGCATAAGCGAGTGAGTGAAAAACCACACGCCTACCATCGAGTGAAAGATTTCCCTATAATCGATCACAACAGTTAGATAATCTATTTATTACATTTTTAATCGCTTTGTGTGATTTTAACCCAAATTATTCGCTTTATTTAGCGTCAACGGCGGATGATGTCGACGTCACCAACACGTTATCGACGTCATAACTCAACGTCACAGTTATTTTTGTGTTCAGAGTTAGTTATTAATATTTAGCGATTATGAATATTCTTTCTCTGAGAAATGCAAATCTTTCACCCATAGACATGTAATAAAGAAATATATTACTAAGCTTCATAATTCTTCAACCACAACTGAACTATTTTATCATCTATTTAACAGTGATGGAAGTACAATTTTAGATTTATCAACATTTATTTATTATGCCGTTAAAGTTAGAAACGATACTATTAAAAGGTTTAATGACCGCATTCTAGGATAATCGTTAATGCTGTGAACATTTTGATTATAATTTGTAAATATTTGTAGTATTTTGAAAATTGTTTTATTTTGTAATTTTTATGTATGTCGCATTCGTAACAACTGTTTGTATTATGGGCCGGTGGCCAAGATTACTCAATAAAGAATTGTCTTAGTGTCATAGAAGGTAGGTTTGTTGGTAGTTTGGTAGGTTGGTAGGTAGGTAGGTTTATAGTGGGTTCGAAAAGTAGGTTGGTAGGTAGGGGTAGGTAGGTTGGTTGTTAGGTTGATAGTTTGGTTCGTTGGTAGGTAGTTAGGTTGCCACGGTTATGGCTGCGTCACATTACACTCCGATTAGGTTTACGATGGGGTACCGGTGTCTAAACGGGCTGAAATTGCCAAATTTTCAAAGGTCTCCGGCCGGTGACCCTCCGGTGTCAAGTCACCGGTGAGGCATCGTACGGGTCACCGGAGAGATTTAGCGCGGAGTTATTTTCTTACGGCATGAGGCACATCGCCAGCTCACCGTAGCAGACACGGTGAAAAACCCTCCGATACCCGGCCGGACACCTATTGGTATCGGTTGCATGCCGGTGAACATTTTCACACCCTTGGCGCCAAATAATCCTCCGGTTTCCGAGCGGTCTCCGAAGTCGACTCGGCAGGTCACCGGCCGGGACCCGGATGGACGCCGTACGGTGCCCGGATGGTCTTATGGTGCCCGGATGGACACCGTAAGGATAGCGTAGGGCCGATAGCCGACCGGATATCGCACGGCTTTTGCCAGTCACCGTACGATAGCCGATAGCCGATAGCGTAGGCCGATAGCCGACCGGATATCGCACGGCTTTTGCCCGTATACCGTACAGTCACCGTACGATGGTTGCAAACCGGCCGGATACCGGACGACAATTGGACATTTATCGTACGGTAGTCGGCCGATTACCTTAAGAATATCGGGCGGTGTCCAGAAGGAAGATGCCAAAGGTTTTCACCAGGTGACCGGGCGAGTACCATTCGGAAACCGTCCGAATACCTACCGGACCACGCAGGGTGTATGACCACCCCCTTCTTCCCGGACAGGATTGAAATGTTTCTCTCCGATCTCAAATTATCAACGGTGTCCCACCGATGCCTCTATCTCGGACGGTCCCCGCTTGTAATGTGACGTAGGCATAAGTTTGGAAGGTTGTGTTGAGTAGCGGGGTTTATAACTCGGTAAAGAGAGTACAACACGTTGTGTATGTTACGAATCTATTTCAAAAAGTGAACAACGTATATCAACAATACAATGGAAGTAACGTCACTTGCGTTAGCGTCACGTACTATAACGCGTATAGCAGACGTTACATAAAACTGACATACTGCGAGCCGTGGAAAGTGTATAACATCTGAAAACATAATATTGATACTGAAAACATATTAGCATAGTCCCTAGTAAATACGTATTCTCACAGTCTTTACGAAAGTTTACACTCACTTTACACTCAGTTTCAATTGTAAGCATTAATAAATTAAATGTCACTGATTCGTGATATTGTTCACGTTTTAGAACAGTTTATCATATATTTGGTGTAAACCCATTACAAAATGTCATTTTACCAATTAATGCACGATCTACAACTATCGTCTATTGTCATTTGGTAAATTACATCATTTACATAACTTCCAATGGGTAAAAGTTTCACAACTGGTCTAGTGGTTAGTCCTTTACTAGTGCGAATTCTTGCTGCATGGATCCATCCGTCATTTCCGGGAAGGAGTTCATCGATGACAGTGAGCTTCCATCGTGATCTCGGGGATTCATCATGTACCTGAACAACGTCACCAACCTTAACTGCTTGTTGATTGTTGCCGGAAGTACGGTGGTGTTCTCGGAGCGCCGTTAGGTATTCAAGTCGCCAACGTAAGAAGTTCTCTCTGTACATTGGCTTGTTTCCTGAGATAAGATTGGGTCATCTTGGCGACACTGCATCTGGATACAGTAAGGACGTTAATCTCCGACCATATAGAAGATGTGAGGGTGTTTACAAGTGCTTCCGGGTCCGAATTACTGGAAAACACATATGTAAGTGGTCTGTCGTTTATCATTGCTTTTACTTCAGTAACGATAGTTTGTAATGTCTCCAGCGTAACGTAAGAACGTCCGAGTAACCACCAGCCTCCATACCAGCCTCCATACCAGAAGCGCGTTTAGGAATGAATTGCCACCGAATCCCCTTTTGACTCAGAGTATTCTTCAATGATGATGATTCAAATAGCTGTTTCAGATACTTTGATGCAGCCATGCCCGAGAACCGTCGAAATGCTTGAAGGAATGATTTTTCTGTCAAATCAGAAACAACTTCTAGATGAACAGCTCAGGTAAACAAACATATGTACACTTTATTCTCCTGTGCTAATTTTTCTTTCACGTACAACGCTCTAGTAAAAGTCCACACTGGTATGTGTAAATGTCGGCGAATCACTTAGACGGCATTTCGGCAATGGTGGTGGGTCCGGTGCATTGAAAGTCTCGATGTAACTTTACGACAGGTAACACATTTTCTTACAACTGCTTTTACACATTGTCTTATGCAAGGAATCCAATACTTTCGACGTAGGTGAGTGATCGTTCCGTTTACACCTGTATGAAGCTGTTCAACGTGGGAATCGAACATGATCAGACTGGTAAGGGGTGCTTTTTTGGTAGAAGGTACGGAAACCTGGTCTTCTCACTTAAAGGAGCATTTTGAATTCTGACATCTGTTGCTGGTTGACTCATGACATCTGCTGCTGGTTGACTCTTGATGTCTGCTGCGGGTTGACTCCTGACCTCTGCATGGTGCGGGTGTATTTCATCTCGTAACAAACTGTCACCAAAAACCTCTACTGGTGCGGTTTTATCTGCGGTCTAAATCCCATGGTCTCTGCTGAATAACTTGTGATGTTATATTTTAATGTCCAAATCCAACGAATAATCCTCACTGTTGATGATTTCTTATTAAATGCCACTCACATCTGACTGAGATAATATCTTTTCATTCAATGATTCAAAAACTTTGACATTGCGTGAAATCGCCTCTAAATAAGCGCGAAACTCTGATAAAGCTGGATCTTATTGTTGTGACCAGCGAAGGGGTGGGGGTATTCGAAAGTGATCACGCGCACCTGCAGATCTGATCAACGTCTGGTGCTCGGTCCTATGAGGAAAGCCTATTGAGGAGCCGGTGTCCACGGCCAGCGCGCGAACTAAACCGGCCAGACGTCACTTACCCGCCAGAGCTTGTAGACGGCTCCACGGCGCATGTCTCGTTCACTCAAACATGCGACCGTCACAGGCCGATTTTTGAAACGGTGAATTTGATAGGGCATAAAGCGCATTTCAATTGCGATCATGGCCAAGCGCCTGATCTATGTTCTATAAATAGATATAGAAGGTTGGGTTCTCCCTCAATATTGATTACACAATGCAGGCGCGTCAATCAAAAAACTACCTTCTGTAGATATTCTAGAGGTGTACGCTTTATTTAGGTATGAGGCGGAGGTAAGAGAGGGATTTGCAGAGGATTAAGGGAGGTATTTTGTAGATTGTCCATGTTACGCTTTTTTTTTATTGTTTAAATCCAGGAGTGTAAAATATAAATAATTAATATAATCGGGATAGGGTGTGTGTGAGAGGGGGGAGGGGGAGTGGGGTGCTTATAATTAGATATATACTATCTGGAATATCCCATTCCTGCCTATTGTTCAATAAGGGAATATTCATCAAGTGTCTAAAAACAATGCAAAAATTGCCTAGTGTGTGCTCAAGTTGCTAAGTAGCCAAGAAAGTTATATAGTCGTCAAGAAATGCATCAAAGTAAAGAGCGTAACTACCTGTATCTTTGGTGAAAATTCGTGTGTGTGTATTTCTAAGGATTATAGTCCCTCCACCTACGACAGGCGTCCTACCCGACGATTATAGGCACAATGTCTGGACTTTTATCTGTGTGTTGTTGTGTGATGTGATGATATGTCTACTTGAAACAGCGAACTCAATGGTTTCTTTATAGTGCTGCCACACTGGAATACCACGCCGTAGTAGACATGATACCCCCACCCACCCAGTCACATTATTCTGACACTGGTCAATCAGTCGTAGCACTACCCGTTATTTGCTCGTCAGGCAAGGGTTACAAGTAACTACTCCATTTTTAAAGTCTTTGGTATGACGCGGTCAGGGGACTCGAACCCACGACCTCCCGAATGCAAGGCAGACGCTATAACCACTACACCACAATGCTTCGGTTTTGGTGAAAATTCATATAGGGCACCTGTATGTATGTAGAGCATGCGTACACATTGAGGGAAAACATATATACTCGTAACGTCTTTTTTATTATTTATTTTTTCCTTATCAGGCTAATTATCAACATTTTAGCGTCAAAACAGACCTGTAATTTCTAGAGGGTATTTGGGCAATGGTCTCTCAGTTTTATCTACACGTATATAAAATAAATAATAACACAGTTTAATTTAAATGGCGCATAATGCATATAAAGGCCCGCATTCGATCGATTTTGCGGAGGCGTTTTTTTTAGGAATAAACATTTAGGCGAAACGTTATTCTGAGTGTTATTACACCCACCCCAACCCTACTACCTTCCCCACCCTTTCCATTTTGTGCTCTTTTAGAATGTTCGTACCTGTGAAAACGTTGTAGGATATTAGTAATAACTGGGTGGATGCATACAAAAGCAAATATGCAGTTATAATAACTTATTTCACACACCCACCTGGGTGGCGATGGCACAGCAACGCAAGTACCCAGAGAAATAGAAAAATGTTTAATTCCTAACCTACGAGCAACATTTAACAGGGTAGTCCCATTGTTGGTATTATACTAATCCGAGCCTTCTCTGACATTACTAGCCCTTTTTACGATTTTGATATTTCATCTGCACCAGCCAGATTAAATCTCGTAATCGCCACACACTAAAATAAATATAAAAAAATATAATAAAAAAGGTTTTTAGGGTCGGAGAAGGCTCGGATTAGTATTATATCGGGTTCTGTCTTAAGTTAGTACCCCCAGTGTCAACAGTGTTGGTCTAGCTGCGCTCTTCACGTAATATTCGTTCCCACCTGTTACTGGTAAACAGTAACAAGAAAGTGCAAAACCACTATTTTTATTCAAATTTTACAATGAAAAATATTTACTTGCAGAATCCCGTATTTATTTAAAATCCAATTTTAGTATAAAGTCCAAATAATATTGGAAAATGTCCCTTTAATTTAAATTGTATAATGTCCCTTTAATCCAATTTTATTTTAAATCGTGTCAACATCATCATTATAAACACTTATAAGTAATACCGCCCAGTAAGGAATGAAACATTTTTGAAAGGTGATGTTGGGGAAGAGGAGGTGTATCTACTATTAGGCCATATAGGCCCGGGTCTATACATCAATTTGAACAATGAAAAAAAAATAACAGTCCAAAAATGCTATAAAACTGAAACAGAGGGGGTTGGGGTCAACATTTGTTTATTTTACAGTGTAAGTAATTCACTTTTGTGAAATGTTAATTCTCAAATTTGGCCAAAAGATTATTTCTTCAAATACCATACAAGTTCTCTGTCAGATATACACCAAAACGCATCATTGCCTACCTAAGTAAAGACCCCCGCCCCCTCCCACTCCCCCTCTTGTCAAGAAATGTTTTCTAATGGAGGTGATTTTTAGGTAAGCGCATGAGGTAATGTGGTAGGCTGCAAGGGATATATATATATATATATAAATCCATGGGGATATTTGGTAGTTTTTTTTAGGAGTTCGTGGTTTGATGAAAAGCTTTCCTAGGGTAGTGTTTGTTTCTGTAAGCCTAGGATATTTTTGAGGAAAAAAACGCAAGGGGTATTTTTTTACTTTGTATGTGCAGGGTCTAAATCCAGAGTGGGTGGAGGTGGGGTGGGTGAGTATTTTGGACTAGAACAGCCATTTCCTTTCAAACAGGAGTTAATTCCTGTCAAATCCTCGGTGTTACTCCGGCCGAATCATTCCCCCACCACCCCCACCACCCTACCCACCCCCCCCCCCCCCCCACTCGCCCCCTTTTACGATTTTGATATTTCATATGGCTGTGTAAAATGCCACAAAAAAAATAAAAAGAAAAAAAGAAAAAAAAAGAAAAGGAAAAAAAGGCTTTTAGGGTCAAAGAAGGTTTGGAATACGTACCCCATCGCAACCCCTCATACTAAAAGTAAAAATCCTTGTATCCATTATATGTCATTCAAACAGGGTAATACAGTAATACAGTTACATTCCATTTTCTTTTTATAATCAATTACACTTTACAATAAATCATACTTAGTTTTTGATATGTCAGCTTCAATCTCAAATAAATTACGCATACACAATTTCAATACACAATCTATTAATAGACGAAAACAAATTGAATGATCTTTTTACCAATGAATGCCTTCCATTTTGGTCACGTGCAGTGACTACTGACAGTCGTCTATTTTAATGACGGCTGTGGAGCAGTCTACCAGAGCTTGCAGCAGATCTACAGAAGCAGCAGCATTGAGAACAACGACAGGTACAAAAAAAGATCCTGACGAAAGACCCGTGGAGCCACCACCATGGACAAGTGAGTAAAATCACCTTAATGGTGTCGGAAGTGAAATGAACTATCATGCATTAAGCTGGAATAATTTAGAAAGCAAGCTCCGTCGTCATGTAAAAAAACGTTGCATGGCGCGCTGGTGACCTCACAGTTGAATATTGTTCAAATCGTTGGCGGGGCTTGCTGTTGTTCAAACAAGGTGTGGTCGCTTGTTGTGGTGGTTTCGTTCCCGGGTAAATGTATTCTTGACCGTTGTTTACGGGGGAAAGTTAGACAAAACAGAATATGGCGCCCATGAGTGTGCAAGAGGTAACCAAGTGGTCCTATTTCGTGGTCCTGGGAACGTTGTTGTTGTTTTTGTGTGATTGAGTAAAGGCATCATGCCAATGCTCTTTACAGAAAACAAAAAGTGGTTAAAGTAATAATTGTTTTTTAATCGGAAAGTGAGGCTTCCAGCCAACTCTCGGTTATAAAACTGGTGCAGTCGAGAAATATTTTTTTTGTTGTTTTTTAGCAGTTGGCCGATATATAGTATTTTTTTTTTTTTTTTTTTATTATTATTATTATTATGATTGTCCATTGCCATTGAATAGCGCTCGTGAATGTATAGTCGGCTGCATGAGAAAGGGAACTAACAGGGTCATCTTGGCTGTGTTGCTCCATTATATTGGATATGATCTGCGTATTGTCTAGTGTGTTGCATGAAGAAAATTGCGTTTCATAATTTCGCTGGGCGTGTTATGATTTTTCTGCATATTGCCGTGTGTTGCATGACGGTGTATTGCGTGTTGCATATTGTAAATTCTCGAGTGTTTTAGGATCTCGCGGTTAAAAAGTAATTGATTTTTTGGCAGTGTTTCGCAGCGCAAAGTGGTGTTGCTGTATGTTATAATCGCGGATTTTTGTTTTGTTTAAAAAACAACAAATAAATAAATGGAAGGAAGGATTTAAAAGATAAATAAAGACTTTTTGTTTTGTTGTTGTTGTTGTTTATTTATATATACTGTATTTCTTACGTCAAAATGGCTTCAGGAAGTAGAATACCGTCATCAATGATTGCGGTCAATTACGCGTCCGCTGATGAGCTGAGACAGACACCCGGGGTAGGGGTAAAACTAGCGAGGGCCATTGTAGCTGTAAGGGAGGCTTATGGAAACTTCACATTGGAAACGTTGCAGTCGATTACATGGTCTACTCTGGGATCAGACATAGTGAATATGCTGGATTTCACTCCACTGTAGAGTGAGACAGAGGGGGGCCCCGACATGCACGAGTACCAGGACTGTAAGGAAGATGGGTACAACAGTGACATCCTGTATCGCAATGTTGAAACCGGAAGCCTCTTTGATCTGAGATCACTACCGACATCGCCGGGGAAGCACCATAACCAGGAATTCCAGTTTGAGGAACACAAACCTAGATTAGAGGACATCCTAGTAACAGCGGGAACTCATAATAGTCAACTGGGCCAGACTTTTGAAGACGGTGGGTGACATGGTGGGGGTGAAGGTCGAAGTGGATGACTCCTAGCAGACACCGTTACGCAGTGACGCATCGACGAGTATGGGGCATGTGCAAAAGGAGGCAACCAAAACTGCTAATATAGCCGCTATATATAGATTACCATTGTAGTTGTATCAGATATTGGTTAAAATTGATCAAATTAAACAGAACAAGATATCCCAACCAATGTTATAAAATGTTGAGACAATTAGAGGAAGCTGGACGTATCAATTGGGCGACTCAAATTAAAAACTTGTTATTTAAATATGGATTCGGACATGATGGGGTAGGAAATGAAAGCGTGTTTATTCGCACTTTCAAGCAAAGACTTACCCTTACCAAATGAGAAGGTTTGCTGCAAGGTTGCTGCAAGTTTGCTGCAAGGTTGCAGCGAACAATTTTGTTCGCCAGAACAATTCTTAATTGTTCGCCAATGTTCGCCACTAGCGGTGATGTTCCCGCAAACACCATGGTAATCTTTGGCGAATTTGCCGCAAACTCGCTAAAAAGTTATATATTCGCCAGAAGTTCGCCAGAAACATTTATTTATTTGGAACGTTCGCCATAACATCACCACAAACTTACTTGCATTTTTTTTGTTCGCCACAACATTGCGACAAACTTTACCATTCCGATTTTTTTTTTATTGCACGCCGTAACATCGCCACAAACTTTTCAATTCAGATTTGCCGTTTCTTTATTCGCCATAAGATCACGACAAACTTTTCCATTCTGATCTGCTTTATCTCCGTTCGCCAAAACGTCATCACAAAGCTTAAACTTTATACAGATTTTTGTTATTTCTTCTATATTACTTACTCAAGTAAAATGTACTCAAGTAAAATGTGGATTTTATGTCAAAGGACCACTTAACAAGTTATTTTGCTAAGTACATGTATAAAACTTTTAGTGGATCCTTATTTTTTCAGTCGGTAGCACGGCAGATTTGTAACCGGAGGCCCCGGGTTCAATCCTCCATGGTTCCACTGAGTTTCGTCGGTGTGTTCTTGGGCAAGACACTTTCCCTAGCTTAGCCTCGTCCATCGGATGGGGACGTAAACAGTCCCGTGTATCGGTCTATCCTCCGAGCACGTTAAAGAACCATAGGAATCTATTCGATATAAGAGTAGGGCACGGTTCCCGGATTCCTATGTATTCTTTCCCTCTCTCTGGGGTGGCTCTAAATAACCTATACTGTGTTGATGAGCCGTTAAACAACATTCAATTCAATTCAATTATTTTTATAAAAAAAGCCAAAATATGTATTATTGTGTTGCAAGAACATTTTTAAATTCCAAACATCATGATAACTCCAACATTTAAAACCAGAACAATTAAAATTGTGTCCCAAGTGCCAAATGATATATCAATATTACTCTGCATTAACATGACCATGATGACAAGTCAGTTTAATAGTTTAAGTCATTGTGAATTATTATATAGGAACTATCTCCAAATTTAACAAATATAAAATCTACTTTGAAATTTTAGCACAGTCATACTTCAAATAACATGTATTTAAAAGTCAAAAAATGACAAAGATAATTAATTCTTAATATCAGAATAATATAAGTGTAACAGTTATGATAGATTTGGGGGGAAATTAAGCTGGATAATCTTGCTGACTGGGTCAGTTAATTATTATTACCAGGTAGTATGCAATTTCCTTTGATCTGATGCAGTATCATGCAGTATCCTGCAGAGATTATTCTATTAGAAACACATGTGTTCAAGAAATTGTGGTATTTTTGCATAAATAACCAGTTATCATGTGTCTATATAGGCAATGGTGTGTTGTCAACAGTGTACTATTTTTCAATGAAATTGTAACAATTTAAAACAATGCATTTGAATGAGTTTATTTGAGTGAATATTCTGAAGGGGAATCGTTCCACACCTGTATATTGTAAGTATATAACTGTTTTATTTTCATTTTTATATGTCAGAAAATAGCAATTTTTGTATTTTTCATTTGGTTAGGTAACAGTCGCCTGGAACTTTCGGAATCAGCCCCAGACCATCATCAGACCCATAACCTGACCTCCATTGGTAAATATTTATATTTATGTTTGTGGGTCTGTCCTAAGCGTCTGGTGCTGATTCTAAGATTATATATCCTGGGGCACCAAGTGCCTATTGGACTGCTACAGTTAGGATGATATTCGACATTTCCATGAAAATGGGAGTAATGCAGAAATGACAGCGCTCGACATCTCCATAAACATGAGAGTAACGCAGAAATGACTGCGGTCGATATCTCTATGAAAAGGAGAGTAATGCAGGAATAACAGCGCTCGACATCCCTGTAAAAGTGAGAGCAATGCGCAATGACAGCGCTTGACATCTCCATAAAAATGGGAGTGATGCAGAAATGACAGCGCTCGACATCTCCATGATTATGGGAGTAATGCAGAAATGACAGCACTCGACATCTCCGTGAAAATGAGAGTAATGCAGAAATGACAGCTCTCGACATCTCCATGAAAATGACAGCGCTCGACATCTCCATGATAATGGGAGTAATGCAGAAATGACCGCTCGACATCTCCATGATAATGGGAGTAATGCAGAAATGACAGCGCTCGACATCTCCATAAAAATGAGAGTAATGTAGAAATGACAGAGCTCGACATCTCTATGAAATGACTGTAATGCAGGAATAACAACGGTCGACATCTCTGTAAAAGTGAGAGTAATGCGCAATGACAGCACTCAACATCTCCATAAAAATGGGAGTGATGCAGAAATGACAGCGCTCGACATCTCCATGAAAATGAGAGTAATGCAGAAATGACAGCGGTCGACATCTCCATAAAATGGGAGTAATGCAAAAATGACAGCGGTCGACATCTCCATGAAAATGGGAGTAATGCAGAAATGACAGCGGTCGACATCTCCATGATAATGGGAGTAATGCAGGAATGGCAGCGCTCAACAACTCCATGAAAATGAGATTAATGCAGGAATGACAGCGGTCGACATCTCCATAAATTGGGAGTAATGCAGAAATGACAGCAGTCGACATCTCCATGAAAATGAGAGTAATGCAGAAATGACAGCGGTCGACATCTCCATGATAATGGGTGTAATGCAGAAATGACAGCGGTAGACATCTCCATAAAATGGGAGTAATACAGAAATTGCAGCGGTCGACATCTCCATGAAAATGAGAGTAATGTAGAATTGACAGCGGTCGACATCTCCATGAAAATAGGAGTAATGCAGAAATGACAGCAGTTGACATCGCCATGATAATGGGAGTAATGCAGAAATGACAGCGGTCGACATCTCCATAAAATGAGAGTAATGCATGAATGACAGCGGTCGACATCTCCATAAAATGGGAGTAATGCAGAAATGACAGTGGTCAACATCTCCATGAAAATAGGAGTAATGCAGAAATGACAGCGATCGACATCTCCATAAAATGTGAGTAAAGCAGAAATGACAGCGGTCGACATCTCCATGAGCACGCGTAAAACACTGGGCGTGAGACATACACCCGTGAGGAATTTCCTAACTAGGCATGGGACCCTTACGAGACATTTTGAAACGTCAACTTTGGTCGGACACCCGCAACACCCCCATAACAAATCGTAAGGATATACTTTAAATCGAGAGCATTTATTTAGTGTCGATTTATTTAAATCGAGAGCATTTATTTCAATTTGGTGCAGTTCATGTTAAATAGTGAAAAAAAATCATGTTTTTGATCTAAATATGTTTTTTTAAAACAGCGCACCATTGTTCCATTTCATAATTTCAGTCCATTATTTATTTTGAAAAACTTTGCCGCGATGTGTTGGCGAACATTGCCGCAACTTTGCAGCGAACATCACCACAAGCATCGCCAGAACAGTGCAGAGAAACATTTTATGCAAATGAAGTTTGCTGCAAAGTTGCAGCGAACATCGCCAGAAGATTACAGCTAAAAGTGTTATGCAAATGAAGTTTGCGGCGATGTTGCGGTACACTTTTACCATGCAAATGAGGTCTGCGGCAAAGTTGCGGTGAACATCGCCGGAACATCACCAGAACCTCATTTGCATATTTGTTCGCTGCAACTTTGCCGCAGACCTCATTTGCATGGTAAAAGTGTACCGCAACATCGCCGCAAACTTGTTCGCCGCAGCTTTATAGCAATGTTTGCCGCAGAGTTGCAGCAAATAGACGCCAGAAGCCTATATTTTTGGTATTTTTGAAAATGACAGCGCTCGACATCTCCATGATAATGGGAGTAATGCAGAAATGACCGCTCGACATCTCCATGATAATGGGAGTAATGCAGAAATGACAGCGCTCGACATCTCCATAAAAATGAGAGTAATGTAGAAATGACAGAGCTCGACATCTCTATGAAATGACTGTAATGCAGGAATAACAACGGTCGACATCTCTGTAAAAGTGAGAGTAATGCGCAATGACAGCACTCAACATCTCCATAAAAATGGGAGTGATGCAGAAATGACAGCGCTCGACATCTCCATGAAAATGAGAGTAATGCAGAAATGACAGCGGTCGACATCTCCATAAAATGGGAGTAATGCAAAAATGACAGCGGTCGACTGATCTAAACAGGAATGGTGTGAAAAGGTGGCAGAATCTAGTAAAGGTAGACACTATAGATATATTATGTCTGATTTGAAAACTGCAAACTACCTTTCTTTAATCATGCCCTTAAAATTCAGAGTAGCATTTTCGAGATTTAGATGTTCTGCCCATAATCTGGTTGTTGGTACTTAAGCAGGTACGTATATTGGTTGGTAGAAACTGATCGACATAATAATACGCTTTACGAAGAAAGAATATGTCCACTTTGTGACAGGCAATCAGTAGAAGACGAATACCATTTTATCATGATATGTCCACTGTAAAGCGATATAAGAAATAGAGATTATTTTACTGCTGGGATCGATTATAGGGAAATCCTTCCCGAGATGATAGGCGTGTGGTTCTTTTCACGAACGAGCATAAGCGAGTGAGTGAAAAACCACACGCCTACCATCGAGTGAAAGATTTTCCTATAATCGATCACAACAGTTAGATAATCTATTTATTACATTTTTAATCACTTTATGTGTGATTTTAACCCAAATTATTTCTCTTTATTTAGCGTTAACGGCGGATGATGTCGACGTCACCAACACGTTATCGACGTCATAACTCAACGTCACAGCTATTTTTGTGTTCAGAGTTAGTTATTAATATTTAGCGATTATGAATATTCTTTCTCTGAGAAATGCAAATCTTTCACCCATAGAAATGTAATAAAGAAATATATTACTAAGCTTCATAATTCTTCAACCACAACTGAACTATTTTATCATCTATTTAACAGTGATGGAAGTACAATTTTAGATTTATCAACACTTATTTATTATGCCTTTAAAGTTAGAAACGATACTATTAAAAGGTTTAATGACCGCATTCTAGGATAATCGTTAATGCTGTGAATATTTTGATTATAATTTATAAATATTTGTAGTATTTTGAAAATTGTTATATTTTGTAATGTTTATGTATGTCGCATTCGTAACAACTGTTTGTATTATGGGCCGGTGGCCAAGATTACTCAATAAAGAATTGTCTTAGTGTCACAGAAGGTAGGTTTGTTGGTAGTTTGGTAGGTTGGTAGGTAGGTAGGTTTATAGTGGGTACGAAAGGTAGGTTGGTAGGTAGGGGTAGGTAGGTTGGTAGGTTGTTCGTTTGGTTCGTTGGTAGGTAGGTAGGTTGCCACGGTTAGTTTGGAAGGTTGTGTTGAGTAGCGGGGTTTATAACTCGGTAAAGAGAGTACAACACGTTGTGTATGTTACGAATCTATTTCAAAAAGTGAACAACGTATATCAACAATACAATGGAAGTAACGTCACTTGTGTTAGCGTCACGTACAATAACGCGTATAGCAGACGTTACATAAAACTGACATACTGCGAGCCGTGGAAAGTGTATAACATCTGAAAACATAATATTGATAATGAAAACATATTAACCAAGTCCCTAGTAAATACGTATTCTCACAGTCTTTACGAAAGTTTACACTCACTTTACACCCAGTTTCAATTGTAAGCATTAATAAATTAAATGTCACTGATTGGTGATATTGTACACGTTTTAGAACAGTTTATCATATATCTGGTGTAAACCCATTACAAAATGTCACTTTACCAATTAATGCACGATCTACAACTATCGTCTATTGTCATTTGGTAAATTACATCATTTACATAACTTCCAATGGGTTAAAGTTTCACAACTGGTCTAGTGGTTAGTCCTTTATTAGTGCGAATTCTTGCTGCACGGATCCATCCGTCATTTCCGGGAAGGAGTTCATCGATGACAGCGAGCTTCCATCGTGATCTCGGGGATTCATCATGTACCTGAACAACGTCACCAACCTTAACTGCTTGTTGATTGTTGCCGGAAGTACGGTGGTGTTCTCGAAGCGCCGTTAGGTATTCAAGTCGCCAACGTAAGAAGTTCTCTCTGTACATTGGCTTGTTTCCTGAGAGAAGATCGGGTCATCTATGCGACACTGCATCTGGATACGGTAAGGACGTTAATCTCCGACCATACAGAAGATGTGAGGATGTTTACAAGTGGTTCCGGGTCCGAAATACTGGAAAACACATATGTAAGTGGTCTGTCGTTTATCATTGCTTTTACTTCAGTAACGATAGTTTGTAATGTCTCCAGCGTAACGTAAGAACGTCCGAGTAACCACCAGCCTCCATACCAGAAGCGCGTTTAGGAATGAATTGCCACCGAATCCCCTTTTGACTCAGAGTATTCTTCAATGATGATGATTCAAATAGCTGTTTCAGATACTTTGATGCAGCCATGCTCGAGAACCGTCGAAATGCTTGAAGGAATGATTTTTCTGTCAAATCAGAAACTACTTCTAGATGAACAGCTCAGGTAAACAAACATATGTACACTTTCTTCTCCTGTGCTAATTCTTCTTTCACGTACAACGCTCTAGTAAAAGTCCACACTGGTATGTGTAAATGTCGGCGAATCACTAAGACGGCATTTCGGCAATGGTGGTGGGTCCGGTGCATTCAACGTCTCGATGTAACTTTACGACAGGTAACACATTTTCTTACAACTGCTTTTACACATTGTCTTATGCAAGGAATCCAATACTTTCGACGTAGGTGAGTGATCATTCCGTTTACACCTGTATGAAGCTGTTCAACGTGTGAATCGAACACGATCAGACTGGTAAGGGGGTGCTTGTTTGGTAGAAGGTAGGGAAACCTGGATTTCTCACTTAAAGGAGCATTATGAATTCTGACATCTGTTGCTGGTTGACTCATGACATCTGCTGCGGGTTGACTCCTGATGTCTGCTGCGGGTTGACTCGTGATGTCTGCTGCGGGATAAATATTGATGTCAGCTGCGGGTTGACTCCTGACCTCTGCATGGTGCGGGTGTATTTCATCTCGTAACAAACTGTCACCAAAAACCTCTACTGGTGCGGTTTTATCTGCGGTCTAAATCGCATGGTCTCTGCTGAATAACTTGAGATGTTATATTTTAATGTCCAAATCCAACGAATAATCTTCACTGTTGATGATTTCTTATGCAATGCCACTCACATCTGACTGAGATAATTTCTTTTCATTCAATGATTCAAAAACGTCGACCTTGCGTGAAATCGCCTCTAAAAAAGCGCGAAAGTCTGATAAAGCTGGATCTTATTGTTGTGACCAGCGAAGGGATGAGGGTATGCGAATGTGATTACGAGCACCTGCAGATCTGATCACCCGCACCTGCAGACATTATTATAATTAGATATATACTATCTGGAATATCCCATTCCTGCCTATTGTTCAATAAGAGAATATTCAACAAGTGTCTAAAAACAAAACAAAAATTGCCTAGTGTGTGCTCAAGTTGCTAAGTAGCCAAGAAAGTTATATAGTCGTCAAGAAATGCATCAAAGAAAAGAGCGTAACTACCTGTATCTTTGGTGAAAATTCATATAGGGCACCTGTATGTATGTAGAGCATGCGTACACATTGAGGGAAAACATATATACTAGTAACGTCTTTTTTATTATTTATTTTTTCCATATCAGGCTAATTATCAACATTTTAGCATCAAAACAGACCTGTAATTTCTAGAGGGTATTTGGGCAATGGTCTCTCAGTTTTATCTACACGTATATAAAAATAAATAATAACACACTTTAATTTAAATGGCGCATAATGCATATAAAGGCCCGCATTCTATCGATTTTGCGGAGGCGTTTTTTTTAGGAATAAACATTTAGGCGAAACGTTATTCTGAGTGTTATTACACCCACCCCAACCCTACTACCTTCCCCACCCTTTCCATTTTGTGCTCTTTTAGAATGTTCGTACCTGTGAAAACGTTGTAGGATATTAGTAATAACTGGGTGGATGCATACGAAAGCAGATTTGCAGTTATAATAACTTATTTCACCCACCCACCTGGGTGGCGATGGGACAGCAACGGGAGTACCCAGAGAAATAGAAAAATGTTTAATTCCTAACCTATGAACAACATTTAACAGGGTAGTCCCATTGTTGGTATTATACTAATCCGAGCCTTCTCTGACCTTACTAGCCCTTTTTACGACTTTGATATTTCCCCGCCCCCCTCCCCTCTTGTCAAGAAAGGTTTTCTATTGGAGGTGATTTTTAGGTAAGCGCATGAGGTAATGAGGTAGGCTGCAAGGGATATATATATATATAAATCCATGGGGATATTTAGTAGTTTTTTTTAGGAGTTCGTGGTTTGATAAAAAGCTTTCCTTGGGTAGTGTTTGTTTCTGTAAGCCTAGGATATTTTTGAGGAAAAAAACGTAAGGGGTATTTTTTTACTTTGTATGTGCAGGGTCTAAATGCATAGTGGGTTGAGATGGGGTGGGTGGGTATTTTGGACTAGAACAGCCATTTCCTTTCAAACAGGAGTTAATTTCTGTCAAATCCTCGGTGTTACTCCGGCCGAATCCCCCACCACCCCCGCCCTCTTTTATGATTTTGATATTTCATATGGCTGTGTAAAATGACACACAAAAAATTAAAAAGAAAAAAAAGAAAAAAAGAATAGGAAAAATAATCAATTACACTTTACAATAAATCAAACTTAGTTTTTGATATGTCAGCTTCAATCTCAAATAAATTACGCATATACAATTTCAATACACAATCTATTAATAGACGAAAACAAATTGGATGATCATATTTCACCAATGAATGCCTTCCAGTTTGGTCACGTGCAGTGACTACTGACAGTCGTCTATTTTAATGACGGCTGTGGAGCAGTCTACCAGAGCTTGCAGCAGATCTACAGAAGCAGCAGCATTGAGAACAATGACAGGTACAAAAAAAGATCCTGACGAAAGACCCGTGGAGCCACCACCATGGACAAGTGAGAAAAATCACCTTAATGGTGTCGGAAGTGAAATGAACTACCATGCATTAAGCTGGAATAATTTAGAAAGCAAGCTCCGGTCGTCATGTAAAAAAAAGTTGCATGGCGCGCTGGTGACCTCACAGTTGAATATTGTTCAAATTGTTGGCGGGGCTTGCTGTTGTTCAAACAAGGTGTGGTCGCTTGTTGTGGTGGTATCGTTCCCGGGTAAATGTATTCTTGACCGTTGTTTACGGGGGAAAGTGAGACAAAACAGAATATGGCGCCCATGAGTGTGCGAGAGGTAACCAAGTGGTCCTATTTCGTGGTCCTGGGAACGTTGTTGTTGTTTTTGTGTGATTGAGTAAAGGCATCATGCCAATGCTCTTTACAGAAAACAAAAAGTGGTTAAAGTAATAATTGTTTTTTAATCGGAAAGTGAGGCTTCCAACCAACTCTCGGTTATAAAACTGGTGCAGTCGAGAAATATTTTTTTTGTTGTTTTTTAGCAGTTGGCCGATATATAGTATTTTTTTATTATTTTTTTTTTTTATTATTATTATTATGATTGTCCATTGCCATTGATTAGCGCTCGTGAATGTATAGTCGGCTGCATGAGAAAGGGAACTAACAGGGTCATCTTGGCTGTGTTGCTCCATTATATTGGATATGATCTGCGTATTGTCTAGTGTGTTGCATGAAGAAAATTGCGTTTCATAATTTCGCGGGGCGTGTTATGATTTTTCTGCATATTGCCGTGTGTTGCATGACGGTGTATTGCGTGTTGCATATTGTAAATTCGAGAGTGTTTTAGGATCTCGCGGTTAAAAAGTAATTGATTTTTTGGCAGTGGTTCGCAGTGCAAAGTGGTGTTGCTGTATGTTATAATCGCGGATTTTTGTTTTGTAAAAAAAAAAAAAAAAAAAAATGGAAGGAAGGATTTAAAAGATAAATAAAGACTTTTTGTTTTGTTGTTGTTGTTGTTTATTTATATATACGGTATTTCCTACGTCAAAATGGCTTCAGGAAGTAGAATACCGTCATCAATGATTGCGGTCAATTACGCGTCCGCTGATGAGCTGAGACAGACACCCGGGGTAGGGGTAAAACTAGCGAGGGCCATTGTAGCTGTAAGGGAGGCTTATGGAAACTTCACATTGGAAACGTTGCAGTCGGTTACATGGTCTACTCTGAGATCAGACAAAGTGAATATGCTGGATTTCACTCCACTGTATAGTGAGACAGAGGGGGGCCCCCGACATGCACGAGTACCAGGACTGTAAGGAAGATGGGTACAACAGTGACATCCTGTATCGCAATGTTGAAACCGGAAGCCTCTTTGATCTGAGATCACTACCGACACCGCCGGGGAAGCACCATAATCAGGAATTCCAGTTTGAGGAACACAAACCTAGATTAGAGGACATCCTAGGAACAGCGGGAACCCATAATAGTCAACTGGGCCAGATCCAGGGCATTTTGAAGACGGTGGGTGACATGGTGGGGGTGAAGGTCGAAGTGGATGACTCCTTGCAGACACCGTTACGCAGTGACGCATCGACGAGTATGGAGAATGTGCAAAAGGAGGCAACCAAAACTGCTACTATAGCCGCTATATATAGATTACCATTGTAGTTGTATCAGATATTGGTTAAAATTGATCAAATTAAACAGAACAAGATATCCCAACCAATGTTATAAAATGTTGAGACAATTAGATGAAGCTGGACGTATCAATTGGGCGACTCAAATTAAAAACTTGTTATTTAAATATGGATTCGGACATGATGGGGTAGGAAATGAAAGCGTGTTTATTCGCACTTTCAAAGACTTATTGACTGTTCTAAACAGGAATGGTGTGAAAAGGTGGCAGAATCTAGCAAAGGTAGTCACTATAGATATATAGTACCAATACACAAGAACGGGGATAAAGATTTACCAGAAAACTATCGTGGAATAACTCTTTTAAATACATTTGGAAAATTGTTCACAAGAATATTACATACTAGACTGAGTAAATGGGCGGACGATTATTTTGTATATACGGAAGCCCAGTCTGGCTTTTGTAAAAATATTGGAACAACTGATAATATTTTTATTCTACACGGTATTGTTAACCATATACTAAATGAAAATAAAAAATTGTTTGTTTGCTTTGTAGATTGGTCCGAGAGAATATTTTTTATAAACTTATCCAATACGGAGTAAGAGGAAAAACGCTAAATATTATAAAGTCGTTATATACAAACGTAAAGTCGCGTATTAAACACCAAAACCAACTTAGTGAACGTTTTAACTGTTTTATCGGGACCCGTCAGTGAGGACTGTTTATCGCCGTTTATATTTTCAATGTACGTAAATGATCTAGAAGAAAACTTTGCTCTAAAAGGTTACCAAGGCGTAGATATTGATACATTAAAACTTATATTACTCCTATATGCAGATGATATTGTACTCTTCTCGGAAACTGATGCCGGTTTACAAGAAGGGTTGACTATTTTAAAGAAATATTGTAACAGATGGAAACTCGTAGTTAATATTAATAAAACAAAAGTAATGATTTTTAGGAAGTGGGGAAGACTAAGAAGAAATATGGTATTTATTTATGATGGTAAAGAACTGGAAATTACAAATCAATTTACGTATCTGGGTATTACAGTTACACCCGGTGGGTCATTCAATAAAACATTTGAAATATTAGGCGGTCAAGCTTTAAAGGCAATTTTCAAACTGAAGTCATAATTAACTTTGGAGACCTTAAAATAAGCCATACGTTAAATGTATTCGACAAACTTATCCTTCCTATTCTAAACTACGGAGCAGAAATATGGGGTTTCGCTGGTGCCGAATCTCTAGAAAGGATACACTTGCAATTCTGTAAACAACTACTAGGTGTAAAACGTTCTACACAAAATAACTTTATAAATGGGGAACTCGGTAGAACCTCACTAAAGAGTCAACGACTCTCCCATATTATCTGTTTCTGGTTAAAAATAATGCGCATCGACAATAGAAAATATATTAAATAAACATATAATATGATGATCGACGATATCACTAAACACCAAACAAACAAAATTGGGCAATACAAATTAAAGACTTACTATAAAAAATGGGCTTTAACGATGTGTGGATTTCTCAAGGAGTCGAAAATATTGACCTATTTTTACATATTTTTAAACAAAGAGCTAGAGACGATTTTATTCAAAATTGGAACGAACAGTTAACCAATTCAAGTAGAGCAAACACTTACATTCTTTTCTCAAACTTCAGTTTTAAAACATATTTAGACATAGGACTGATAAAGAAATTTAGAATAGCCTTAACTAAACTAAGACTATCTTCCCATCGACTAGAAATAGAAACAGGACGATGGCATAAACCACATAAAATACCTAGAGAAGAAAGAAAATGCCAACTCTGTAATTCCTTAGAAGATGAATTCCATTTTGTATTGGAATGTCCTTTATATTATGAATTAAGATGTGATCTTATACCTCAGTTTGATTGTAAACGACCAAATGTTACTAAATGTATTGAGCTTCTCTCTTCAGAAAAGATTAAAACAATAAAAAATCTATCAACATACATTTTTAAGAGCTTTAAGAAACGTGATGATACATATTATAATAAATAACACACTTTTCTCCACTCTGAATACTATTAATTTATTTTTTTCAATATAATTGGAATATTTCTGTTTATTTTCTAAAATTATTTATCTCATATACGTTTTCTTTTGTTTTGTTGTTTGCTTTTCTTTTTTCTTTTATTCTTTTCAAATTGTTTAAAACAACAACACCTCTTTTATATATGAATCCATAACATGTATCAACTCAGTTTATGCATACCAATATATTGTCAATTACCGGAACTGTATATCATATGCCTGTAATTCTGTATTTGTCGATATTTGTGAACTCATGGGCAGAATGCCTACTGTTTGAAAATAAAAGAAAATATAATATGCCTGATTTGAAAACTGCAATCTTCCTTTCTTTAATCATGCCCTTAAAATTCAGAGTAGCATTTTCGAGATTTAGATGTTCTGCCCATAATCTGGTTGTTGGTACCTAAGCAGGTACGTATATTGGTTGGCAGAAACTGGTCGACATAATAATACGCCCTACGAAGAAAGAATATGTCCACTTTGTGACAGGCAATCAATAGAAGACGAATACCATTTTATCATGATATGTCCACTGTATAGCAATATAAGAAATAGAGATTATTTAACTGCTGGGATCGATTATAGGGAAATCCTTCACGAGATGATAGGCGTGTGGTTCTTTTCACGAACGAGCATAAGCGAGTGAGTGAAAAAACAACACACGCCTACCATCGAGTGAAGGATTTCCCTATAATCGATCACAACAGTTAAATAATCTATTTATTACATCTTTAATCAGATTATGTGTGGTTTTAACCCAAATTTGTCGCTTTATTTAGCGTTAACGGCGGATAATGTTGACGTCACCAACACGTTATTGACGTCATAACTCAGCCTCACAGTTATTTTTGTGTTCAGAGTTAGTTATTAATATTTAGCGATTATGAATATTCTTTCTTTGAGAAATGTAAATCTTTCACCCATTGAAATGTAATAAATTATAATTCTTCAACTACAACTGAACTATTTTATCATCTATTTAACAGTGATGAAAGTACAATTTTAGATTCATCAAAATTTATTTATTATGCCTTTAAAGTTAGAAACGATACTATTAAAAGGTTAATGACCGCATTCTAGGATAATCGTTTTTTTGCTGTGAATATTTTGATTATAATTTGTAAATATTTGTAGTATTTTGAAAATTGTTATATTTTGTGATTATTATGTATGTCGCATTCGTAACAACTGTTTTTATTATACCTCACGTTTACACTCCTGTATAAATTGCCCATACCCTTAGCGTGAAGCAGTTTTTACTGTTCATCGGTCAACAATTTTTACTGTTACACGATTGTGACGTCACGGGAAGTATACAAATAGGTTTTGGGTTTTTCCAATAACGACACGCTTTGGCAATTGGAAATCGGTGGACGCTTATTAAAATACAGTTGAAGTTATGTCAATCGTAAGACGCTTGGTTTACCAAACGACAATAAAAAAAAATGTGGCGAGCAGATTTGTTACTTTAAATCAAAACTGGTATACAAATATAAATTTAAAAAAAATAATAATATATTATTGGGATTTTTTCCCCCTCATATATTTAAATTTTAATCAAAACATTTGTTCGGTATAATAAAATAAATATTGCATCCCAGTGAGGGTGACAGTGGATATTGTCAACCTTCGGAAAATAATATCAACCGAGGCGAAGACGAGGTTGACATTATTTTCCTCAGGTTGACAATATCCACTGTCACCCTCACTGGGATGCAATATTTATATAGTATTATGGGCCGGTGGCCAAGATTACTCAATAAAGAATTGTCATAGTAGGTAGGTATGTTGTTAGTTTGGTAGATTGATAGGTAGGTAGGTAGGTTTATAGTGGGTACGAAGGTAGGTTGGTAGGTAGGGTAGGTAGGTTAGAAGGTTGTAATATTGGTTCATTGGTAGGTAGGTAGGTTGCATTACGTGGTCCCGCCTTAATTACATTAAGCGATGGGAAAGCTTATATTAGCAGGATTCTATAACGGAAATTTCGACAATAAAACACATTTTAAATTTTAAAACCCCGTTTTCGCTTCTTGTAGAAGGGGTTGGATGGGGTATGGAAGTTAATACTCGGACCACGTAATGGTTAGTTTGGAAGGTTGTGTTGATTAGCGGGGTTTATAAATCGGTAAAGAGAGTACAACACGTTGTGTATGTTACGAATCTATTTCAAAAAATGAACAACGTATATCAGCAATACAATGAAAGTAACGTCACTTGCGTTAGCGTCACGTACAATAACGCATATATATAGCAGACGTTACATAAAACTGAGCTAAATTCATGACATACTGCGAGCCGCGGAAAGTGTATAACATCTGAAAACATAATATTGATAATGAAAACATATTAGCATAGTCTCTAGTAATGCGTATTCTCTCAGTCTTTACGAAAGTTTACACTCACTTTACACTCAGTTTCAATTGTAAGCACTAATAAATTTAATGTCACTGATTCGTGATATTGTACACGTTTAGAACAGTTTATCATATATCTGGTGTAAACCCATTACAAAATGTCACTTTACCAATTAATGCACGTTCTACAACTATCGTCTATTGTCATTTGGTAAATTACATCATTTACATAACTTCCAATGGGTAAAAGTTTCACAACTGGTCTAGTGGTTAGTCCTTTACTAGTGCGAATTCTTGCTGCACGGATCCATCCGTCATTTCCGGGAAGGAGTTCATCGATGACAGCGAGCTTCCATCGTGATCTCGGGGATTTATCATGTACCTGAACAACGTCACCAACCTTAACTGCTTGTTGATTGTTGCCGGAAGTACGGTGATGTTCTCGGAGCGCCGTTAGGTATTCAAGTCGCCAACGTACGAAGTTCTCTCTGTACATTGGCTTGTTTCCTGATAGAAGATCGGTTCATCTTGGCGAGACTGCATCTGGATACGGTAAGGACGTTAATCTCCGACCATACAGAAGATGTGAGGGTGTTTACAAGTGGTTCCGGGTCCGAAATACTGGAAAACACATATGTAAGTGGTCTGTCGTTCATCATTGCTTCTACTTCAGAAACGATAGTTTGCAATGTCTCCAGCGTAACGTAAGAACGTCCGAGTAACCACCAGCCTCCATACCAGCCTCCATACCAGGGGGCGCGTTTAGGAATGAATTACCACCGAATCCCCTTTTGATTCTGAGTATTCTTCAATGATGATGATTCAAATAGCTGTTTCAGATGCTTTGATGCAGCCATGCTCGAGAACCGTCGAAATGCTTGAAGGAATGATTTTTCTGTCAAATCAGAAACAACTTCTAGATGAACTGCTCTAGTCGAAGCTCAGGTAAACAAACATATGTACATTTTCTTCTCCTGTGCTAATTAGTCTTTCACGTACAACGCTCCAGTAAAGTCAACACTGGTATGTGTAAATGTCGGCGAATCACTAAGACGGCATTTCGGCAATGGTGGTGGGTCCGGTGCATTGAAAGTCTCGATGTAACTTTACGACAGGTAACACATTTCTTACAACTGCTTTTACACATTGTCTTATGCAAGGAATCCAATACTTTCGACATAGGTGAGTGATCGTTCCGTTTACACCTGTATGAAGCTGTTCGACGTGGGAATCGAACACGATCAGACAGGTAAGGGGGTTCTTGTTTGGCAGAAGGTAGGGAAACCTGATCTTCTCACTTAAAGGAGCATTATGAATTCTGACATCTGTTGCTGGTTGACTCATGACATCTGCTGCGGATTGACTCGTGATGTCTGCTGCGGGTTGATTCCTGACCTCTGCATGGTGTGGGTGTATTTCATCTCGTAACAAACTGTCACCAAAAATCTCTACTGGTGCGGTTTTATCTGCGGTCTAAATCCCATGGTCTCTGCTAAATAACATGAGATGTCTAAATCCAACGAATAATCCTCACTGTTGATGCTTTCTTATTCAATGCCACTCACATCTTTTTATTCAATGATTCAAAAACGTCGACCTTGCGTAAAATCGCCCCTAAAAAGCGCGAAAGTCTGATAAAGTTGGATCTTACTGTTGTGACCAGCGAAGGGATGAGGGTATGCGAATGTGATTACGCGCACCTGCAGATCTGATCACTCGCACCTGCAGACGTCTGGTGCTCGGTCCTATGAGGAAAGTCTATTGAGGAGCCGGTGCCCACGGCCAGCGCGCGAAATGACCCGGCCAGAGGTCACTTACCCGCCAGAGCGTGTAGACTGCTCCAAGGCGCATGTCTCGTTCACTCAAACATGCGACCGTCACAGGCCGATTTTTGAAACGGTGAATTTGATAGTGCATAAAGCGCATTTCAATTGCGATCATGGCCAAGCGCCTGATCTATGTTCTATAAATAGATATAGAAGGTTGAGTTCTCCCTCAATATTGATTACACAATGCAGGCGCGTCACTCAATCAAAAAACTACCTTCTGTAGATATTTTAGAGGTGAAAGCCTTCACCCACCCCCGCCCTCCTTTTACGATTTTGATATTTCATCTGGCTGTGTAAAATGCCACAAAAAAATGAAAAAAAAATAAAAGGAAAAGGAAAAAAAGGGCTTTTAGGCTCAGAGAAGGCTCGGACCCTCATACTAAAAATAAAAATCCTGGTATCCATTATATGTCATTCAAACAGGGTAATACAGTAATACAGTTACATTCCATTTTCTTTTTATAATCAATTACACTTTACAATAAATCATACTTAGATTTTGATATGTCATCTTCAACAGATTCAATCTCAAATAAATAACGCATGCACAATTTCAATACACAATCTATTAATAGACGAAAACAAATTGGATGACGGGTCTCGTCCGATCATGTGCCTTCCAGTTTGGTCACGTGCAGTGACTACTGACAGTCGTCTAGTTTAATGGCGAAAGATCCTGACGAAAGACCCGTGGAGCTACCACCATAGACAAGTGAGTAAAATCACCTTAAAAGTGTCGGAAGTGAAATAAACTCATGCTTTTATTCATGCAATAAGCTGGAATAATTTAGAAAGCAAGCTCCGGTCGCCATGTAAACAAAGTTGCATGGCGCGCTGGTGACCTCGCAGTTGAATATTGTTCAACCCGTTGGCGGGGCTTGCTGTTGTTCAAACAAGGTGTGGTCGCTTGTTGTGGTGGTTTCGTTCCAGGGTAAATGTATTCTTGACCGTTGTTTACGGGGGAAAGTTAGACAAAACAGAATATGGCGCCCATGAGTGTGCAAGAGGTAACCACGTGGTCCTATTTCGTGGTCCTGGGAACGTTGTTGTTGTTTTTGTGTGATTAAGCAAAGGCATCATGCCAATGCTCTTTACAGAAAACAAAAAGTGGTTAAAGTAATAATTGTTTTTTAATCGGAAAGTGAGGCTTCCAGCCAACTCTCGGTTATAAAACTGGTGCAGTCGAGAAATACATCTTTTTTTTTTTAGCAGTTGGCCGATATATAGTATTTTTCATTATTTTTTTTATTATTATTATTATCATGATTGCCCATTGCCATTGATTAGCGCTCGTGAATGTATAGTCGGCTGCATGAGAAAGGGAACTAACAGGGTCATCTTGGCTGTGTTGCTCCATTATATTGGATATGCTCTGCGTATTGCCTAGTGTGTTGCATGAAGAATATTGCGTTTCATAATTTCGCGGGGCGTGTTATCATTTTGCTGAATATTGCCGTGTGTTGCATGACGGTGTATTGCGTGTTGCATATTGTAAATTCAAGTGTTTTAGGATCTCGCGGTTAAAAAGTAATTGATTTTTTTGGCAGTGGTTCGCAGTACAAAGTGGTGTTGCTGTATGTTATAATCGCGGATTTTTTTTTGTTTAAAAAAACAACAACAAATAAATAAATGGAAGGAAGGATTTAAAAGATAAATAAAGATTTTTTGTTTTGTTGTTGTTGTTGTTGTTTATTCATATATACGGTATTTCCTACGTCAAAATGGCTGCAGGAAGTAGAATACCGTCATCAATGATTGCGGTCAATTACGCGTCCGCTGATGAGCTGAGACAGACACTCGGGGTAGGGGTAAAACTCGCGAGGGCCATTGTAGCTGTAAGGGAGGCTTATGGAAACCTCACATTGGAAACGTTGCAGTCGATAACATGGTCTACTCTGGGATCAGACATAGTGAATATGCTGGATTTCACTCCACTGTAGAGTGAGACAGAGGGGGGCCCCGACATGCACGAGTACCAGGACTGTAAGGAAGATGGGTACAACAGTGACATCCTGTATCGCAATGTTGAAACCGGAAGCCTCTTTGATCTGAGATCACTACCGACACCGCCGGGGAAGCACCATAACCAGGAATTCCAGTTTGAGGAACACAAACCTAGATTAGAGGACATCCTAGGAACAGCGGGAACTCATAATAGTCAACTGGGCCAGATTCAGGGCATTTTGAAGACGGTGGGTGACATGGTGGGGGTGAAGGTCGAAGTGGATGACTCCTAGCAGACACCGTTACGTAGTGACGCATCGACGAGTATGGGGCATGTGCAAAAGGAGGCAACCAAGACTGCTACTATAGCCGCTATATATAGATTACCATTGTAGTTGTATCAGATATTGGTTAAAATTGATCAAATTAAACAGAACAAGATATCCCAACCAATGTTATAAAATGTTGAGACAATTAGATGAAGCTGGACGTATCAATTGGTCGACTCAAATTAAAAACTTGTTATTTAAATATGGATTCGGACATGATGGGGTAGGAAATGAAAGCGTGTTTATTCGCACTTTCAAGCAAAGACTTATTGACTGTTCTAAACAGGAATGGTGTGAAAAGGTGGCAGAATCTAGAAAAGGTAGACACTATAGATATATTATGCCTGATTTGAAAACTGCAAACTACCTTTCTTTAATCATGCCCTTAAAATTCAGAGTAGCATTTTCGAGATTTAGATGTTCTGCCCATAATCTGGTTGTTGGTACTTAAACAGGTACGTATATTGGTTGGTAGAAACTATATGTCCACTTTGTGACAGGTAATCAGTAGAAGACGAATTCCATTTTATCATGATATGTCCACTGTATAGCGATATAAGAAATAGAGATTATTTAACTGCTGGGATCAATTATAGGGAAATCCTTCCCGAGATGATAGGCGTGTGGCTCTTTTCACGAACGAGCATAAGCGAGTGAGTGAAAAACAACACGCCTACCATCGAGTGAAAGATTTCCCTATAATCGATCACAACAGTTAGATAATCTATTTATTACATTTTTAATGAGATTATGTGTGATTTTAACCCAAATTATTCGCTTTATTTAGCGTTAACGGCGGATGATGTCGACGTCACCAACGCGTTATCGACGTCATAACTCAGCGTCACAGTTATTTTTGTGTTCAGAGTTAGTTATTAATATTTAGCGATTATGAATATTCTTTCTCTGAGAAATGCAAATCTTTCACCCATATAATGTAATAAATATATTACTAAGCTTCATAATTCTTCAACGACAACTGAACTATTTTATCATCTATCTAACAGTGATGAAAGTACAATTTTAGATTTATCAACATTTATTTATTATGCCTTTAAAGTTAGAAACGATACTATTAAAATGTTTAATGACCGTATTCTAGGATAATCGTTAATGCTGTGAATATTTTGATTATAATTTGTAAATATTTGTAGTATTTTGAATTGTTATATTTTGTAATTTTTATGTATGTCGCATTCGCAACAACTGTTTGTATTATGGGCCGGTGGCCAAGATTACTCAATAAAGAATTGTCTTAGTGTCATAGAAGGTAGGTTTGTTGGTAGTTTGGTAGGTTGGTAGGTAGGTAGGTTTATAGTGGGTACGAAAGGTAGGTTGGTAGGTAGGGGTAGGTAGGTTGTTAGTTTGGTTCGTTGGTAAGTAGGTAGGTTGCCACGGTTAGTTTGGAAGGTTGTGTTGAGTAGAAGGGTTTACAACTCAGTAAAGAGAGTACAATTCGTTAAAGAGAGTACAACACGTTGTGTATGTTACGAATTTATTTCAAAAAGTGAACAACGTATACCAACAATACAATGGAAGTAACGTCACTTGCGTTAGTGTCACTTACAGTAACGCGTATAGCAGACGTTACATAAAACTGACATACTGCGAGCCGTGGAAAGTGTATAACATATGAAAACATAATATTGATAATGAAAACATATTAGCCAAGTCCCTAGTAAATACGTATTCTCACAGTCTTTACGAAAGTTTACACTCACTTTACACTCAGTTTCAATTGTAAGCATTAATAAATTAAATGTCACTGATTCGTGATATTGTACACGTTTTAGAACAGTTTATCATATATCTGGTGTAAACCCATTACAAAATGTCACTTTACCAATTAATGCACGATCTACAACTATCGTCTATTGTCATTTGGTAAATTACATCATTTACATAACTTCCAATGGTTAAAAGTTTCACAACTGGTCTAGTGGTTAGTCCTTTACTAGTGCGAATTCTTGCTGCACGGATCCATCCGTCATTTCCGGGAAGGAGTTCATCGATGACAGCGAGCTTCCATCGTGATCTCGGGGATTTATCATGTACCTGAACAACGTCACCAACCTTAACTGCTTGTTGATTGTTGCCGGAAGTACGGTGATGTTCTCGGAGCGCCGTTAGGTATTCAAGTCGCCAACGTACGAAGTTCTCTCTGTACATTGGCTTGTTTCCTGAGAGAAGATCGGTTCATCTTGGCAAGACTGCATCTGGATACGGTAAGGACGTTAATCTCCGACCATACAGAAGATGTGAGGGTGTTTACAAGTGGTTCCGGGTCCGAAATACTGGAAAACACATATGTAAGTGGTCTGTCGTTTATCATTGCTTCTACTTCAGAAACGATAGTTTGCAATGTCTCCAGCGTAACGTAAGAACGTCCGAGTAACCACCAGCCTCCATACCAGCCTCCATACCAGGGGGCGCGTTTAGGAATGAATTGCCACCGAATCCCCTTTTGACTCTGAGTATTCTTCAATGATGATGATTCAAATAGCTGTTTCAGATGCTTTGATGCAGCCATGCTCGAGAACCGTCGAAATGCTTGAAGGAATGATTTTTCTGTCAAATCAGAAACAACTTCTAGATGAACTGCTCTAGTCGAAGCTCAGGTAAACAAACATATGTACATTTTCTTCTCCTGTGCTAATTAGTCTTTCACGTACAACGCTCCAGTAAAGTCCACACTGGTATGTGTAAATGTCGGCGAATCACTAAGACGGAATTTCGGCAATGGTGGTGGGTCCGGTGCATTGAAAGTCTCGATGTAACTTTACGACAGGTAACACATTTCTTACAACTGCTTTTACACATTGTCATATGCAAGGAATCCAATACTTTCGACGTAGGTGAGTGATCGTTTCGTTTACACCTGTATGAAGCTGTTCGACGTTGGAATCGAACACGATCAGACTGGTAAGGGGGTGCTTGTTTGGCAGAAGGTAGGGAAACCTGGATTTCTCACTTAAAGGAGCATTATGAATTCTGACATCTGTTGCTGGTTGACTCATGACATCTGCTGCGGATTGACTCGTGATGTCTGCTGCGGGTTGACTCGTGATGTCTGCTGCGGGATGTATCCTGATGTCTGCTGCGGGTTGATTCCTGACCTCTGCATGGTGTGGGTGTATTTCATCTCGTAACAAACTGTCATTAAAAACCTCTACTGGTGCGGTTTTATCTGCGGTCTAAATCCCATGGTCTCTGCTAAATAACTTGAGATGTTATATTTTAATGTCCAAATCCAACGAATAATCCTCACTGTTGATGCTTTCTTATTCAATGCCACTCACATCTTTTTATTCAATGATTCAAAAACGTCGACCTTGCGTAAAATCGCCCCTAAAAAAGCGCGAAAGTCTGATAAAGTTGGATCTTATTGTTGTGACCAGCGAAGGGATGAGGGTATGCCAATGTGATTACGAGCACCTGCAGATCTGATCACCCGCACCTGCAGACGTCTGGTGCTCGGTCCTATGAGGAAAGCCTATTGAGGAGCCGGTGCCCACGGCCAGCGCGCGAAATGACCCGGCCAGAGGTCACTTACCCGCCAGAGCGTGTAGACTGCTCCACGGCGCATGTCTCGTTCACTCAAACATGCGACCGTCACAGGCCGATTTTTGAAACGGTGAATTTGATAGTGCATAAAGCGCATTTCAATTGCGATCATGGCCAAGCGCCTGATCTATGTTCTATAAATAGATATAGAAGGTTGAGTTCTCCCTCAATATTGATTACACAATGCAGGCGCGTCACTCAATCAAAAAACTACCTTCTGTAGATATTTTAGAGGTGAAAGCCTTCACCCACCCCCGCCCTCCTTTTACGATTTTGATATTTCATCTGGCTGTGTAAAATGCCACAAAAAAAAGAAAAAAAAAAAAAAAAAGAATAAAAAAAAAAGGAAAAGGAAGAAAAGGGCTTTTAGCAGAGATGGCTCGGACCCTCATAATAAAAGTAAAAATCTTGGTATCCATTATATGTCATTCAAACAGGGTAATACAGTAATACAGTTACATTCCATTTTCTTTTTATAATCAATTACACTTTACAATAAATCATACTTAGATTTTGATATGTCATCTTCAACAGATTCAATCTCAAATAAATTACGCATGCACAATTTCAATACACAATCTATTAATAGACGAAAACAAATTGGATGACAGGTCTCGTCCGATCATGTGCCTTCCAGTTTGGTCACGTGCAGTGACTACTGACAGTCGTCTAGTTTAATGGCGAATGATCCTGACGAAAGACCCGTGGAGCTACCACCATGGACAAGTGAGTAAAATCACCTTAAAAGTGTCGGAAGTGAAATAAACTCATGCTTTTATTCATGCAATAAGCTGGAATAATTTAGAAAGCAAGCTCCGGTCGCCATGTAAAAAAAAGTTGCATGGCGCGCTGGTGACCTCGCAGTTGAATATTGTTCAACCCGTTGGCGGGGCTTGCTGTTGTTCAAACAAGGTGTGGTCGCTTGTTGTGGTGGTTTCGTTCCCGGGTAAATGTATTCTTACCGTTATTTACGGGGAAAAGTTAGACAAAACAGAATATGGCGCCCATGAGTGTGCAAGAGGTAACCGCGTGGTCCTATTTCGTGGTCCTGGGAACGTTGTTGTTGTTTTTGTGTGATATAGTAAAGGCATCATGCCAATGCTCTTTACAGAAAACAAAAAGTGGTTAAAGTAGTAATTGTTTTTTAATCGGAAAGTGAGGCTTCCAGCCAACTCTCGGTTATAAAACTGGTGCAGTCGAGAAATTTTTTTTTTTTTTTTTTTTTAGCAGTTGGCCGATATATAGTATTTTTTATTATTTTTTTTATTATTATTATTATTATGATTGCCCATTGCCATTGATTAGCGCTGGTGAATGTATAGTCGGCTGCATGAGAAAGGGAACTAACAGGGTCATCTTGGCTGTGTTGCTCCATTATATTGGATATGCTCTGCGTATTGCCTAGTGTGTTGCATGAAGAATATTGCGTTTCATAATTTCGCGGGGCGTGTTATGATTTTGCTGAATATTGCCGTGTGTTGCATGACGGTGTATTGCGTGTTGCATATTGTAAATTCGAGTGTTTTAGGATCTCGCGGTTAAAAAGTAATTGATTTTTTGGCAGTGGTTCGCAGTGCAAAGTGGTGTTGCTGTATGCTATAATCGCGGATTTTTTTTTTGTTTAAAAAAACTACAACAAATAAATAAATGGAAGGAAGGATTTAAAAGATAAATAAAGATTTTTTGTTTTGTAGTTGTTGTTGTTGTTTATTCATATATACGGTATTTTCTACGTCAAAATGGCTGCAGGAAGTAGAATACCGTCATCAATGATTGCGGTCAATTACGCGTCCGCTGATGAGCTGAGACAGACACCCGGGGTAGGGGTAAAACTCGCGAGGGCCATTGTAGCTGTAAGGGAGGCTTATGGAAACCTCACATTGGAAACGTTGCAGTCGGTTACATGGTCTACTCTGGGATCAGACATAGTGAATATGCTGGATTTCACTCCACTGTAGAGTGAGACAGAGGGGGCCCCGACATGCACGAGTACCAGGACTGTAAGGAAGATGGGTACAACAGTGACATCCTGTATCGCAATGTTGAAACCGGAAGCCTCTTTGATCTGAGATCACTACCGACACCGCCGGGGAAGCACCATAACCAGGAATTCCAGTTTGAGGAACACAACCCTAGATTAGAGGACATCCTAGGAACAGCGGGAACTCATAATAGTCAACTGGGCCAGATTCAGGGCATTTTGAAGACGGTGGGTGACATGGTGGGGGTGAAGGTCGAAGGTGATGACTCCTAGCAGACACCGTTACGCAGTGACGCATCGACGAGTATTGGGCATGTGCAAAAGGAGGCAACCAAGACTGCTACTATAGCCGCTATATATAGATTACCATTGTAGTTGTATCAGATATTGGTTAAAATTGATCAAATTAAACAGAACAAGATATCCCAACCAATGTTATAAAATGTTGAGACAATTAGATGAAGCTGGACGTATCAATTTGTCGACTCAAATTAAAAACTTGTTATTTAAATATGGATTCGGACATGATGGAGTAGGAAATGAAAGCGTGTTTATTCGCACTTTCAAGCAAAGACTTATTGACTGTTCTAAACAGGAATGGTGTGAAAAGGTGGCAGAATCTAGAAAAGGTAGACACTATAGATATATTATGTCTGATTTGAAAACTGCAAACTACCTTTCTTTAATCATACCCTTAAAATTCAGAGTAGCATTTTCGAGATTTAGATGTTCTGCCCATAATCTGGTTGTTGGTACTTAGACAGGTACGTATATTGGTTGGTAGAAACTAATCGACATAATTATACGCTTTACAAAGAAAGAATATGTCCACTTTGTGACAGGTAATCAGTAGAAGACGAATTCCATTTTATCATATGTCCACTGTATAGCGATATAAGAAATAGAGATTATTTAACTGCTGGGATCAATTATAGGGAAATCCTTCCCGAGATGATAGGTGTGTGGCTCTTTTCACGAACGAGCATAAGCGAGTGAGTGAAAAACAACACGCCTACCATCGAGTGAAAGATTTCCCTATAATCGATCACAACAGTTAGATAATCTATTTATTACATTTTTAATCAGATTATGTGTTATTTTAACCCAAATTATTCGCTTTATTTAGCGTTAACGGCGGATGATGTCGACGTCACCAACGCGTTATCGACGTCATAACTCAGCGTCACAGATATTTTTGTGTTCAGAGTTAGTTATTAATATTTAGCGATTATGAATATTCTTTCTCTGAGAAATGCAAATCTTTCACCCATAGAATGTAATAAAAAAATATATTACTAAGCTTCATAATTCTTCAACGACAACTGAGCTATTTTATCATCTATTTAACAGTGATGAAAGTACAATTTTAGATTTATCAACATTTATTTATTATGCCTTTAAAGTTAGAAACGATACTATTAAAATGTTTAATGACCGTATTCTAGGATAATCGTTAATGCTGTGAATATTTTGATTATAATTTGTAAATATTTGTAGTATTTTGAAAATTGTTATATTTTGTAATTTTTATGTATGTCGCATTCGCAACAACTGTTTGTATTATGGGCCGGTGGCCAAGATTACTCAATAAAGAATTGTCTTAGTGTCATAGAAGGTAGGTTTGTTGGTAGTTTGGTAGGTTGGTAGGTAGGTAGGTTTATAGTGGGTACGAAAGGAAGCTTGGTAGGTAGGGGTAGGTAGGTTGTTAGTTTGGTTCGTTGGTAAGTAGGTAGGTTGCCACGGTTAGTTTGGAAGGTTGTGTTGAGTAGAAGGGTTTACAACTCAGTATAGAGAGTACAACTCGTTAAAGAGAGTACAACACGTTGTGTATGTTACGAATTTATTTCAAAAAGTGAACAACGTATACCAACAATACAATGGAAGTAACGTCACTTGCGTTAGTGTCACGTACAGTAACGCGTATAGCAGACGTTACATAAAACTGACATACTGCGAGCCGTGGAAAGTGTATAACATATGAAAACATAATATTGATAATGAAAACATATTAGCCAAGTCCCTAGTAAATACGTATTCTCACAGTCTTTACGAAAGTTTACACTCACTTTACACTCAGTTTCAATTGTAAGCATTAATAAATTAAATGTCACTGATTCGTGATATTTTACACGTTTTAGAACAGTTTATCATATATCTGGTGTAAACCCATTACAAAATGTCACTTTACCAATTAATGCACGATCTACAACTATAGTCTATTGTCATTTGGTAAATTACATCATTTACATAACTTCCAATGGGTAAAAGTTTCACAACTGGTCTAGTGGTTAGTTCTTTACTAGTGCGAATTCTTGCTGCACGGATCCATCCGTCATTTCCGAGAAGAGTTCATCGATGACAGCGAGCTTCCATCGTGATCTCGGGGATTTATCATGTACTTGAACAACGTCACCAACCTTAACTGCTTGTTGATTGTTGCCGGAAGTACGGTGATGTTCTCGGAGCGCCGTTAGGTATTCAAGTCGCCAACGTACGAAGTTCTCTCTGTACATTGGCTTGTTTCCTGAGAGAAGATCGGTTCATCTTGGCGAGACTGCATCTGGATACGGTAAGGACGTTAATCTCCGACCATACAGAAGATGTGAGGGTGTTTACAAGTGGTTCCGGGTCCGAAATACTGGAAAACACATATGTAAGTGGTCTGTCGTTCATCATTGCTTCTACTTCAGTAACGATAGTTTGTTATTTCTCCAGCGTAACGTAAGAACGTCCGAGTAACCACCAGCCTCCATACCAGCCTTCATACCACAAGCGCGTTTAGGAATGAATTGCCACCGAATCCCCTTTTGACTCAGAGTATTCTTCAAGGATGATGATTCAGTTAGCTGTTTCAGATGCTTTGATGCAGCCATGCTCGAGAACCGTCGAAATGCTTGAAGGAATGATTTTTCTGTCAAATCAGAAACAACTTCTGGATGAACATGCTCAGGTAAACAAACATATGTACACTTTCTTCTCCTGTGCTAATTAGTCTTTCACGTACAAGCTCCAGTAAAGTCCACACTGTTATGTGTAAATGTCGGCGAATCACTAAGACGGCATTTCGGCAATGGTGGTGGGTCCGGTGCATTGAGTCTCGATGTAACTTTACGACAGGTAACACATTTTCTTACAACTGCTTTTACACATTTTCTTTTGCAAGGAATCCAATACTTTCGACGTAGGTGAGTGATCGTTCCGTTTACACCTGTATGAAGCTGTTCGACGTGGGAATCGAACACGATCAGACTGGTAAGGGGGTGCTTGTTTGGCAGAAGGTAGGGAAACCTCGTCTTCTCACTTAAAGGAGAATTATGAATTCTGACATCTGTTGCTGGTTGACTCATGACATCTGCTGCGGATTGACTCCTGATGTCTGCTGCGGGTTGACTCGTGATGTCTGCTGCGGGATAAATCCTGATGTCTGCTGCGGGTTGACTCCTGACCTCTGCATGGTGCGGGTGTATTTCATCTCGTAACAAACTGTCACCAAAAACCTCTACTGGTGCGGTTTTATCTGCGGTCTAAATCCCATGGTCTCTGCTAAATAACTTGAGATGTTATATTTTAATGTCCAAATCCAACGAATAATCATCACTGTTGATGATTTCTTATTCAATGCCACTCACATCTGAGATAATATCTTTTCATTCAATGATTCAAAAACGTCGACCTTGCCTGAAATCGCCCCTAAAAAAGCGCGAAATTCTGATAAAGTTGGATCTTATTGTTGTGACCAGCGAAGGGGTGGGGGGTATGCGAATGTGATCACGCGCACCTGCAGATCTGATCACTCGCACCTGCAGACGTCTGGTGCTCGGTCATATGAGGAAAGCCTATTGAGGAGCCGGTGTCCACGGCCAGCGCGAACTGACCCGGTCAGACGTCACTTACCCGCCAGAGCGTGTAGACTGCTCCACGGCGCATGTCTAGTTCACTCAAACATGCGACCGTCACAGGCCGATTTTTTTAGGGTCAGAGAAGGCTCGGACCCTCATACTAAAAGTAAAAATCCTGGTATCCATTATATGGCATTCAAACAGGGTAATACAGTAATACAGTTACATTCCATTTTCTTTTTATAATCAATTACACTTTACAATAAATCAAACTTAGATTTTGATATGTCATCTTCAACAGATTCAATCTCAAATAAATTACGCATGCACAATTTCAATACACAATCTATTAATAGACGGAAACAAATTGGATGACGGATCTCGTCCGACCATGTGCCTTCCAGTTTGGTCACGTGCAGTGACTAATGACGAAAGATCCTGACGAAAGACCCGTGGAGCCACCACCATGGACAAGTGAGTAAAAACACCTTAAAAGTGTCGGAAGTGAAATGAACTCATGCTTTTATTCATGCAATAAGCTGGAATAATTTAGAAAGCAAGCTCCGGTCGCCATGTAAAAAAAAGTTGCATGGCGCGCTGGTGACCTCACAGTTGAATATTGTTCAACCCGTTGGCGGGGCTTGCTGTTGT
The DNA here is from genome assembly GCA_037043455.1 of Cyrtodaria siliqua. Taxonomy (NCBI): domain Eukaryota; kingdom Metazoa; phylum Mollusca; class Bivalvia; order Adapedonta; family Hiatellidae; genus Cyrtodaria; species Cyrtodaria siliqua. The sequence continues at coordinate 95,045 of JAWPHD010002257.1, forward strand.
TCAAACAAGGTGTAGTCGCTTGTTGTGGTGGTTTCGTTCCCGGGTAAATGTATTCTTGACCGTTGTTTACGGGGGAAAGTTAGACAAAACAGAATATGGCGCCCATGAGTGTGCAAGAGGTAATCACGTGGTACTATTTCGTGGTCCTGAGAACGTTGTTGTTGTTTTTGTGTGATTGAGCAAAGGCATCATGCGCTCGTGAATGTATAGTCGGCTGCATGAGAAAGGGAACTAACAGGGTCATCTTGGCTGTGTTGCTCCATTATATTGGATATGCTCTGCGTATTGTTGCATGAAGAATATTGCGTTTCATAATTTCGCGGGGCGTGTTATGATTTTGCTGAATATTGCCGTGTGTTGCATGACAGTGTATTGCGTGTTGCATATTGTAAATTCGAGAGTGTTTTAGGATCTCGCGGTTTAAAAGTAATTGATTTTTTGGCAGTGGTTGGCAGTGCAAAGTGGTGTTGCTGTATGTTATAATCGCGGATTTTTTTTTGTTTAAAAAAACTACAACAAATAAATAAATGGAAGGAAGGATTTAAAAGATAAATAATTTTTTTTTTTTTTATTTTTTTTTTTTTTATATATACGGTATTTCCTACGTAAAAATGGCTTCAGGAAGTAGAAAACCGTCATCAATGATTCTGGTCAATTACGCGTCCGCTGATGAGCTGAGACAGACACCCGCGGTAGGGGTAAAACTCGCTAGGGCCATTGTAGCTGTAAGGGAGGCTTATGGAAACCTCACATTGGAAACGTTGCAGTCGGTTACATGGTCTACTCTGGGATCAGACATAGTGAATATGCTGGATTTCACTCCACTGTAGAGTGAGACAGAGGGGGGCCCCGACATGCACGAGTACCAGGACTGTAAGGAAGATGGGTACAACAGTGACATCCTGTATCGCAATGTTGAAACCGGAAGCCTCTTTTATCTGAGATCACTACCGACACCGCCGGGGAAGCACCACCGGGGAAGCACCATAACCAGGATTCCAGTTTGAGGAACACAAACCTCGATTAGAGGACATCCTAGGAACAGCGGGAACTCATAATAATCAACTGGGCCAGATCCAGGGCATTTTGAAGACGGTGGGTGACATGGTGGGGGTGAAGGTCGAAGTGGATGACTCCTAGAAGACACCGTTACGCAGTGACGCATCGACGAGTATGGGGCATGTGCAAAAGGAGGCAGCCAAAACTGCTACTATAGCCGCTATATAAAGATTACCATTGTAGTTGTATCAGATATTGGTTAAAATTGATCAAATTAAACAGAACAAGATATCCCAACTAATCTTATGAAATGTTGAGACAATTAGATGAAGCTGGACGTATCAATTGGGCGACTCAAATTAAAAACTTGTTATTTAAATAATGATTCGGACATGATGGGGTAGGAAATGAAAGCATGTTTATTCGCACTTTCAAAGACTTATTGACTGTTCTAAACAGGAATGGTGTGAAAAGGTGGCAGAATCTAGCAAAGGTAGACACTATAGATATATTATGTCTGATTTGAAAACTGCAAACTACCTTTCTTTAATCATGCCCTTAAAATTCAGAGTAGCATTTTCGAGATTTAGATGTTCTGCCGTTATTTTGGTTGTTGGTACTTAAGCAGGTACGTATATTGGTTGGTAGAAACTGATCGACATAATAATACGCTTTACGAAGAAAGAATATGTCCACTTTGTGACAGGCAATCAGTAGAAGACGAATACCATTTTATCATGATATGTCCACTGTAAAGCGATATAAGAAATAGAGATTATTTAACTGCTGGAATCGATTATAGGGAAATCCTTCCCGAGATGATAGGCGTGTGGTTCTTTTCACGAACGAGCATAAGCGAGTGAGTGAAAAACCACACGCCTACCATCGAGTGAAAGATTTTCCTATAATCGATCACAACAGTTAGATAATCTCTTTATTACATTTTTAATCACTTTATGTGTGATTTTAACCCAAATTATACGCTTTATTTAGCGTTAACGGCGGATGATGTCGACGTCACCAACACGTTATCGACGTCATAACTCAATGTCACAGTTATTTTTGTGTTCAGAGTTAGTTATTAATATTTAGCGATTATGAATATTCTTTCTCTGAGAAATGCAAATCTTTCACTGATAGACATGGAATAAAGAAATATATTACTAAGCTTCATAATTCTTCAACCACAACTGAACTATTTTATCATCTATTTAACAGTGATGGAAGTAAAATTTTAGATTTATCAACATTTATTTATTATGCCTTTAAAGTTAGAAACGATACTATTAAAAGGTTTAACGACCGCATTCTAGGATAATCGTTAATGCTGTGAATATTTTGATTATAATTTGTAAATATTTGTAGTATTTTGAAAATTGTTATATTTTGTAATTTTTATGTATGTCGCATTCGTAACAACTGTTTGTATTATGGGCCGGTGGCCAAGATTACTCAATAAAGAATTGTCTTAGTGTCATAGAAGGTATGTTTGTTGGTAGTTTGGTAAGTTGGTAGCTAGGTAGGTTTATAGTGGGTACGAAAGGTAGGTTGGCAGGTAGGGGTAGGTAGGTTGTTAGTTTGGTTCGTTGGTAGGTAGGTAGGTAGGTTGCCACGGTTAGTTTGGAAGGTTGTGTTGAGTAGCGGGGTTTATAACTCGGTAAAGAGAGTACAACACGTTGTGTATGTTACAAATCTATTTCAAAAAGTGAACAACGTATATCAACAATACAATGGAAGTAACGTCACTTGCGTTAGCGTCACGTACAATAACGCGTATAGCAGACGTTACATAAAACTGACATACTGCGAGCCGTGGAAAGTGTATAACATCTGAAAACATAATATTGATAATGAAAACATATTAGCCAAGTCCCTAGTAAATACGTATTCTCATAGTCTTTACGAAAGTTTACACTCACTTTACACTCAGTTTCAATTGTAAGCATTCATAAATTAAATGTCACTGATTCGTGATATTGTACACGTTTTAGAACAGTTTATCATATATCTGGTGTAAACCCATTACAAAATGTCACTTTACCAATTAATGCACGATCTACAATTATCGTCTATTGTCATTTGGTAAATTACATAATTTACATAACTTCGAATGGGTAAAAGTTTCACAACTGGTCTAGTGGTTAGACATTTACTAGTGCGAATTCTTGCTGCACGGATCCATCCGTCATTTCCGGGAAGGAGTTCATCGATGACAGTGAGCTTCCATCGTGATCTCGGGGATTCATCATGTACCTGAACAACGTCACCAACCTTAACTGCTTGTTGATTGTTGCCGGAAGTACGGTGGTGTTCTCGGAGCGCCGTTAGGTATTCAAGTCGCCAACGTAAGAAGTTCTCTCTGTACATTGGCTTGTTTCCTGAGAGAATATCGGGTCATTTTGGCGACACTGCATCTTGATACGGTAAGGACGTTAATCTCCGACCATACAGAAGATGTGAGGATGTTTACAAGTGGTTCCGGGTCCGAAATACTGGAAAACACATAATATAAGTGGTCTGTCGTTCATCATTGCTTCTACTTCAGTAAAGATAGTTTGTAATGTCTCCAGCGTAACGTAAGAACGTCCGAGTAACCACCAGCCTCCATACCAGCCTCCATACCAGAAGCGCGTTTAGGAATGAATTGCCACCGAATCCCCTTTTGACTAGTATTCTTCAATGATAATGATTCAAATAGCTGTTTCAGATGCTTTGATGCAGCCATGCTCGAGAACCGTCGAAATGCTTGAAGGAATGATTTTTCATTCAAATCAGAAACAACTTCTAGATGAACAGCTCTAGTCGAAGCTAAGGTAAACAAACATACGTACACTTTCTTCTCCTGTGCTAATTCTTCTTTCACGTACAACGCTCCAGTAAAGTCCACACTGGTATGTGTAAATGTCGGCGAATCACTAATACGGCATTTCGGCAATGGTGGTGGGTCCGGTGCATTGAAAGTCTCCATGTAACTTTACGACAGGTAACACATTTTCTTACAACTGCTTTTACACATTGTCTTATGCAAGAAATCAAATACTTTCGACGTAGGTGAGTGATCGTTCCGTTTACACCTGTATGAAGCTGTTCAACGTGGGAATCGAACACGATCAGACTGATAAGGGGGTGCTTGTTTGGTAGAAGATAGGGAAACCTGGTCTTCTCACTTAAATGAGCATTATGAATTCTGACATCTGTTGCTGGTTGACTCATGACATCTGCTGCGGGTTGATTCCTGATGTCTGCTGCGGGTTGACTCCTAATGTCTGCTGTGGGATAACTATAGATGTCTGCTGCGGGTTGACTCCTGACCTCTGCATGGTGCGGGTGTATTTCATCTCGTAACAAACTGTCACCAAAAACCTCTACTGGTGCGGTTTCATCTTCGGTCAAAATCCCATGGTCTCTGCTGAATAACTTGAGATGTTATATTTTAATGTCCAAATCCAACGAATAATTCTCACTGTTGATGATTTCTTATTCAATGCCACTCACATCTGACTGAGATAGTATCTTTTCATTCAATGATTCAAAAACGTCGACCTTGCGTGAAATCGCCTCTAAAAAAGCGCGAAAGTCTGATAAAGCTGGATCTTATTGTTGTGACCAGCGAAGAGGTGGGGGTATTCGAAAGTGATCACGCGCACCTGCAGATCTGATCAACGTCTGGTGCTCGGTCCTATGAGGAAAGCCTATTGAGGAGCCGGTGTCCACGGCCAGCGCGCGAACTAAACCGGCCAGACGTCACTTACCCGCCAGAGCTTGTAGACTGCTCCACGGCGCATGTCTCGTTCACTTAAACATGCGACCGTCACAGGCCGATTTTTGAAACGGTGAATTTGATAGTGCATAAAGCGCATTTCAATTGCAATCATGGCCAAGCGCCTGATCTATGTTCTATAAATAGATATAGAAGGTTTGGTTCTCCCTCAATATTGATTACACAATGCAGGCGCGTCAATCAAAAAACTACCTTCTGTAGATATTCTAGAGGTGAACGCTTTATGTAGGTATGAGGCGGAGGTAAGAGAGGGATTTGCAGAGGATTAAGGGAGGTATTTTGTAGAGTGTCCATGTTACGCATTTTTTTATTGTTTAAATCCGGGAGTGTAAAATATAAATAATTAATATAATCGGGATAGGGTGTGTATGTGATGGGGGAGGGGGGAGTGGGGTGCGTATAATTAGATATATACTATCTGGAATATCCCATTCCTGCCTATTGTTCAATAAGGGAATATTCAGCAAGTGTCTAAAAACAAAACAAAAATTGCCTAGTGTGTGCTCAAGTTGCTAAGTAGCCAAGAAAGTTATTTAGTCGTCAAGAAATGCATCGAAGAAAAGAGCGTAACTACCTGTATCTTTGGTGAAAATTCATATAGGGCACCTGTATGTATGTATGCGTACACATTGAGGGAAAACATATATACTAGTAACGTCTTTTTTATTATTTATTTTTTCCATATCAGGCTAATTATCAACATTTTTCCGTCAAAACTGACCTGTAATTTCTAGAGAGTATTTGGGCAATGGTCTCTCAGTTTTATCTACACGTATATAAAAATAAATAATAACACACTTTAATTTAAATGGCGCATACTATATATATAAAGGCCTGCAGTCTATCGAGTTAGCGGAGGCTTTTTTTTAGGAATAAACATTAAGGCGAAATGAGTTATTCTGAGTGTTATTACACCCACCCCAACCCTACTAACTTCCCCACCCTTTCCATTTTTGTGCTCTTTTAGATTTTTTAGAATGTTCGTACCTGAAAAAGTTGTAGGATATTAGTAATAACTGGGTGGATGCACACAAAAGCAAATATATAATAATAACTTATTTCACACACCCACCTGGGTGGCGATGGGACAGCAACGGGAGTACCCAGAGAAATAGAAAAATGTTTAATTCCTAACCTATGAGCAACATTTAACAGGGTAGTCCCAATGTTGGTATTATACTAATCCAAGCCTTCTCTGATCTTACTAGCCCTTTTTACGATTTTGATATTTCTATTTTATTTCAAATTAACGATGAAAAATATTTACTTGCAGAATCCCGTATTTCTTTAAAATCCGATTTTAGAATAAAGTCCAAATAATATTGGAAAATGTCCCTTTAATTTAAATTGTATAATGTCCCTTTAATCCAATTTTATTTTAAATCATGTCAACATCATCATTATAAACACTTATAATTAATACCACCCAGTAAGGAATGAAACATTTTTGAAAGTTGATGTTGGGGAAGTGGAGGTGTATCTACTATTAGGCCATATAGGCCTGGGTCTATACATCAATTTGAAAAATGAAAAAAAATAACAATGAAAAAAACCAGAACAGCCATTTCCTTTCAAACAGGAGTTAATTTCTGTCAAATCCTCGGTGATACTCAGGTCGAACTCCCCCTCACCCCCCCCCCCCCACCTTAAAAAGAAAAAAAAAAGAAAAAAAAGAAAAGGAAAAAAAGGCTTTTAGGGTCAAAGAAGGCTCGGATTACCCCATCGCAACCCCTCATACTAAAAGTAAAAATCCTTGTATCCATTATATGTCAGTCAAACAGGGTAATACAGTAATACAGTTACATTCCATTTTCTTTTTATAATCAATTACACTTTACAATAAATCAAACTTAGTTTTTGATATGTCAGCTTCAATGTCAAATAAATTACGCATACACAATTTCAATACACAATCTATTAATAGACGAAAACAAATTGGATGATCATAGTTCACCAATGAATGCCTTCCAGTTTGGTCACGTGACTTCTGACAGTCGTCTATTTTAATGACGGCTGTGGAACAGTCTACCAGAGCTTGAGCAGATCTACAGAAGCAGCAGCATTGAGAACAACGACAGGTACAAAAAAAGATCCTGACGTAAGACCCGTGGAGCCACCACCATGGACAAGTGAGTAAAATCACCTTAATGGTGTCGGAAGTGTCGGAAGTGTCGGAAGTGAAATGAACTCATGCTTTTATTCATGCAATAAGCTAGAATAATTTAGAAAGCAAGCTCCGGTCGCCATGTAAACAAAAGTTGCATGGCGCGCTGGTGACCTCACAGTTGAATATTGTTCAACCCGTTGGCGGGGCTTGCTGTTGTTCAAACAAGGTGTGGTCGCTTGTTTTGGTGGTTTCGTTCCCGGGTAAATGTATTCTTGACCGTTGTTTACGGGGGAAAGTTAGACAAAACAGAATATGGCGCCCATGAGTGTGCAAGAGGTTACCATTTCGGAGTACGTATATTGGTTGGTAGGTACGTATGTTGGTAGGCAGGTAGGTAGGTAGTTAGGTAGGTAGGTAGGTATGTGGGTAGGTAGGTAGGTAGGTAGGTAGGTAGGTAGGTAGATAGGTTGGTAGGTAGTTAGGTAGGTACGTAGGTAGGTTTGTAGGTAGGTAGGTAGGAAGTTGATAGGTTGGCAGGTTTGTAGGTAGGTTGTAGGTAGGTTGGTAGGTTGATAGATTGGTTCGTTGGTAAGTATATAGGTAGGTTGGTAGATTGGTAGGTCGGTAGGTAGTTGGTAGGAAGGCAGGTTGGTTGATAGGTAGGTAGGTAGGTTGGTAGGTAGGTAGGGATAGTTATGTAGTTAAACAGGTAGGTACGTATGCTGGTTTGTAGGCAGGTAGATAGGTAGGTAGGTATGTTGATAGATTTGTTCGTTGGTAGGTAGATAGGTAGGTTGAAAGCTTGGTAGGAAGGTATGAAGGTAGTGGGTAGGAAGGCAGATTGATAGATTGCGAGATAGGTTGTTAGGTAGGAAGGTTGGGAGGTTGGTATGTAGGGTGTAGCTAGGTTGGTAGATTGGTACGTAGGTAGGTAGGTAGTTATGTAGGTAGCCAGGAAGGTAGGTAGGGGGTAGTAATTATGCACGTACGTATATTGGTAGGAAGATGCTAGGTAGGTAGATAGGTATGTTGGTAGGCTGGTAGGTAGTTACGGCGAAGTTAGTTAAGCAAGTACTTATACGTAGTTGGTAGGTAGGTTGGTAGGTAGGTTGGTAGGTTGATAGATTAGGTCGTTGGTAGGTAGGTTGGTAGGTAGATAGGTCGGTTGGTTGGTAGTGGGTAGGAAGGCAGGTTGGTAGGTAGGTTGGTAGGAAGGTAGAATGTTTGGAAGGTAGGTAGGTTGGTATATAGGTATATTGGTTCGTTGGTAAGTAGGTTGGTAGGTAGGTAGGTTGATAGTTGGTACGAAGGCAGAAGTGTAGGTAGTTTTGTAGGTAGGTAGGTTGGTAGGTAGGCAAGTAGGTGTGTAGGTAGGTAGGTAGGTAGGTAGTGTATAGGAAGGCAGGTTGGTAGGTAGGTAGGTAGGTTAGTAGGTCGGTATGAAGGGTAGGTAGGGGTAGTTAGGTAGTTAAGCAGGTACGTATATTGGTTGGTAGGTACGTATGTTGGTTGGTAGGCCAGTAGGTAGGCAGGCAGTCAGGCAGGCAGGCAGGCAGGCAGGCAGGCAGGCAGGCAGGCAGGCATATATATGTAGGTTGATATGTAGGTATGTAGTTTGTAGGAAGGAAGGTTGGTAGGTACGTAGGTAGGCTAGTAGGTTGGAATGTAGGGGATAGGTAGATAGGTTGGTAGGTACTTAAAGTGTAGTTAAGTAGTTAAGAAGGTACGTTTATTGGTTGGTAGGTACGTATATTGGTTGGTAGGTAGGTACGTATGTAGTTATGTAGGTAAGTGGGTAGGTAGGTAGGTTGGTAGGTAGATAGGTATGTTGGTAGCTTGGTAGGTTGGTAGGTAGGTGTTATTCAGGTTGGTATATTGGTTCGTTGCTAGGTAGGTAGGTAGGTAGGTATGTAGGTTGGTAGGTTGGTAGATTGGTAGGTAGATAGTTGGTAGGAAGGCAGGTTTGTAGGTTTGTAGGCAGGTAGGTTTGTGGGTTGGTATGTAGGTTGGTAGAAAATGTTGGTAACTTCGTAGGTAGCTAGGTAGGTAGCTAGGTAGGTTCGTAAATAGGTAGGGCTAGTTAGGTACTTAAGGTACGTATATTAGTTGGTAGGTAGGTAGGTAGGTAAGTTGGTAGGTAGGGGATAGGTAGGTTGGTAGGTTGGTTGATAGGTTCAAAGGTATGTTGATAGTGGGTACGAAGGCAGGTTGGTAGGTGAATTTGTAGGTTGGTATGTTGGTTGGAAGGTAGGTTGATAGGTTGGTATGTAGATAGGTAGAAATGTTGGTAGGTTGGTAGGTAGATAGTTACGTTGGTAGGTAGATATATCTAGTGTAGAAAGGCCGGTAGGTAGTTCGGTTGGTATGTAGGTAGGTAGGTTGGTCGATTGATAGGTAGGTAGTTGGTAGGAAGGCAGGTTGGTAGATATGTAGGTTGGTATATATATATAGGTAAATAGGTCGTTAGGCAGGCAGGTTGGTAGGTAGGTAGAAATGTTGGTAGGTTGGTAGGTAGGTAAGTAGGTTGTTAGGCAGGCAGGTTGGTAGGTATGTAGGTAGGTAGAAATGTTGGTAGTTTGGAAGGTTGGTAGTAGGTTGATAGTGGGTACGAAGGTATTTAGGGGTAGGTAGGTTGGTAGGTTGATAGATTGGTATGTAGGTAAGTTGGTAGGCAGGTAGGTTGATACTATTGGTAGGTAGGTAGGTAGGTAGGTAGGTAGGTAGGTAGGTAGGTAGGTAGGTAGGTAGGTAGGTAGGTAGGTAGGTAGGTAGGTAGGTAGGTAGGTAGGTAGGTAGGTAGGTAGGTAGGTAGGTAGGTAGGTAGGTAGGTAGGTAGGTAGGTAGGTAGGTAGGTAGGTAGGTAGGTAGGTAGGTAGGTAGGTAGGTAGGTAGGTAGGTAGGTAGGTAGGTAGGTAGGTAGGTAGGTAGGTAGGTAGGTAGGTAGGTAGGTAGGTAGGTAGGTAGGTAGGTAGGTAGGTAGGTAGGTAGTTAGGTAGGTAGGTAGGTAGGTAGGTAGGTAGGTAGGTAGGTAGGTAGGTAGGTAGGTAGGTAGGTAGGTAGGTAGGTAGGTAGGTAGGTAGGTAGGTAGGTAGGTAGGTAGGTAGGTAGGTAGGTAGGTAGGTAGGTAGGTTGGTTGGTTGGTTGGTTGGTTGGTTGGTTGGTTGGTTGGTTGGTTGGTTGGTTGGTTGGTTGGTTGGTTGGTAGGTTGTTAGGTATATAGTGGGTATGAAGACGGTTGGTAGGTAGGTTGGTAGTTAGGTACTTAAGCAGGTACGTATTTTGGTTGGTAGGTACGTATGATGGTTGGTAGGTAGGTAGATAGGTATGTAGTCAGGTAGATAGGTATGTAGGTTGGTTGGTAGGTACGTATGTAGGGTATGTAGTTAGGTTGGTAGGTAGGTAAGGTGTAGTTAGGTAGTTAAGCAGGTACGTATATTGGTTGGTAAGTACGTATTTTGGTTGGTAGGTAGGTAAATAGGTTGGTCAATAGATTGGTTCGTTGGTAGGTAGGTAGGTAGGTTGGTAGGTAGGTAGGTTGATAGTGGGTACGAATGCAGGTTGGTAGATATATTGGTAGGTAAGTAGGTTGTTAGGTAGGTTGGTAGGTTGGTTGGTAGGTACGTATGTTAGTTGTATTTAGGTAGGTAGGTTGGTAGGTTGATAGATTGGTTCGTTGGTAGATAGATTTGTAGGTTGGTATGTTGATAGTGGGTACGAATGCAGGTTGGTAGGTAGCTTTGTAGGTAGGTAGTTTGGTAGTAGGTAGGGTATGTTGGTAGTAGGTCGGTTGGTAGGTTGGCATATAGGTAGGTATAAATGTCGGTAGGTTGGTTCGTTGGTATGTAGTTAGGTTAGTAGGTAGTTAGGACCTGTGTAGGAAGGCAGGTAGGTAGGTTGGTTGATAAATAGGTAGGTATGTAGGTAGGTAGACATGTGGTAGGTTGGTTGGTTGGTAGGTTTGTAGGTAGGTAGGTAGGTTAGTAGGTTGATTTGTAGGGGGAATGTAGGTAGGGCGTAGTTAGGTAGTTAAGCAGGTACGTATATTGGTTGGTAGCTACTCATGTTGGCTGGTAGGTAGGAAGGTAGGTTGGCAGGTTTGTAGGTACGTGGTAGGTAGGTTGATAGATTGGTTCGTTTGAAGGTAGGTAGGTAGGTAGGTAGGTAGGTAGGTAGGTAGGTAGGTAGGTAGGTAGGTAGGTATAAAGGTTGGTAGGTTGGTAGATTGGTAGGTAGTTTGTAGGAAGACAGGTTGGTTTATAGGTAGGTAGGTTGGTAGGTAGGTAAGTAGTTTGGTTGTCAGGTAGGTTGGTATGTTTGTATGTAGGTAGGTAAAAATGTAGGTAGGTTGGTAGATAGGTAAGTAGGTAGGTAGGTTGGTAGGTAGGTAGGGATACTTATGTACTTAAGCAGGTACGTATACTGGTTGATAGGAACGTATGCTGGTTGGTAGATAGGAAGATAGGGTGGTTGATAGTTTGGTAGATTGGTGGTAGGTAGGTAGGTAGGTAGGTAGGTAGGTAGGTAGGTAGGTAGGTAGGTAGGTAGGTAGGTAGGTAGGTGGGTAGGTAGGTAGGTAGGTAGGTTGGTAGGTAGGTAGGTAGAGGTAGTTAGGTACTTAAACAGGTACGTATGGCGGTTTGTAGGTAGGTAGATAGGTAGGTTGATAAATTGGTTCGTTGGTAGGTAGATAGGTAGGTAGGTATGTATGTTGATGGGTATTTAGGTAGGTAGTAGGTTTGTAAGTAGGGCTAGGTAAGGTGGTAGGTTGATCGATTGGTTCGTTTAAAGGTAGGTAGGTTGGTAGGTAGGTAGGTTGATAGTGGGTACGAAGGCAGGTTGGTAGGTAGTTTTGTAGGTAGGTAGGTTGGTATGTAGATAGGTTGATATGTAGGTAGGTTGGTATTTAGGTAGGTATAAATGTTGGTTGGTTGGTAGGTTGTAGATAGGTAAGTAGGTAGGTAGGTTGGTTGGTAGGTACGTAAGTAGGGTATGTAGTTAGGTTGGTAGGTAGGTAAGGTGTAGTTAGGTAGTTAAGCAGGTACGTATATTGGTTGGTAGGTACGTAATATGTTGGTGGGTAGGGGCTAGGGAAGTTGAGATATGTTGGTTGGTTGGTTGGTTGGTTGGTATGAAGGTAGAGCGAAGTTAGTTAAGCAGGTCCTTATATTGGATGATAGGTATTTATGTTGGTTGGTACGTAGGTAGGCAGGTTGGGTAGGTTGATAGATTGGTAGATTGGTAGGTAGGGGTAGGTAAGTTGGTAGATTGATAGATTGGTTCGTTGGAAGGTAGGTAGGTAGGTAGGTAGGTTGTTTGGTAATTTGGTAGGTAGGTTAGTTGGTAGTGAGTTGGAAGGCAGGTTGGTAGGTAGGCTGGTAGGGAGGTAGGTTGGTAGAGAGGTATGTTGGTACGTTGGTACATAGGTAGGTAGAAATGTTAGTAAGTTGGTAGGTAGGAAGATTGGTCGTTGTTAGGTAGGTTTGTAGGTCTGTAGGTAGGTAAATTGGTAGGTAAGTAGGTAGGATTGTCGTGTGTAGGAAGGCAGGTAGGTAGGTTGGTAGGTAGGTAGCTAGGTAGGTTGGTCGGTACCTTGGTTGGTAGGTAGGTAGATAGGTTGGTAGGTAGGTAGGTAGGTTGTGTATAGGAAAGCAGGTTGGTAGGTAGGTTGTAGGTTAGTAGGTTGGGAATTAGGGGGTAGGTATGTTGGTAGGTTGGTAGATAGGTAAATTGCTAGGTTTGGTAGGTAGATAGGTGTTTGTATGTAGGTAGGTAGGTATGTTGGAAGGTTGGTAGGTTGGTAGATTGGTAGGTAGGTAGTTGGTAGGATTGGAGGTTGGTAGATATGTAGGTAGGTTAGTAGGTAAGTTTGTTGGTAGGTAGGTAGGTAGGTAGGTCGGTAGTTAGGTAGGGCGAAGTTAGTTAAGCAGGTACTTATATTTGATGGTAGGTACGTATCTTGGTTGGGAGGGAGAGAGGGAGCGAGGGAAGGGGGAAGATAAATAGGTAGGTAAGTGGATGTTTACCTTAACAGAAAGTATCGCATGTATCTTAGGCTCAGTTAAGTTAACATCCAGGGAGCTCATTACAACATCCAGGGAGCTCATTACAACATCCAGGGAGCTCATTACAATATCCAGGGAGCTCATTACTAATTTGTGCCTGCGTTACTAAGACAACCATCTGGAATCCGAGCCTGAAATTGGGTTGAGCTAAAACAAAGAGCTTAAGAAATATAGATAAATACAGCAGCATACAGGGAAACCTTTATAGGCGTTTATTGCACATGTTATGCTACATTGTGTCACAATTTTGGTTCTATGGAAGCCGAGAATACGAAGAAGAAACAATGACTTATGCAGCCCTCTGGATAATAATCTCAGGACGTCCATGGTCAGATTTGGTTGAGCCAGGACACGAAAGGTAATATATATCGACGCGTAGACTCAGCTTACACGCAGAGCTCAATATGGACAGGGACGCTTTTACATTTATATGAGCTCTTTCTCTTCGAATAATCAAGCTAAAACTATAACCAAAATGACGAAACGCGTAGATGGACGGACAACCAGATGGAAAAATCGCCAAATCATAAGCATTTTATTTGTCAATTGTATTTTATTATCATGATGTTTTAGAAGATATTACTGGCCTGCGGTTACTATAGAAAACATTCAACTGTTACTATATGAATTTTATTTACAAAATGTAATTGCTGATACTATAAATCTATGAACATGTTCTGTGTGCTTTTACTTGAATATTTGTATACACCCATTTGAAAAACGGGACGTAATTTGGTTAAGGGTTGTCTGTCAATATTTCTATCCTAAAATAATAACACATTTTGCGCGATAGCTTCCAAATCATAACACACACTCTTATTTAACTTCATAAGTATATTGTCTTGGTGAGAGAAGACCGCCTATAGTTTTTGATGTCAGTAGGTCAAAGGCCAAGGTCGCCATGCCATTGACCTTGGTGAGAGGAGCTTATTTATTTGGAGATCAGTAGGTCAAAAAGGTCACCAGTCACCTCATATGAGAATACGTATTCTGAAGGGTAACTTTGAAAGCATAACACTCACGCTCATGATACTTCATACGAAATCTTCATATGAACATTGCCCTTGGTGAGAGGTGGAACCCTACTGTCTCTTTGGGTCAGTAGTTCAAAGGTCAAGTCAGCCATGAACTCATATGGCAAGATGACTTCCGAGGGATAACGTCATAAATATAACACCCACGCTCATGGAAATAGGAACATTGACATTTGTGAGAGGATAATTCCTATTTAAATAGGGGATCAGTAGATCAAAGGTCTATGTCACCATGAGGTCATATAGACGTACACATATCAAGCAATGACTACAGAAGTAAAAATGATCTTTGTTGGGAGTGTGGGTGGGCGCTATTGCTTTTGGGGTTACCAGGTCAAAGACCAAGGTCACCATGGCCTCACATGGGCATACACATTCAGAGCCATAACGCAGGAAATATAACACATTATATTCATGAAATTTCATAGGCACATTGCCCTTGATGAGTGGAGGATAAACCCTGTTGCTTTTGTGCCACTAGGTCAATGGTCAAAGTCAGCATGACATTTACCTGACAATTACCACATTTTAAGAAACACGTTCCCTACTGTAAGCAATTTGACCTACACCATTGAAACTTTAAAGAAATAATATCCATGATAAAATAAGAACTCGTATTTATTTTAGGATTAGTATGTTACTAGGAAGACCATAATGTGGCTATATATAAGACTTTAGAATCTGTGAGTTCTTTTTTTCATGTGTACACTTGGTTAAGGTTATTGTTAAGGTCAAGTTGTATAGTTAGGTTACAGTGAGCGGCTAGGATTAGGGTTAAGGAAATTGGTTATCGCTGAGGTAAGTAATAAGGTTAGTCTGTCATATTAAGTGGCAGACAGACTCTAATAGTGCCTCCATTTGTTATGACTGGATTCACTACCCATGCTTTAATCTGTTTTGGGCTTTGTTTAATCATCCCAGGATATGGTTTCCGCTTTTTAATGTTGTGTTTTGGCGGGTTTTCTGTAATACACAGTACTTGTAGCCTAAGATCTGAAATTCTTAAGTCCACTGATGTTTAGTTCGCCCATGTTTTCTCTTTAAGAACAATCATATTCTGTTCTTCAAGCTAAATATGGGTAAAATTGTATAGTGAACGGTGAATTTTCAAAGAAGAGAACTGCCTAACGGTGCATTATACGCCCGTTTGTAAAGTTTTTTTTTTTATATGAAACACATTTTAATATGACCTTAACCTACGGAGAAATTGTGACAAAACAACATAAATCATCTGTGTCCTTTGTGCGGTCTATTTATAAAGTTTCATGATCTTAGGTTGAATGTGGTCGGAAACCGTTTTTCTATGCAGTCACCACGACCTTGACCTCTGACCTATTGACCTAAAGCGATCTAAATCATGACTTGTCTTTGAATCATTTGCGCTTATCATCAAGTTGTGCCTGTGGAGATCAAAGAGAGGACGTCAAACACTACTTATTTAAGTGTTGTCGATATAGTGAACAAAGGCGTACGCTCTTTATTTCGAAACGACCGTTCCACCCGTTAAGTGTTGATATGTTGTGTTCTGGTAATACAGAGCTGAACGATAGAGATAATGAGCTTGTGTTTATAGCAGTGCAAACATATATTAAAGATACCAGGCGTTTTTGATGAAACTCACTATGTTCACATTTGATCCCTTACGAGACGTCCTTAACTGTCTGTCCTTTGCCTCCTCTTCCTTTCTCTTTACATATATCTGTTAACTTCAGTAATGCATTTCCCATACTTTTCGTTTAAAATGTTTTATGATTGTAAAACTGCCATTCTATTTATTTTACAAACTGTATAGGGACGGGCCGTAACTAATGTTGCAGAACTTGTGGCTCAACCCTTTTGAAAAACTAATGTAAATGTTGCAATAAAATATGTTTAAACCAAACCTAAAGAAACTAGAGCTGTTGGCTTTTAAGGGCGACAGATATACCCCTGCTACCAGTCCCCAATTCCCCACCCTACCGTTTGAGTAAAGATTGAGTGGAATAGGATTTTCATCATCAGGTAATACTGGCCTTGACCTTTGACCTACTGACCTCATAACCAATAGGGGTCATCTTTTCATGACACACCCAATCTTATTTTAGAATTCAATGAAGTGTAACTTGTCTGACCAGTTTACTATTACTGGTCGCAACTCTTATGCATGTTTTCCCATCAACTGCTTGGCAAAAACTGACCACAAAAAGATATTCCAATTATACACTAACACCCAATCTAATTTTAGAATTCAATGAAGTGTAACTGGTCTGACCACAATAACTATACACATAGTACTGATAGTAGCCATTTGCTTCATGATATTTGCTTTAGGGAAGTTGAGTTACAGCGCGGACAAGAAATTTCATGGTCGGGTCCGATTGACCTTGACTGACCTTAATAGCAATAGGAGTCATCATGTAGCAACAGGCAGTCCACCTGTGCAGTTTCATGAGATTTCCTTCAGTGTGAGAGAAGTTATGGAGCGGACAAGGTTTTTCATTTTCGGGTCCTAGTGACATTGACCTTTAACCTACTGACCTCAAACTCACAGGGAGTCATTCTCTTGCCACAGACAACCCACCCTGAAGTTTCATGAGATTTGTTTTCGGGGGAGAGGATTATATGTATGACCCTGGGACCAATATTAAAACCTGTCAAATATGTTTACATCTTTGAATATCAAATTGTTGAAAATCCTGCCAGAAAAAAACAAGATACGTATGTAGTAGCGGAGACGGGACGTGACGTATATTTCGCAGGAAGTAGGACGCAGCGACCCAAAGTTGTGTAAGTAATATTGGATACATATAGTAAACATTCTGGTGGAGTTTGGTGAAAATCCTTCTTGTAACGAAGAAGATATTAATAAATGAAAATCAGACGCACGGACTAAAGAACCGAACAAACGGGTGGACGAACTGACACACATACACCTGGACGACATTGTGATCGCTAAGTCAAGATCCGTAAACGAGCTCGACAAAAAACAAAACAGTAGGTTTAGGTCTGCTGACCTTTTGTGTGGTTGTTTTTCACAATATCATGTCAATCTACGTGTTAAAGACCCAGTTGCGTTCAAGTACACCAAAAACAATCCGTTTGCGTTCGTTTTCTCTCCCGGTGTTTACATTCCGTTTGAGCTCCGATTGCACTCCTTTTGCATTTCATTTTTATAAATGCCTTTTTTTTTTAAATACATTATTTTTAAATGACTGTTTTCAAAATGAATTCATTTGCGTTCTTGAATTCATTCAAGTTTATACGTAAAGTAATATCGGCGTTCATTTAAATGCACGATACTGCATTCCTGAATGCAGCAGAATGCATAAATGGAGAAAATGCATTTGCGTTCGTTCGTTCATCGTCTAACAATCGTAAAATCTCTCCCGATAAATAGAACAATTGCTTTTGTCTAAATTGTATAATTCTGAAAGTTTATGCAGCTCTTCAGTATAATGGCGGGATAAGCCGGTAAGAGACGTACTGTCACTGCAAACATTGTAATTTTGTGGGTATTCAATACAATTATGTTTGTCATAAAACATTTATAATTTGACATAAATCCGTTTTCACAAAACTCAAAAAACATATATATTAAACTTGATTTTACAGCACCTTAAATGTCCGTCCGTTTCGTTATTTCCCACGCATCTACGCTCAATATGAACATTGTACCACCCATTTTATCTCTAATAACATTAAGATAAGCCTTTTATTTGTCTTTAGATAATAAGCTCATAAAACAAAGTTTTTATAATTTTATTGCATATCTTTAAAAATAAATATGCAAATATAACCTTCCTGGTAATGTTCAGAATTTGACTTTATAGGACCCTAAATGTACGTTTAGGTATCAGTCTCCGTACCGGTGGATATTGTTTCGGTATTAATATATCAACACCATTAATACCTGTTTTATCTATTGAACTGAAAACTATATACATGTATTTGATTTTAGCTTGCATTGTTTCCACTCTATATACATTTTTGTTACAAAAAAAGTCCGTTCAGGTGAATCGTATCCCATTTCCGGTCCGTTCAGGTGTTTCTTCTCTTGAATCGTACCACAGTTTGTTGATGATATTTATAACATGTAATATGAGTGCGGACTATGCAAGGATGTTTGCTGTAAAGTTTCGTCAACTTTTACAAGCAGTTTAAGTTGTCTAACGATAGATTTTTTTCTATTTTTATTATTTTTAATGGCGGTCATATTGTTAATGTATCGGATTGATTTGTATAAATTTGAGGACCACGCAAGGATGTGTCCTGTATAAATGTGAGGACCACGCAAGGATGTGTCCTGTATAAATGTGAGGACCACGCAAGGATGTGTCCTCTATAAATGTGAGGACCACGCAAGGATGTGTCCTGTAAAATCAACTTCTACAAGCAGTGTTTGAGAAGTTGTCTAACGATATATTATTTTCTATTTTAAGTAACGGCGGTTATATAATCAGGACGATTTGTAGAAATCTGAGAGAGGAACATGCAAGGAAATTTCGTCAAATTCCACTACTACTGATAATATTTGCAAACTTAAAAAAATTGTCAAACAAAATTATACTTTCATAACAGAACTAAACCACGCAGTCGATTGCGCGACATCGAAAATGTCTGCACCTACCTTAAAGTGTTCAGTGTTAAGAGGTTCATGCTCAGTAAGTACATATATGGTTATAATGTGGGGATCTCAACGGCTTTCAAGTTATGAGCCAGGGCCGACGCTGTTGGATAGTTGTATCTGTATGAGTGTAAAACTGCGGTTTCAGAGAAAACAAGTTTGAAGGTTTCCCCTATATGTCTATGTAAAATATGTGTCCACTGGGGTGGGGCCAGGTTGTTCATATTTTCTAAATTTGATCAAACTTGATCATACGTTTATGGTACATGCAAACTATTGGACCTCTAGTTCATGTAGTTCCAGAGATTTGTTAAACAGATTTTTCTTTATAACTGTATTTAACCAGCAGGGGCGGTGCCAGATTTGACCAAAGGGTCACCATTTGAACAAACATGCTAGTGAAGGAAGTGGACCATAAGTTTATCCTGCATGCAATATTTGAGAGTTCTGTTATTTGCGGGTTCAGAAAAAAGGTGTTTAAGTTTTTTCCTATGTAAGTCTACGTAAAACATGTGAGCACTAGGGCGGGGTCAAACTTTACCTGAGGGTCACCATTTGAACAAACTTTAGTTTAGGGTTGGCGATTATTAATAAAGACAAAGCCACCGCCACGGGCTGTCTCGCCTTCTGGGGTTTTGTTCTTTCACAGCGAGGGTTTGGTTTGTTGGGGTCGAAGGGGTGTATATATCTATCTTTAAATATTTATTGGGTGTTACTGGGTGGGATGTAAGTGAACCTTATTTTTTTAATAATTATATTCAGAGAGATAAATCATTTTCAGAAAACAGAGGAAACTATTGGTTGTCCATTTGGGTTGGAGATATATACTTTCCAAAAAAATGTAACCAAGAAAACATTAAGTTCTGTTGTATTTTAAAGTCAAGGTCAAGGTCATTGGTGGGGTGAGGTGGGCCTAACTGAAAGGGTAAGGGCATACAACTCAGGGTTTTTTCCTTCATAAACAGGAGTCGATATTCGGCCCCTTCTCCTAGCAAAACAGACTACTTTGTTCCCCTCAGGCGGAGAAAATTCCCCTAAAAAAATATATATATATTATTATTTGTCTCAACTTTATTATATTTGGGATACATTTATAAAAGACAGTTCATGTAAATATACCTCTTTTGCATATTTGCACACTCAAATCTTAAATTTCTGCCTAATACACTGTTTCACTTATATCTTGAAATCGCATTATTTTTTCCCCTTTGAACTCGAAAATCGCGATTTTCCCCTCTGTTGAAAGGCCTGGGCCTCTTCCCTTTATAAGAAAAAAAGCCCTGGCGCACTGTGAATGTTCATTAAACATTTCAAAGCAAAAACCTTTGACGGTATTGGAGATATATTCCTTAGAATACAAACTTTAACCAAAAAGTTCATTTGTCTTTTAAGACAATGTCATTAGTGGTTTAGCGGTGGGGGGCTTACTGAAAGGCTAAGGGCAAACCCCAGTGAATGTCAAGGTCATTGGTGGTGCGGGGCTTAATGAAAGGATAAGGGCAAACTCCAGTGAATGTCTAGGTCATTCGTGGTGCGAGACTTACTGAAAGGCTAAGGGCATAGCCAAATGAATGTCAAGGTCATTGGTGGTGCGGGGCTTATTGAAAGGCTAAGGGCATACCCCAGTGAATGTCAAGGTCATTGGTAGTACGGGGCTTACTACTGAAAGGCTAAGGCCATACCCCAGTGAATATTCATACGGAGTTTGCAAGCAATGCCTTTGACGGTTTTGGAGATATATACCTTCCAAAAAAAACGTTAACCGGAAAAGTTAACCAAGAAAAACTTGAAGTTCTTTTGTATTTATAGTCTTGGTCAAGTCAAATGTTGACGGCGCCACCGCCTTCGCCTTCACCGCCGCTGGAAAAGTGATCCCTCTATGTCTCGCTTTTTTCCTTTGAAAAGGCGAGACGAAAAACTGTCGAAATCTCTTGGGCGGTTCTTGAGAAGAAAATTGTTAAAGTTTCTACCTTTTACGGACACAAATCAAGAGCCATGACTCTGGTGTTAATAAATCGATCTAGCTAGTTTTCAAACTTTTCAGAGTTTTTATTAACAAACTGGTCAAGCTTGGTAAATATCAGATATCAAATAAAAGTACTAGAGTGTTCACAAGGCAGAATATGGCATATTTTCAGTAAAACAAGGGCAATATTTCTGGTGTCACTAATCCGATCCGATTGGTTTTCGCAATTGTTCCAGCTTTTATTGATTTAAACACACTAACAAAGTTTGGTAAAGATTAAATACATAAAGAAGGTGTGCTAGAGTGTTCATCAACAATCTGGCCAAATTTAGTAAATATCAAATACAAACTAAAGGTGCTAGAGTGTTCACAAAAAAAAAAAGGTATGGCAATGGACCTTTGGAAACGGCCGAGCACTACACATACGAAATATTGCAGTCTCGGTTTGATTGAGACTGTTCATGAAGGCTGAATATGTCATTTTCCAACAGATCAGGGGTCCATAACTCTGGTGTTATTAATATGATCTTGCTGGTTTTCAAACTTGACTGAGCTTTCATTAATATCAACAATCTGGCTAAAAAATCGAAAAATTGATCTAGGATAAGACCACGAGGGACGAAAGTTCATGCACCATTCTCCCCTTTCGGGGTTGTCAGGCCATCGCACGCGGAAAAAGTGAAGCGTAGTAATTGACTGTAGAGGCAAGCATGACATGTGTTTAATGCTAAAGGGTCGTATCGTTTTCTGACGAACTTCCTGATTAATTTTGTAAAGTGGTGTAAAGTGGTCAGGAAATCCGCCAGACCAGTTTAATTTCTAAAGTTTAAAGATCACAAGGCTGAATATGGCATTTTTTTTCTCAATAATTCAAGTGGCCATAACTCGGGTGTTCCTGTTCCGATATAGCTATTTGTTTTAACTTGTTCGCGCCTTCATTAATATCAACCATCTGACAAAGATTGGTAAAGATCAAATACAAAACGAAGGAGCTAGAGTGTCCACAAGGCAGAATATGGCGTTTTTCGGGAAAATAAGGGCCATCATTCATTGATATAAAGACCATGACAACGTTTATTAAAGATCTGATTAATAATGAAGCTCATATGCAGATCACAAGACGAACGTTAACAGACAGATGGACGGACGGACGGACGGACGAAGGACTCGGCATCCATAAGCTGTGCTGGTCTGCGGCCAGTAGAGCTAAACATGGTCTGTCAAAGACCGAAAAAGATGGGTCATTGATAATTGTATACAATTTCAAAATGTCTCCATCTGTCTCACCCAGATTACAATTTACATAAAATGTGTGAGTAAACAAACCTACATTTTTATATGGTTCAGCCGGGATATCCTGTTATAGCAGCACCATTCGGGCATCATTTTGTGATTCAGGGCAACGAGATTAAGGCTCTGTCTAACGTCAGGAGGGCAAGTATTCTGGCTCCGTAGGTCAAGGTTGTTCATTGTGATCTACGTTTTGTAGGAATGTATTATGGTCATCAATATGTCATGTTGTGTAAATAATTAAGACTGGTTTTAGATTATATTTAGAAAACAACAAACTTATTTGGGTGTTGGGGAGGGGTGGGGCGGAGAGAGAGAGAAAACGTTATATTGGTAACTGGAAAGTTTTCTTTTTGAATAACGTTGTTATATTGAACATTATCTAGGGTATTGCAGGATACAATACGTCAAACTTGACTGTAAAGAAGAAAAAAGTAACAAATTAACAAGTTAGCTGTACTAAATACACAAATTTGTTGATAATTCATTGGTTTGTTTTAGAAACAACAACACCACCAAAACACAATTAATGAAACACCTGCGTTATATATTTTTAGTTGCTTATTTCATACAAAAGCTGTATTGGGAGGACCTCATCATCTGATACAAAATTGAATGCCACAATTTTCTCATGCAATTGTATGTCTAACAGTGATTTATAGTTATCTATACACATTCTCTCTCCCACCCATTCCCACCCCAAATACAATAGGCTGGAAATAGATCCTTAACAGAAATAAACGAAGTCGGAAGTGATGATCATTGTCAATTATGGCGGCCTTACTTTCGATAGAGACCAATATATGTGTATGATATTTGAAAAATGTCCTGTTGTTTTCTGCAGTAGCTTCAGCGTTGAATTATACGTACATGACGTATCTATCATTAGAACTGGAAAGTTGTAGTGGTAAATAAAACTACCTTAGTTTTACAAATCGGTTGAGAAATAAATATTTTTTTATTGGGGCTTTTCCTATATTCCTTGTTGGTGGGACAGCAGAAAACTAAGAATTTTCAAATAACTTTTAGCCAGTTAGCCTTCATATTTTGCTATAAAACTTCCAGGGTGTCTTAATTTATGAATATCCAACTATTTAAAACCACTTTTGGATAAAAATCCTAAAGGAAATATATATTTTTTTCATGCAGCAGAAATTTGCATTGAAAATGCCCCATCAAAATGAGCTATAGCGCATGATTTGTTTTATTTCTCAACCAATTTTGAAAAGTAAGGCATTTTTACTTACAACTAGAAATGTCTGTTTCACTGATATACGGCTTATTCAGGTACTAGATGAGTTTTTTCTGAAAAGTCCAAAACACGTTTGGCTGAAACAAGCGCCCCAAACAATACATATAATATATAAGATATATCTATAAGGTCTTAGAAACAAAACGAAACACAAACGTGATTTCATCTACTAAAAGCTTAAGCTCCATAAATGTAGGTCAAGATAAATAATAATGAACTTCCTTTAAAATGAATATATACTTGAGGTCATTTCATTTCATTATCTATACATAAGTATAAATCCTAAAACGATAACATTTTTAGACGCTGTAATTGACGGACAACCTAACTAACAAGACTAACAGACTATCGGGTGTCATCGGGCTGATAAAGACGGGATTTACACCAAAGCGTTTAGACAATCATGATCTAACAAAGCCCGATGGAAACAAGATCATTGCTGGTGGCTGATAAATATTAATAATAGTGATATTTGTGTAAAGTATGAATATATTAAACATGTTACCATCTGCCTCACGTGCATATGTATTAATCAACGAAATACTTGTATTAACCTTTTCTCTTTGGCCTGGCAACATATTTCGGTCACCATATTTGTAATTTAGAGAAAACTGGACTCCATCTGACGTCTCCTGACGTCAGCATTCGGGCTTTATAAACCATCTATGGCGTCATCTAGAACAGAAAATAAATCTTCTTTAATGAATAAATTGCATCGTCAGAAATGTCGATCCATGAGGACAAAGCGCAAGTCAAAACAATGTACTTGCGTATGCAGACGCTCGTCTGTGTAGACTAAAATCGGAATACAATTAATTTTAACGTTGTTGCACATGGGATGGCATGGGCGACTTGGAAGCCGAGGATTACGGGTACATGTCATTTGTCATGTGGATGTAAACAAGGCTTTTGGTTTAAAATATACCACATCTTGAATGTTAGATTTGAATGTACGTACGGATTGACGAACGAAAAAGCAGGGTGCACTATTTCGGCACCATCTTTGTGATGCATAAGCAGCTGGATTCAGGTGGTGATATCATGTGGGCTCCATTTAACATGTGTGACTTCTTCTAGAAAACATATGATATAAACTAGATAAATTGCGACCGGCACGTCGAGCCATGAGTCAAAATAGGAACATTGGTAATTGTGAACTATTTTTAAACGAAATGCATGGTGATCATTATTCGAAGGTCGGGAGACCGGGCAAACATATGTTAATACTTCTGGTATGTGTACCCAATCAAACGTCTGGTGGAAGAAGACGTTGAGCTCCAGCCAACATCTGTGGACGTAACTAGACAAAAAAATGTATAGACCTGCTCAGTGAAGAAATATTTAGAGTGTGTCAATATGTATAACATTGTGCAAATACCTGTAGTGTATTTGGAACCGAAACTCTAAATATGTTAAGACGCATTAACGGACATTGCGACGGACGTCATTGTTACATGTAAGATCTTTAACAAAGCCGCCGGACTGAACAAAAACCGAAAGTTGGGATTATCCGTGTTTGGTGCGCATAGTACACATAGTCATACGTGTGCTATTTTTGCTGCCACATTAAGTTGGTTCCATCTAACCTATTGTCGCGGAAGCATTCGTATTCGAACTTACATCTGTGGCTTCATCTATAAAAGAAAACGTATCTGTTTTTAAACAAGACAGTTTTGGCTCGCATGCCGAGCAATAGGATTGCGGATTGTTTGGTGAAATTGATCCGTATTGTTTCATAACAATGATGTATTTAACAGTTGTGTTTGATAAACCAATTGTCTTAAGTTATTTTGCAGAAACCTGTTTTGTTTCAGTCAATGGCAACACAGACTGCACATCTCTACTTACCGGTGATCATATCCACATATAAACTAGGCTAGTCCTTTTAGGTCTAAATTGTTTGTTTGTTTATTTCTTTGTTTGAATGGTGTTTTGCGTCATTTTTAGCACATGGCCTAAATTGTACGAGAGGGTAGGGTTACAATAACAGACGTTGGTAATTTAATCCCCCACCCATACTACCCTCCCCACTAACTCTTGATAACAACACGTCCTCTCACACTGCCCTTCCCACTAACTCTTGCTAACGTCCCCAACCCACACTGCCCTCCCCACTAAAATAAATATAAAAAGATCGGACAGGGAAACTAGCATTCAAGGACGACAGTCAACTACAAAACACAGAAACAAACACGCAAACAGACAAACAAGAAGGCAAAATCAATAATAAATGCAAACGACATCACAAACACAAAAGGGTTGACAATAAGGCTACAGCCTTGGAACGGTCAGTGGCAAAGTAGGCCACTGGGGGTTTAAAGCGGTTCTAGGGTGCACCAAACCTCACACTTACCCAATTGCCATCCCATTAAAACAGGACATTGTAAATAAAGAAATCCCCGTCATGATCTAATCTCTAACCAACAAGGCAGCATCAATAGGCAATATAAGTAAAACACAAATATGCTCGTGTAAATATAATACAAAAAAACAATAGCCTAGAAAGCCACAATGAACTTACTAACAACACTTCCCCCACCCGCACTGTCTTCCTCACTAACTCTTGCTAACGTCAGATAAAACTGATGTTGCTAGGTGTGCATCTGCTTATGAGGCCAAAAACCTGTGATCATTTTGGAGGTTATCGGTAAAAAGCGTCAATGTCAATAGTGGGTAGACAGTATTGAAAAAAAGATAAATCTTGTTTAAATGTAAAGTTATGGTCAATGGTGGAAAAAGCTAACCCCGGTAAATGTTCACACAACTTTTCAAAGCAATACCTTTTACAGTCTTGAAGATATAAATCTGAAACAACAAAACAACCTAACCCAAGTAAAAGGTTTGTTTGTCCTTAAAGTAATAAAGTCTATGTTGCGGTTAGGTTTAATCAGAGGGTAAGGGGTTACCTAAGTGAATGTTCATACCCAGTTTCAAAGCAATGTTTATGACGGTATTGAAGATATTCCTGTAAATATTCCAAACATGTCTAACCAAAATGTTTAACCAAGTGATGACGGCTCCGTCGTCATCGTCTCTGGAAAAGTTGTGATCTCACTGTTCCGCTTTTTTTATTTAAAAAAGGATAAAAGATAGAGAGGGACACTTATGTTATAGTTCATAATATAGTTAGGACGCTTGTCTGTACGGGGACCTCTTGTGAAAGTGAATACATGTGTAAATGTTCATCGAATTCATTAAAGACAGTTATGAGATGTGAGCTAAGAAGTTAACCGACGCCCTCGCCGACGTCGTGAAGAATAGAATTGCTTCTCTAACAAAACAAATGTAGGGCAAACAAATGTAGGGTAGAATTAGATAAAATAGTTGCCATGGACGCTTACAAAAAGATTATGTTGAGAAAGTCCCATAACTCTGCTAAAGATTGTCGGATAAAAATAGGAGTTCATGCGACAAATGTTTTCACTTTTAGGAAATGTGCAAAGAAATATTTAAGCCAAAAAAGGGTAGTCCCTCTCCAAAGTCATGTTGCCAGGTGCACAACTGGGCATGCGTTTGAACAAGTGTCCATAGCAATCTGTAAACAAAATGTAGGAAGAGTTCAGGTGACATGTGTTATCAGATTAGAAACTCTAAAAAAATATAAAAAGATCGGACAGGGAAAGTAACATTCAAGGAGGACAGTTAACCACAATACACAAAAACAAACAGGCAAACAGACAAACAAGAAGGCAAACGTAATAAATGCAAACGACATCACAAACACAAAAAGGTTGACAATAGGGCTACCGCCTTGGAACATTCAGTGGCAAAGTAGGCCACTGGGAGTTTAAAACGGTTCTAGGATGCACCAAACCTCACAAACCAAACCTACTGTCATCCCATTAAAACAAGACAGTGTAAATAAAGAAATCACCGCCATGATCTAATCTCTAACCAACAAGGCAGCATCAGTAGGCAACATAAGTAAAACACAAATATGCTCGTGTAAAAAACAATAGCCTAGAAAGCCACAATGAAGGTACTCAGTGACTTGGCACAAGCCAAAGCAACAAGAGAATAAACCACTAAGGGCACGACAAGAAAGATCTTAGACAAACATCAAACGCCACCATCCCGATGGGCTTTAGGTAGGCGTCATCATAGGGTCCACGGCCGCCTGTCCGGTCATCGCACAATTAAAGAGGAAAGCATAGTGGCGAACTGTAAAAGGGTCCACCACCAAGCATGCAGTACGTTGGAAAATGATAGTCATAACCTTTTTTGATAAACTTTATAAAAGATAGTATGAAAGTTATCATGAATCTTACGAAGTTTATAAATCACATCACCATAGACGTCAGGTTGTGATAGTCCTTGTCGCAGAAGAGTCCTTAAATTACTTTTATATTTGGAAAGAAGATCAGGGTTACGATAATACAATTTTGCAAAGGTGTTACGAAGTTTATGGAAACGATAACCCTCATTGAGTAGCTTTATAGTTAGATAAAGATTACGAATATTAAAGTCCTCAACTCGAGTACAAGCTCTTGAAAAACGAATAAGTTGAGACACATACACCCCATAAGATGTTGCTCGGGGAACATCCCCATCCAAGTGGGGGATAATTAACAATGTCAAAATTAAAATCATCTCTGTTGTCATAGATTTTGCTAATTATTTCACCAATTTCAATCGAGAGTCGAAAAAGGGCCATTTGAATGCATACAAATGTCAGATCATTGTTATGATGTTGAAGAAGTGCACATAGTTTGGAAACAATCTTTAAAAACTGGAGGAGTGTACGCGGCAAGAGTTGCCATTTGTGGACAATGACCAGTTAAAGTATCACTCATAAAACGACTTAACTCTGCATAAGAATGTGGGATCATCAAACTCACGTAGCCAGATGGACATCTTGGCATGATGCTGAACAAGTGTACATGGTGAACAAGTGTACATTGTTTGGAAACGATCCGTAAAATGCTGTATGAGGTTTAAAGTGTCACAATTTGTAGGCAATGAGAATAGAAAATCGAAATAAAAAAGAGCCGTAACTCTAGATTAAAAATGTCGGATCAAAATCCTGTTACCAAGTGGACATCTGGACATTATGAACAAATCCGTAAAGAGATATAGTTTCAGGAGACGATTGTTGTCATTTGTAAACAATGACCATATGGCAGCTCAGTCGATGAAGGGCCATAACTGTGCATAACAATGTCATATCAAAAACAAGTGTAGCATATTTGGAAGAAATCCGTAAAACGCTGTAGGGGGAGTTCAGGTGACAAGTATTGTCATTCGATAAAGGGCCGTAACGGTGCATAACAATGTCATATCAAAAACAAGTAGTAGCGAGTTTGGAAGCAATCCGTAAAAAGCTGTTGAAGGAGTTCAGGCGACAATTGTTGTCATTAATGAGCATAGAAAATGTAAGTCTCAAAACGGTCGTAACTCTGCATAAAAAATACCGAATCAAAATCATGTTACTAGTTGCACTTATTTTTCGTGATGCTGAACCAGTGTACACAGTTTGGAAGCAAACTGTAAAGCAAACTGTAAAAACTGTAAGGGAATAATTGACAAAAAGTGTGATTGACAGATCGTATATACAAAGGTGTTTGGTGCTAGGCCGCAGAGTTTTGGAGTAAGAGATGTAAGAACAACATTAACGAATATTGAAATTTCAAGTACATACTGACTGACGAACAGACACGCTCGATACTTCCGAGACTTGGGCATAACAACTAATCCGACGGTTGGGTACTACACATTTTGTATTGGTTTACAATGGAAGTAGTCATAAATATGATACAATTTGATCAAATTAACAAACGATTTATCATGGCATTAATAGGTGTATACATTGCAAAGTTACTAAATCGGTGTCGGGGTATTTCAAAGATGATACATATTGCCTATATGTTTATAAATGTAATACGTAGTGCATGGAGCGGGCGATACTAACAGTATATCTGTACATGTTGATTTGCAGTACTCATGTAGATCATGTAAAAGAGGGTCAAGGTCAATCATTTTGATTAACATGTTGTCAGTGTGTGTAGTAATCAACTGTATTAGTGTATAAGTGTAGTTTACATGTTATGTAAAAGTATTCTTTCTTTTGTTTTTACATATTATAATTACCCACAATTTCATAACCATTGCACATGTCAGCATTTGTTTGTTTTATACGTTTAACCGAAACCAGTCTGACATATGTACTCTAGTCTGGACTACAACACAAATAAATATTGCTAAACTTAACGTTTTATGAAAATCAGTATTCTAAATAAATGGTAAGTTTATATATCAGTTCTGTAGATGTTACAATGATATCCTAATGAAATGTACCTAGATGTAAGCATTTTATTTTAAATTGCATAATTTAAATAATAGAAATGTGATAAATAGTTTAGTTGAATCTTTTCGGTTATTTCTTTATATTAGTTCACTCTGGTAATACTTGCGTCACATGTTCTCCGAATTAAGTTGAATTTGGGTTTTCCGGCGCACCGACACAAACAAGGTTACATGATTGAACATTCCTGACTCACTATCAATTTACATCTAGATTATAAAAAAATGCAGAATTGGCCCAGAATCTTCTCACTTGCAGAACTGCAGATTTGCTGCAAATTCTTTTGTAAACACTCCATTTTTCGCTGGAGCAAGGATCATTGTTTTGTGCTACCACTCAAGTTGCACCTGGAACAATACAGGGATGACGACGAAGACCTTTAATGGACAATACGACATGACAAAAATTACAAATGTACATTTTTTTTAGGGTGGAGTGGGGTGGGATGTCCCGTGTGTGTGTGTGTGTGTGTGTGTGTGTGGGGGGGGGGGGGGGGGGTTATAGGGCGGGTGCATTTTACCCCAAAATCAGGATAAGCAGTGGTCCTAGTCTTGCCTGGGAACCATACGGGGTTTTAATATCTTGTTTTTGTCTAGCAGCATCTCACATAGATATTGCTACATCGAACTTACACTATTGGCTTTGCAAGGAAACAGTCACTAGCCATTATAATTATTAACAATTCAACAGTTCTGTTTTATTTAACAAATTCAAATATTGCTGCATTGAACCAACCATATTGGCTTTACACGAATATAGTATAGATTTGGTGTAATTGTTACTGTAACTATTTTAAAATTGTCAATTAATGTCATATGTATCCATTTAAACAAATTTGCTTTGTAAAGCAGGGTCAACAATTTTTCCCGGTTTATTGATTTTACTATCTGGTAACGGTAAACAAACAATATCCAAACTAGTTTCTTTAAACTGAATGTTTCCATGATTAATTCCATTCAACACATATAAACTATTTAGTAACATGCAAGTTTATTTATTATAATTGAATTGAATTGATTTGGGGTTTTAAGGCGCACCAACACATGAAAAGGTTATATGGCGCCTAAAAGGCATGAACATGACAGGCTCATCTTCCATTTACATCGAGATAAAATATGGAAAATGGGCCTAGAACCTTCTCACCATGAGCTGCAGAGTTGTTGCAAATTCTATCGTAGAAACTCCATTTACGCTGGAGCCACGTTATTGCTTTTCTGCCACTGCTCTTTTGATGCGAGCGAGATAGCACCTGAAACTATGCAGGGATCATGATGAAGACCTTTAATGAACATGAACAAAAAATGATAAAATGAACATGAATTTGGGGGGATTCTACCCCTCTGCCTACCCCTCCAAAGGGATCTGCAGTGGCCCTATTCTTTGGCCCGTGACCAAACGGGGGCACCCGGGAACCACACAGGGCTTATTTATTATAAGCTAAACAATGTTTTCTAAGGTAATATTTCTATAGCCAGATGACTGCGCGAGAGCAATCAAACACCTTTGTTTTTGTCAATCAGGATTCCAAATACAAATTGCTACACTGAACTTACAATACTGGATTTACAAGGAAACAACGGTTGTAGTTATGCTATTATTATATAGAGTATCTTACATGAGTGAATGTGTATTATTGACTTTAATAAACGAATTGGATAAAATGACAGGATACGAGGCTCTGTCGAGTATCCTATAAGTTTATTAAAGTCAATAATACAAGTCACGAATGTAAGGTTCTGTTTATCCCATAACACACATACGACGTGGCATGTCAATTTACCTTATATACGGCGGCAAATTGAAATAGAAATTATGACGTCGTTTTATTGTTGATATGACGTCGATACGTTACGCGTTGTAAATGCGTTTGCCCTACAACTAATGCGACACCTTAAACCAAATTTAACGTTACTAACATGCATTTTATGAAAAAAGATTTTAAATTATGATGAATAGTTAAGGTGTCTGAACGTATCTTATGATATACCATGCAAATAATTGGGATTAAATGTTTACTGTAAACAAACACAGTGATTCGATCCTCATTTGCACTCCCAGAAGCCATATTATGTGATAAAATGCAATTAACATCTTTGATCTTGTCCACCGGTATCATGGGTTTACAAGAAAACAGCATCAATAAAACTATTTTCACATTGTCAAGTGGTGCAATACAAATGCATATTTGTTCGTGTCCATCAGCATAACATATAAATATAACTATTGCAGTAACACAATTTGCTATAATTGTCAATATTTTCTTTAAAAGGAAACACATGGTTTTATTGATACTATTATTATATTTTACCATTAACATTGCCAATTGATGCGGTATGAGCACCATTGTTTTGTCCATCAGCTTTACAAACAGATATTGCTACACTGAACATACAATATTGGCATTACACTAAAACAGCATCAATATAACTACTTTAACATTTTCAACTGATGCAATATGGTTGTAATTAAATATCATTGATTTTGTCCAGTAGCATCAGATAAAAATATAGCTCCTGAACCTTACATATATACTTTACGAGGAAACCAATATCGTTTTATATGGATACATCTATTATAACTAGTTTAAGATTGTCCATTGATGAAACATCAGTGCATTTCAGCAACTTCGTTTTTGTCGACCAGCATAACAAATTAAAATGCTACATTGAAAGTACAATAATGGCTTAAAAAGAAAACATGACAGTTTACTCTTTCTGTTATTATAACTATTTGATCACACATTAACATAGCTAATTTATACTATTAGCTTAACAAAGATATAAAGTAGGTTTATTGAATCTGCTATTTCAACCATTTTAAAATTCTCATATTTGTACAATACAAATGCAATTACAAATTAAATTGCTACATTGAAAGTACAATAATGGCTTAAAAAGAAAACATGATAGTTTACTCTTTCTGTTATTATAACTATTTGAACATTGTCAATTGATTTAACTTGAATGTATATGAACAGCTTTGATATTGTCCAACATTGTCAACCATTTCTCCCAAGTAACTTTTACTTAATAAGAAGGATGTTTGCATCTTGTAATCTAAATAGCGTTTTCTAAGTTGAGTTTCAAAAGCCTGAATTCGTTTAAATAATGACTATGTGATAACTACCAGCAGTATCTATGGTGACAATAAACAGTCAATTTGATGTAATTTACCTTAGTGCCTACATTACCTTCCAGTTTTAAAACCCTAATCCCTGTATTGCCAAACAGTCCATCAAGGTTTTAGAACCAGGTCACCCATAGCCAATATTTAAAGCCTTTGCAATAACAACTCAGAAACAAAAAAATCATCATAAACAACAACAACAACAATGTAAACATGGCGCAAGCTTTGCGTAAGTAAATGTTTAACTAAATAAATATATATTCTATGTGCTTTGCTTTGTAATAAAAACGTATAAAAATACACTTCGAGTGTTTTGTCATGGTTCCTTTTTTCCTATTTCATGCTGTGTCTTATTAGTATTTTAGTAATACAAAGAAACAACACAGTGTTATTCATACTGTTATTTTAACTATATTAACATTTTCAATTTGTACACTATGAACATAGTTAAACATTAATAACCAGTTATTGATTTTGTTATTATTATAACAAGTTTTACATTGCCAGTTGAAGCAATAGGAATAACATTTAAGGAGAGAAACTCTAAAATGTTGAAATAAAATATACTAAAACTAATTAGACTTTGTTCTCCTCTATTAACATCACAAATAAGTACTACTATGCTCAACTTACATTCATGGCTCATTCATACTGTTATTTTTAACTATATTAACATTTTCAATTTGTACACTATGAACACAATTAAACATTAATAACCAGTTATCGATTTTGTTATTATTATAACTAGTTTTAAATTGCCAGTTGATGCAATAGGAATAACATTTAAGGAGAGAAACTCTAAAATGTTGAACTAAAACATATTAAAACTAATTAGACTTTGTTCTCGTCTATTAACATCACAAATACGTACTACTATGCTGAACTTACATTAATGGCTTTACAAGGAAACAGTATCCATACTTTATTTTTTGCATTTTCAATTGAGGCAATATAACTGCAAATAGTCACACTTGTTTTTGTCTTTTGTCTACCAGCATCACACATTAACATAGCTTATTTATACTATTAGCTTAACAAAGATTCAAAGTAGGTTTATTAAATCTGCTACTACAACCATTTTAAAATTCTCATATTTGTACAATACAAATGCAATTACAAATTAAATTGCTACATTGAAAGTACAATAATGGCTTAAAAAGAAAACATGACAGTTTACTCTTTCTGTTATTATAACTATTTGAACATGGACAATTGATTTAACATGAATGTATATGAACAGCTTTGATTTTGTCCACATTATCAACCATTTCTCACAGTTGATTGATTTTACTATCTGGTAACTGTAAAACACTTTCAACAAATATTTGTTTGTATACATCTTTTGTTTTTAATTGAAGTATTTCAACTTATTACTCAATTTAATAAAAAGTAACTTTTATTTAATAAGAAGGATGTTTGCATCTTGTAATCTAAATAGCGTTTTCTAAGTTGAGTTTCAAAAGCCTGCATTCGTTTAAATAATGACTATGTGATAACTACCAGTAGTATCTATGGTGACAATAAACAGTCAATTTGATGTAGTTTACCTTAGTGCCTACATTACCTTCCAGTTTTAAAACCCTAATCCCTGTATTGCCAAACAGTCCATCAAGGTTTTAGAACCAGGTCACCCATAGCCAATATTTAAAGCCTTTGAAATAACAACTCAGAAACAAAAAATCATCATAAACAACAACAACAACAATTTAAACATGGCGCAAGCTTTGCGTAAGTAAATGTTTAACTAAATAAATATATTCTATGTGCTTTGCTTTGTAATAAAAACGTATAAAAATACACTTCGAGTGTTTGTCATGGTTCCTTTTTCCTATTTCATGCCGTGTCTTATTTGTATTTTAGTAATGCAAAGAAACAACACAGTGTTCTTCATACTGTTATTTTAACTATATTAACATTTTCAGTTTGTACACTATGAACATAGTTAAACATTAATAACCAGTTATTGATTTTGTTATTATTATAACTAGTTTTACATTGCCAGTTGATGCAATAGGAATAACATTTAAGGAGAGAAACTCTAAATTGTTGAAATAAAATATATTAAAACTAATTAGGGCTTTCCACCTTTCAGTGGAAAGACCTCTTGTTATTGTTCTTTTTATTCTTATTATTATTCTTCCTCCTACACGCACTTCTCATAGAAATATTGGTCACAGCAAGTCAAAATTTTACACATTGGTAGAGGACATTCGGGACTTGTGCGCCGACCATTTTGAGGCCATGACGTCATCCAAGATGCCGCCAGTGACGTCATCAGACACATTTTGTTCGCGCTAGATCTCAAACATTTATAGTCGGATTTGAATGAAACTTTTACAGATTGTAGGGTTCAGGGTCTAGTTGTGCTTGAATGTAAAAACGTATCTCTATGTAATAACGTCTTGACGTCAGTGACGTCACAATGTTACGAAATGTCCTTTTTTTCAATGATTGCATTTTTCATGTTTTTTTACTGTAAAATCCATCAGTGTCATTGTTTCAGTCGACTCTGAAAGTTTTAACGTCATGACTCATTCAAAATGGCCGCAAATGACGTCATTTAAGAAATCTTGTAATCGCTATATCTCCTTCATTTATTATCGGATTTTGATGCAATTTTCAAAGCCTGTAGGGAATTAGAATGAGTTGTGTAGGTATGTCGAAAATTGTCATGACGTCATCCAAGATGGCCGCCAGTGACGTCATGATATACATTTTGAGAGCGCTAGATCTCAAATATTCATAGTCGGATTTGAATGAAACTTTCACAGATTATACAGTTCAGGGTCTAGTTGTGCAAGAATGTAAAAACGTTTCTCTAGGTAATAACGTCTTGACGTCAGTGACATCATAATGTTATGAAAACCCGTTTTTTTTCACTGATTACATTTTTGAAGCTGTTTTACTGTATAATCCATCAATGTCTTTGTCTCAGTCGACCCTGTCAGTTTTAACTCATGACGTCATCCAAAATAGCCGCCAATGACGTCATTTAAGAAATCTTCGAATCGCCATATCTCCTTCATAAATCATCGGAGTTTGATAAAACTTTACAGTTTGTAGATATCAAAGTCTAGTTGTGCTATAATGCGGAATGTTGTCATGTCGTCATCAAAGATGGCCGCCAGTGACGTCATAAATGAACTCTTGTTTTGTCTATATCTTCTCTATTTATTATTGGATTTGAATAAAACTTTCACAGATTGTAGAATTCAGGGTCCGGTTGTGCAAGAATGTCATACGTTATCCCGACGTCATGACGTCATGACGTCAGTGACGTCAAAATAGTCAGAAATTCGTTTTTTTCACTGATTGCATGTTCGAAGTTATTTTCGTGATAAATCAATCAGTGTCTTCATCTTCGAAAACTCTGACAGTTGTGACGTCATGACGTCATTAAGTCAGGAAAGCCCGTTTGATCAGGCTCTGATCAAAATCTAGTTAGACTTTGTTCTCGTCTATTGACATCACAAATACGTACTACTATGCTCAACTTACATTCATGGCTCATTCATACCGTTATTCTAACTAAATTAACATTTTCAATTTGTACACTATGAACACAATTAAACATTAATAACCAGTTATTGATTTTGCTATTATTATAACTAGTTTTACATTGCCAGTTGATGCAACAGGAATAACATTTAAGGAGAGAAACTCTAAAATGTTGAAATAAAATATATTAAAACTAATTAGACTTTGTTCTCGTCTATTAACATCACAAATACGTACTACTATGCTAAACTTACATTCATGGCTTATTCATACTGTTATTTTAACTATATTAACAGTTTTAATTTGTACACTATGAACACAATTAAACATTTATAACCAGTTATCGATTTTATTATTATTATAACTAGTTTTACATTGCCAGTTGATGCAATAGGAATAACATTTAAGGAGAGAAACTCTAAAATGTTGAAATAAAACATTTTAAAACCAATTAGACTTTGTTCTCGTCTATTAACATCACAAATACGTACTATTATGCTGAACTTACATTTATAGTTTTACAAGGAAACAGTATCCATACTTTATTTTTTACATTTTCAATTGAGGCAATATAACTGCAAATAGTCACACTTGTTTTTGTCTTTTGTCTATCAGCATCACACATTAACATAGCTAATCTATACTATTAGCTTAACACAGATATAAAGTAGGTTTATTGAATCTGCTATTTCAGCCATTTTAAAATTCCCATATTAGTACAATACAAATGCAATTACAAATTAAATTGCTACATTGAAAGTACAATAATGGCTTAAAAAGAAAACATGACAGTTTACTTGTCAATTGATTTAACATGAATGTACATGAACAGCTTTGATGTTGTCCAACATTATCAACCATTTCTCCCAGTTGATTGATTTTACTATCTGGTAACTGTAAAACACTTTTAACAAATATGTGTTTGTATACATCTTTTTTTTTTAATTGAAGTATTTCAACTTATTACTCAATTTAAAAAAAAGTAACTTTTTTTTAATAAGTAGGATGTTTGCATCTTGTAATCTAAATAGCGTTTTCTAAGTTGAGTTTCAAAAGCCTGAATTCTTTTAAATAATGACTATGTGATACCTACCAGCAGTATCTATGGTGACAATGAACAGTCAATTTGATGTAGTTTACCTTAGTGCCTACATTACCTTCCAGTTTTAAAACCCTAATCCCTGTATTGCCAAACAGTCCATCAAGGTTTCAGAACCAGGTCACCCATAGCCAGTATTTAAAGCCTTTGAAATAACAACTCAGAAACCAAAAATCATCATAAACAACAACAACAATTTAAACATGGCGCAAGCTTTGCGTAAGTTAATGTTTAACTAAATTAATATATACTCTATGTGCTTTGCTTTGTAATAAAAACGTATAAAAATACACTTCGAGTGTTTGTCATGGTTCCTTTTTTCCTATTTCATAGTGTGTCTTATTTGTATTTTAGTAATACAAAGAAACAACACAGTGTTAATTATACTGTTATTTTAACTATATTAACATTTTCAATTTGTACACTATGAATACAATTAAACATTAATAACCAGTTATTGATTTTGTTATTGTTAATAACTAGTTTTACATTGCCAGTTGATGCAATAGGAATAACATTTAAGGAGAGAAACTCTAAAATGTTGAAATAAAATATATTAAAACTAATTAGACTCTGTTCTCGTCTATTAACATCACAAATACGTACTACTGTGCTCAACTTACATTCATGGCCCATTCATAATGTTAAATTTTAACTATATTAACATTTTCAATTTGTACACTATGAACACAATTAAACATTAATAACCAGTTATCGATTTTGTTATTATTATAACTAGTTTTACATTGCAAGTTGATGCAATAGGAATAACATTTAAGGCGAGAAACTCTAAAATGTTGAAATAAAACATATTAAAACTAATTAGACTTTGTTCTCGTCTATTAACATCACAAATACGTACTACTATGCTGAACTTACATTAATGGCTTTACAAGGAAACAGTATCCATACTTTATTTTTTACATTTTCAATTGAGGCAATATAACTGCAAATAGTCACACTTGTTTTTGTCTTTTGTCTATCAGCATCACACATTAACATAGCTAACTTATAATATTAGCTTAACAAAGATATAAAGTAGGTTTATTAAA
Source organism: Cyrtodaria siliqua (assembly GCA_037043455.1). Classification (NCBI taxonomy): domain Eukaryota; kingdom Metazoa; phylum Mollusca; class Bivalvia; order Adapedonta; family Hiatellidae; genus Cyrtodaria; species Cyrtodaria siliqua. Next base: position 133,215 of record JAWPHD010002257.1, read on the forward strand.
TCTGCTACTTCAACCATTTTAAATTCTCATATTTGTACAATACAAATGCAATTACAAATTAAACTGCTACATTGAAAGTACAATAATGGCTTCAAAAGAAAACATGACAGTTTACTCTTTCTGTTATTATAACTATTTGAACATGGACAATTGATTTAACATGAATGTATATGAACAGCTTTGATTTTGTCCAACATTATCAACCATTTCTCACAGTTGATTGATTTTACTATCTGGTAACTGTAAAACACTTTAAACAAATATTTGTTTGTATACATCTTTTTTTTTAATTGAAGTATTTCAACTTATTACTCAATTCAGAAAAAGTAACTTTTATTTAATAAGAAGATGTTTGCATCTTGTAATCTAAATAGCGTTTTCTAAGTTGAGTTTCAAAAGCCTGAATTCGTTTAAATAATGACTATGTGATAACTACCAGCAGTATCTATGGTGACAATAAACAGTTAATTTGATGTAGTTTACCTTAGTGCCTACATTACCTTCCAGTTTTAAAACCCTAATCCCTGTATTGCCAAACAGTCCATCAAGGTTTTAGAACCAGGTCACCCATAGCCAGTATTTAAAGCCTTTGAAATAACAACTCAGAAACAAAAAATCATCATAAACAACAACAACAACAATTTAAACATGGCGCAAGCTTTGCGTAAGTAAATGTTTAACTAAATAAATATATATTCTATGTGCTTTGCTTTCTAATAAAAACGTATAAAAATACACTTCGAGTGTTTGTCATGGTTCCTTTTTACCTCTTTCATGCTGTGTCTTATTTGTATTTTAGTAATACAAAGAAACAACACAGTGTTATTCATACTGTTATTTTAACTATATTAACATTTTCAATTTGTACACTATGAACATAGTTAAATATTAATAACCAGTTATTGATTTTGTTTTTATTATAACAAGTTTTACATTGCCAGTTGATGCAATAGGAATAACATTTAAGGAGAGAAACTCTTAAATGTTAAAATAAAACATATTAAAACTAATTAGACTTTGTTCTCGTCTATTGACATCACAAATACGTACTACTATGCTCAACTTACATTCATGGCTCATCCATACTGTTATTTTAACTATATTAACATTTTCAATTTGTACACTATGAACACAATTAAACATTAATAACCAGTTATCGATTTTGTTATTATTATAACTAGTTTAAATTGTCAGTTGATGCAATAGGAATAACATTTAAGGAGAGAAACTCTTAAATGTTGAAATAAAACATATTAAAACTAATTAGACTTTGTTCTCGTCTATTAACATCACAAATACGTACTACTATGCTGAACTTACATTAATGGCTTTACAAGGAAACAGTATCCATACTTTATTTTTTTACATTTTCAATTGAGACAATATAAATGCAAATAGTCACACTTGTTTTTTGTCTTTTGTCTATCAGCATCACACATTAACATAGCTAATTTATAGAATTAGCTTAACAAAGATATAAAGTAGGTTTATTAAATCTGCTACTACAACCATTTTAAAATTCTCATATTTCTACAATACAAATGCAATTACAAATTAAATTGCTACACTGAAAGTACAATAATGGCTTAAAAAGAAAACATGACAGTTTACTCTTTCTATTATTATAACTATTTGAACATGGACAATTGATTTAACATGAATGTATATGAACAGCTTTGATTTTGTCCAACATTATCAACCATTTCTATCAGTTGATTGATTTTACTTTCTGGTAACTGTAAAACACTTTCAACAAATATTTGTTTGTATACATCTTTTTTTTTAATTGAAGTATTTCAACTTATTACTCAATTTAGAAAAAGTAACTTTTATTTAATAAGAAGGATGTTTGCATCTTGTAATCTAAATAGCGTTTTCTAAGTTGAGTTTCCAAAGCCTGAATTCGTTTAAATAATGACTATGTGATAACTACCAGCAGTATCTATGGTGACAATGAACAGTCAATTTGATGTAGTTTACCTTAGTGCCTACATTACCTTCCAGTTTTAAAACCCTAATCCCTGTATTGCCAAACAGTCCATCAAGGTTTTAGAACCAGGTCACCCATAGCCAATATTTAAAGCCTTTGAAATAACAACTCAGAAACAAAAAATCATCATAAACAACAACAACAACAATTTAAACATGGCGCAAGCTTTGCGTAAGTAAATGTTTAACTAAATAAATATATATTCTATGTGCTTTGCTTTCTAATAAAAACGTATAAAAATACACTTCGAGTGTTTGTCATGGTTCCTTTTTACCTCTTTCATGCTGTGTCTTATTTGTATTTTAGTAATATAAAGAAACAACACAGTGTTATTCATACTGTTATTTTAACTATATTAACATTTTCAATTTGTACACTATGAACATAGTTAAATATTAATAACCAGTTATTGATTTTGTTTTTATTATAACAAGTTTTACATTGCCAGTTGATGCAATAGGAATAACATTTAAGGAGAGAAACTCTTAAATGTTAAAATAAAACATATTAAAACTAATTAGACTTTGTTCTCGTCTATTAACATCACAAATACGTACTACTATGCTCAACTTACATTCATGGCTCATTCATACTGTTATTTTAACTATATTAACATTTTCAATTTGTACACTATGAACACAATTAAACATTAATAACCAGTTATCGATTTTGTTATTATTATAACTAGTTTAAATTGTCAGTTGATGCAATAGGAATAACATTTAAGGAGAGAAACTCTTAAATGTTGAAATAAAACATATTAAAACTAATTAGACTTTGTTCTCGTCTATTAACATCACAAATACGTACTACTATGCTGAACTTACATTAATGGCTTTACAAGGAAACAGTATCCATACTTTATTTTTTTACATTTTCAATTGAGGCAATATAAATTCAAATAGTCACACTTGTTTTTGTCTTTTGTCTATCAGCATCACACATTAACATAGCTAATTTATAGAATTAGCTTAACAAAGATATAAAGTAGGTTTATTAAATCTGCTACTACAACCATTTTAAAATTCTCATATTTCTACAATACAAATGCAATTACAAATTAAATTGCTACACTGAAAGTACAATAATGGCTTAAAAAGAAAACATGACAGTTTACTCTTTCTATTATTATAACTATTTGAACATGGACAATTGATTTAACATGAATGTATATGAACAGCTTTGATTTTGTCCAACATTATCAACCATTTCTATCAGTTGATTGATTTTACTTTCTGGTAACTGTAAAACACTTTCAACAAATATTTGTTTGTATACATCTTTTTTTTTAATTGAAGTATTTCAACTTATTACTCAATTTAGAAAAAGTAACTTTTATTTAATAAGAAGGATGTTTGCATCTTGTAATCTAAATAGCGTTTTCTAAGTTGAGTTTCAAAAGCCTGAATTCGTTTAAATAATGACTATGTGATATCTACCAGCAGTATCTATGGTGACAATAAACAGTCAATTTGATGTAGTTTACCTTAGTGCCTACATTACCTTCCAGTTTTAAAACCCTAATCCCTGTATTGCCAAACAGTCCATCAAGGTTTTAGAACCAGGTCACCCATAGCCAATATTTAAAGCCTTTGTAATGACAACTCAGAAACAAAAAATCATCATGAACAACAACAACAATTTAAACATGACGCAAGCTTTAAGTAAGTAAATGTTTAACTAAATAAATATATATTATATGTGCTTTGTAATAAAAACGTATAAAAATACCCCTCGAGTCTTTGTCATGGTTCCTTTTTCCTATTTCATGCTGTGTCTTATTTGTGTCTTATTTGTATTTTAGTAATACAAAGAAACAACATAATCACACATTAACATAGCTAACTTAGACTATTAGCTTTTCAAAGACATAAAGTAGGTTTATTGAATCTGCTATTTTAACCATTTTAAAAATCTCATTTTTGTACAATACAAATGCAATTACAAGTTAAATTGCTATATTGAAAGTACAAAAATTGCCAATTGATTTAACATGAATGTATATGAACAGCTTTGATGTTGTCCAACATTATCAACCATTTTCCCAGTCGATTGATTTTACTATCTGGTAACTGTAAAACTTATTAAACCTAATTAGACTTTGTTCTCGTCTATTAACATCACAAACACGTACTACTATGTTGAACTTACATTAATGACTTTACAAGGAAATAGTATCCATACTTTAGTTTTACATTTTCAACTGAGGCAATATAAATGCAAATAATCACACTCGTTTTTGTCTTTTGTCTATCAGCATCACACATTAACATAGCTAACTTAGACTATTAGCTTAACAAAGATATAAAGTAGGTAAACTGAATCTGCTATTTTAACCATTTTACAATTCTCATACATGTACAATATAAATGCAATTACAAATTAAATTGCTACATTAAAAGTATAAAAATGGCTTAAAAAGAAAACATGACAGTTTACTCTTTCTGTTATTATAACTATTTGAACATTGTCAATTAATTTAATTTGATTTATTTTATTATCTGGTAACTGTAAAACACTCTCAACAAATATTTGTTTCTATACATCTTTTGTTTTTAATTGAAGTATTTCAACTTATTAAACCATTTAAAAAAGTAACTTTTATTTAAGAAGAAGGATGTTTGCATCTTGTAATCTAAATAGCGTTTTTATAAGTTGAGTTTTAAAAGCCTGAATTCGTTTATAACCTTTGAAATAACAACTCAGAAACAAAAGATGATCATAAACAATAACAACAGCAATTTAAACAGGGCGCAATCTTTGCGTAGCAACTGTAATAAATATATATTCTATTTGGTTTATAATAAAAACGTATAACAAATACATTATCTAAAACCTTTCGAGTCTTTGTCATGGTTCCTTTTTTTTCCTATTTCATGTTGTGTCTTATTTGTGTCTTATTTGTATTATAGTAATACAAAGAAACAACACAGTTTTATTCAAACTGTTATTTTAACTATTTTAACATGTTCAATGTGTATACTATGGACGCAATTAAACATCAAGGTTTACATTGCCAGTTGTCACTTGATACAATATGAATAACATTTAAGTGGAGAAACTATTGTCGAGCAGCATCAACTAGGACTCAAGCTACTTGACTTACAATATAAGCTAATGTACTAGCAAAAGTGTCGTTTTACGGAATCAACATATGTTTATTCATACTGTTATTACAACAATTGTAACATTTTCAATTGCATCAATATGAATGTAATCATTTTGTTCAGCATTATCACATATAAATTTAGCTATTGGACGTAGACTATTAGCTCTTGGACTTATAAATATGAACTTATAAGGCTAACTGGATCAAGACAACTATTTAACATCGTCAACTGATGCCACATGAATGGCATTAGACGTCTTCGTTTTTGTCTATCAGCATCATATACATGATATATAAATATAGCTATTGTATGTACAATATTGGTCATTAAACTAACACTATTGTATTTACAAGAAATCAACATAGATTTGTTAATACTTTATTATAACCAATTTAACGTTTTCTATTAGCATTATGAATGCAATTGTTTTGTCCAGCAACATCACATATAAATAAGGCTATTGGACTTACAATATTAGCTATTTTACTCGCAATATTAACTTAAAAGGCAAACAGCATCAAAACAACTATTTAACAGTGTCAACTGCTAATAAGAATGTGGAATTAAAGATCTTTGTTTTGTCTATCAGAAACACATTAATACAGTATCTTATATGTATTTACACTAACACATTATCAAATGTCTAAATATGATTAATTGACATATTTATTCAAGTCTAGCGACACTAATGAGCTAGGAAAACAGCAACTTTATATTTACAAGATGTTATGCTATTATGAAATCAATTTAAAAATTGTCAATTAAAACAATATGAATGTTATTCACAGTCGTCATTCAAGACCAGCAATGGCACATTTATATATTGCTAAACACAATTTACACTACTGAGCTAAGAACATTGCATATGTTTGTTATTACAAAATGTTATGCTGTTTTGAAATCATTTGTCAACAGAAGCAATAATGAAGAGATGCTATTCAACATCATAATTGAGGTCTAGCAACAACACAAATAAATATTGCCTGACAGGTTTTCCAATATTGACTTCACAAGTGTTACTTACGGCATGTAATTCAACATATTTAGTCTAGACTTGCAAAGACACAACTAACTAAGTATTGCTACACAGAATATCCTGTGCTGACTTAAAGGGACACACCGCAATCTTACAATAGTTATCAAGCATCCCAATTAGCAATGGCAGTTATTAATTTCCTATCATTTTGACTACAACTGAATTACATATATGTAAACAAAATGTAATATATGTGGAGTTATTCCAACTCAGTTTTTAATCGATTACTGGCGAAATGTAACCAACAATAAGCAATATGCAACCTTGCAGTACACATTTTATAATGTATTGTGCTATCATTTAATTTATGCAATATGAATTGAATATAATGTCAAGTCTAGCAACTACAAGAATAAATATTGTTAGACAGAATTTATAATATTGACTTAAGAAACAGCAGTTTTAATACATAAGATGTTATGCTGGTGTGGGATCATTTTAGCGTTGTCCAATGATGATGCATGTATTCAAAAAACAGTTTCATAGAGTAGCAACAACACTATCGGTCTAGTTTACATTACTGAATGACGAAAACGGCATGTTTCTTTTATTTAAAAGAAGTCATGCTATTATGTAATCATTTGCATTGTCAACTGATGCAATATGAATGTGATTAACTATTATACTTATTTGAACAGGGTCTAGCAGCTATAATATGATATATTGATGAATGGAATTTACAAGGCTGAGCTGAGATAACAGCATGTTAACTGACAAGAAACTTTGCTTTTATAAAACCATGTTAGCATTTTCAAATGATGCATTTATATGATGAATGTTATTCAATATATTTATTCAAGTCTAGTAACATAAATTCAATATGGCTGGTCCAGTGCTGAGTTTAGTAGACAACTGTTTAATTCATAAGAAGTTTTTTGAATAATTTAACATTTAGTCTAGCAATTGATTTAATATGAATGTTATTCAACATCTTTATTCTAGTCTAATGTTACAACATTAAGTTTAAGACATCAGCATGTTTGTATCATATCATTATGACATAACCGTTTGTCCACTGAAGTCTGGGTCTATGTTCAGAGTTAAACAACAAACAGCCAACTAAAGAAGTGTATATGTTTACATATATGATTGGGCTGTATGACCTCATGGCATGTTTACATATATGATTTGGCTGTTTGACCTCATGGCTTCAGCTTTTTGTGAGTCGGATGACATGTATGACGTCATGGTTTCAACGCACAATCAAACAGTGTTCATTATATATGTAAGAATGTATATTGTAATACATATAAAAATGATTCGTATTTAATATCCCGTTATGTAACCGTGTGTGTCGTTGCGACAAGGGACATTTGTTCAGTGTACTATTATTTCCAATTGAAATGCGTCTCATTTGCTTGAAGTATTACAATATACCGTATATTTGCCAATAGTAACGTTTAAACAAGGAGACTCGTAATTAATAGCACATTATGTAATCTTTTGTTTTTCGTTTCGACAAGGGACACGTGGTATTATGATAACTAAAATATATATATATTTTTTCCGTTTGCTATTTATGACTTGAATTATCTTTTTGTATGTGTTATATGTGATTTGTAAATATTCTGACTGTATTTCGAATAGTTAAAGTACACATTTCTTTAAGTTACATGTGTTGTATGTATGCCAGTTTTATGTTGAGTTGTACATATTTTGATTTCATTTTGACTGTACTGTGTACAAGGTGTATGTATACTCTTCTACGCTTGGAGGAAATAAATATAAACTACTTTTACTTGGACAAATATTTGAGGGATGAGAGAGGGGTGATATACACATAAGGGAAATATCTGAGAAACATTTGGGACCCGAAACACTCTACAAGATGTGAAAACCATTGCGGCGGATTGAAATGTTCGAAAACATCGTGTCGGAAGAGACAAATAACTTAAAAAATAGAAAATAACGAGAATCATTGAGTGGGAAATGATTACCATATAACTATTTGAGGTATATATTGACGACAGTGATAGGGACTTGATAAAGACAATAGTTGAGTGGAAGTGATCAAACTTGGCAGATTTATTTAACAAACATCGTGTAGAAAGTGACTTAATGGACGTTAATCGATTAACAGCGCCTGTGGTGGGACGTGGTTAACACCTGGTAGAAAAATCGTACAAGTGTTAAATACTTGATGAAAATATTGTCATAGAAATGTGGAAATATTTGGCAGAAATATTTGAAAAGCAAATTGGTACCCATTTTCGAGAACAAGTGTTTGAGAAATGATACATACTGTACAGTAATATTTGAGAAACAACATGTGATATGTATAATCACTTCATGGAAATATTCGAGAAACGTGTGTTGAAAGCTTGATGAAAATATTCAAGATTTAAGAAATATCTTTCAGAAAGTGAAAAATTACTTGGTGGAAATATTCGAGAAACGCAGAGGAAGTGATAAACACTTGGTGCAAATATTCGAGGAACACAGAGGAAGTCATGAACACTTGATCGAAATATTCGTGAAACATTGAGTAGGAAGTGATAAAAACTTTGTGAAATATTCCAGAAACATTGAGTAGGAAATGATAAACACCTGTTGGAAATATTCGAGAAACACAGAGAAAGTGATAAACTGTTGATGGAAATATTCGAGAAACATCGAGTAGGAAGTGATAAATATTTGATGGCCATGTCTGAGAAATATCGCATAGAAAGTGATCAAATCACGGTGGACATACCTGAGAAATATTATTTGGGATCCAATAAACGAGTGGTAGAAATATTCGAGAAACATTAAATGAGAAGTGATAAGGTTTTTCGAAAAAATCGAGAAAACCCATGCGAGATGTAATATTAACTCGAGAAACATCGCGTAGGAAATGATAAACACTTGGTGGAAATATTCGAGAAACACTGAGTAAGTCATAATAATAATAAGTCATGATGGAAATATTCGAAAATCACTGAGAAAGTGATGGACACTCGATCAAAATATTCGAGAAACATCGAGTCGGAAGTGATATACACTTGGTAGAAATGTTCGAGAAACACAGAGGAAATGATAAACTGTTGATGGAAATATTGGAGAAACATTCAGCAGGAAGTGATAAACACTAGGTGGAAATATTCGAGAAACACTGAGTAAGTCATAATAATAATAAGTCATGATGGAAATATTCGAAAATCACTGAGAAAGTGATGGACACTCGATCAAAATATTCGAGAAACATCGAGTCGGAAGTGATATACACTTGGTAGAAATGTTCGAGAAACACAGAGGAAGTGATAAACACTTGGTGGAAATATTCGAGAAACACTGAGTAAGTCATAATAATAATAAGTCATGATGGAAATATTCGAAAATCACTGAGAAAGTGATGGACACTCGATCAAAATATTCGAGAAACATCGAGTCGGAAGTGATATACACTTGGTAGAAATGTTCGAGAAACACAGAGGAAATGATAAACTGTTGATGGAAATATTGGAGAAACATTCAGCAGGAAGTGATAAACACTAGGTGGAAATATTCGAAAAGCATCGAGTAGGAAGTGATAAAAACTTGGTACAAATATTCGAGAAAAGCAGAGGAAGTGATAAACACTTGGTGGAAATATTCAAGAAACACAGAGAAAGTGATAAACACATAATCGAAATATCCGAAAAACATTGAGTAGGAAGTGATAAACACATGGTATAAATATTCGAGAAACATCGAGTAGGAAGTGATAAATAATTGATCGAAATATCCGAGAAACGCAGAGGAATTGATAAACACTTGGTGGAAATATTCAAGAAACACAGAGAAAATGATAAACACATGATCGAAATATTCGAGAAACATTGAGTAGGAAGTGATAAACACTTGGTGGAAATATTCGAGAAACATCGAGTAGGAAGTGATAAACACTTGATCGAAATATTCAAGAAACACTGAGATGGAAGTGATAAACACTTGGTGGACATATTCGAGAAATATTGAGCAGGAAGTGATACACACTAGGTGTAAATATCGAAAAAGATCGAGTAGAAAGTGATAAAAACTTGGTGGAAATATTCAAGAAACACAGATGAAGTGATAAACAGTTGATAGAAATATTCGAGAAGCATCGAGTAGAAAGTGATAAACATTTGATAGCCATACCTTAGAGATATCATGTGGGAAGTGATAAAATCGAGTAGGAAGTGATAAGCGCTTGGTGGAAATATGCGAAAAACATCAAGTAGGATGTGAAAGAAACATTAAATGGGAAGAGTTAATGCTTGTCGAAATAATCGAAAAAAACCATGCGAGATGTGATAATAACTTGAAGGAAATACTCGAGAAACATTGCGTAAGGAGTAATAAACATTTGGTGAAAATATTCGAGAAACATCGAGTACGAAGTGATAAACGCTTGGTGGAAATATTAAAGAAACACAGAGAAAGTGATAAAAACATTATCGAAATATTTGAGAAACATTGAATAGAAAGTGATAAACACATGGTGGAAATATTCGAGAAACATCGAGTAGGAAGTGATAAACACTTGATCGAAATATTCGAGAAACGCAGAGGAAGTGATAAACACTTGGTGGAAATATTCAAGAAACACAGAGAAAGTGATAAACACATGATCGAAATATTCGAGAAACACCGAATAGGAAGTGATAAACACATGGTGGAAACTTTCGAGAAACATCGAGTAGGAAGTGATGAACACTCGATCGAAATATTCGAGAAACGCAGAGGAAGTGATAAACACTTGGTGGAAATATTCAAGAAACACAGAGAAAGTGATAAACACATGATCGAAATATCAGAAAAATATTTGAGTAGGAAGTGATAGACACTCGATGGAAATATTCGAGAAACACTGAGTAGGATGTGATAAACACTTGGTGGAAATATTCGAGAAATATTGAGCAGGAAGTGAAAAACACAAGGTGTAACTATTCGAAAAAGATCGAGTAGGAAGTGATAAAAACTTGGTGGAATTATTCGAGAAACACAGAGGAAGTCATAGACAATTGATGGAAATATTCGAGAAAAAGAAAAAAGTGATAAAAATGTGACTGAAATATTTGCGAAATATCGAGTAGGAAGTGATAAACACTTGGTATAAAAATTCGAGAAAAACAGAGGAAGTGATAAACTGCTGATGGCAATATTCGGGAAACATCGAGTAGGAAGTGATAAACGCTTGGTGGAAATATTCGAGAAACATCGAGTAGAAAGTGATAAACACTTAGTGGAAATTCGAGAAATACAGAGCAAGTCATAAATAATTGATAGAAATATTCGAGAAGCACAGAAAAAGTGATAAAATCTTGATCAACATATTCGAGAAACATCGAGTAGGAAGTATAGGCGCTTGGTGGAAATATGCGAGAAACATCGAGTAGGAAGTGATAGACCCTTGGTGGAAATATTCGAGAAATATAGAGGAAGTCATAAACACTTGATGGACATATTCGAGAACAACAGAGGAAGTCATATACAATTAATGGAAATATTCCAGAAGCACAGAGAAAGTGATAAACATGTGATTGAAATATTTGAGAAATATCGAGTAAGAAGTGATAAACACTGGGTGTAAATATTCGAGAAACATCGACTAGAAAGTGATGAACACTTGATGAAATATTCGAAAAACATCGAGTAGGAAGTGATATAGCTTGGTGTAAATATTTGAGAAAACTAAAGAAGAGATAAACTGCTGATGGAAATATATGAGAAACATCGAGAAGGAAGCGATAAACACTTGGTGGAAATATTCGAGAAACATCGAGTCGGAAGTGATAAACATTTTTTGAAAATATTCGAGAAACACAGAGGAAGTGATAAACTTTCGATGGAAATATTCGAGAAACACTGAGTAGGAAGTGATAGACATTTGATGGCCATATCTCAGAAGTATCATGTGGGAAGTGATAAAATCATGATGGCCATATCTGAGAAATATTGTTAGGGCTCTAATAAACAAGTTGTAGAAATATTCGAGAAACATTCAATCAGAAGTGATAACGCTTGTCGAAAAAATCCAGAAAGGCATATGTGATAATAACTTGAAGGAAATACTTGAGAAACATCGCGTAGGAAGTCATAAATGTTTGGTTGAAATATTTGAGAAATACAGAGTAAGTGATAAACACTTGATCAACATATTTAAGAAAAAATGAGTAGGAAGTGATAAACACTTGGTTGGAATATTCGAGAAACATCGAGTATGAAGTGATAAACACTTGATCGAAATAATCGAGAAACACTGAGCAGGAAGTGATAAACACTAGGTGGAAATATTCGAAAAGCATCGAGTAGAAAGTAATAAACACTTGTCGAAACATTCGTGAAACAATGAGTAGGAAGTGATCAACACTTGGTGGAAATATTCGAGAAATATCGAGTAGGAAGTGATCAGCCCTTGGTGGAAATATGCGAGATACATCGAATAGGAAGTGAATAACACTTGGTGGAAATACTCGTGTAACACAAGGTAGTGATATACAGTTGAAGGAAATATTCAAGAAAAATCGAGTAGGACGTGATACAATATATCTGAGAAATATCATGTGGGAAGGGATTAAATCATGGTGACATACCTGAGAAATATTATTCTTGATCGAATAAACAAGTTGTAGAATTATTCGAGAAACATTAAATGGCAAGTGATAATGCTTGTCGAAATAATAGAGAAAACCCATGCGAGATGTGATAATAACTTGAAGGAAATACTCGAGAAACATCTAAAAGGAAGTGATAAACACTTGGTGGAAATATTCGAGAGAAACACTGAGAAAGTCATCAACACTTGATGGAAATATTTGAGAAACACAGAGAAAGTGATAAACACTTGATCGAAATAGGTGAGATACGTTGAGTAGGAAGTGATAAACACGTGGTGAAATATTCGATAAACATTGAAAAGGAAGTGATAAATACCTGGTGGAAATATTCGAGAAACACATAGGAAGTGATAAATTGTTGATGGAAATATTCGAGAAACATCGAGTAGGAAATAATAAGTGCTTGGTGGATACATTCGAGAAACATAGAATAGGAAATGATAAACACTTGGTGGAAACATTCGAGAAACGCAGAGGAAGTGATAACCACTTGGTGGAAATATTCGAGGAACACAGAGGAAGTAATGAACACTTGATAGAAATATTTAAGAAACACAGAGAAAGTGATAAACATTTGATCGAAATATTCGAGAAACATTGAGTAGGAAGTGATAAAACACTTGGTGGAAATATTCGAGAAACATCGAGTAGGAAGTGATAAACAATTGACCCTAAATATTCGTGAAAGAATTAGTAGGAAGTGATAAACACTTGGTGGAAATATTCGAGAAACATTGAGCCGGCAATGATAAACACTAGGTGAAAATATTCGAAAAAGATCGAGTAGGAAGTGATAAAATCTTGGTGGAAATATTCGAGAAACACAGAGGGAGTCATAGACAATTAGTGGAAATATTCGAGAAGCAGAGGAAAAGTGGTAAACATTTAATTAAAATATTTGCGAAATATCGAGTAGGAAGTGATAAACACTGAGGAAGTGATAAAATGCTGATGAAAATATTCGGGAAACATCGAGTAAGAAGTGATAAACGGTTGGTGGAAATATTCGAGAAACACAGAGCAAGTCATAAACACTTGATGGAAATATTTGAGATGCACAGAGAAAGTGATAAACACTTGATCAAGATATTCGAGGAACATCGAGTAGGAAGTGATAACCACTTGATGGAAATATTCGAGAAACATCGAGTAGGAAGTCATAAACGATTAGTGGAAATATGCGAGAAACATCGAATTGGAAGTGATAGACATTTGATGGAAATATTCAAGAAACACGGAGGAAGAGATCAACTGTTGATGGAAATATTCGAGAAACATCGATTGGGAATTGATAAACATTTGATAGCCATATCTGATAAATATAATGTGATAAGAGATAAAATCATGGTTACATATCTCAGAAATATTATTTATGATCTAGTAAACAAGTAGTAGAAATATTCGAGAAACATTAAATGGGAAGAGTTAATGCTTGTCGAAATAATCGAGAAAACCCATGCGAGATGTGATAATAACTTGAAGGAAATACTCGAGAAAAATCGTGTAGGGAGTGATAAACATTTGGTGGAAATATTCGAGAAACATCGAGTAGGGAAGTGATAATCTCTTGGATGATACATTCGAGAAACATCGAGTAGAAAGTGAGAAACAATTGGTGGAAATATTCGAGAAATACAGAGGAAGTCATAAACACTTGAAATTCGAGAAATACAGAGCAAGTCATAAACAATTGATGGAAATATTCGAGAAGCACAGAAAAAGTGATAAAAACTTCATCAACATATTAGAGGAACATCGAGTAGGAAGTGATAACTACTTGATGGAAATATTCGAGAAACATCGAGTAGGAAGTGATAGGCGCTTGGTGGAAATATGCGAGAAACATCGAGTAGGAAGTGATAGACACTTGGTGGAAATAATCGAGAAATATAGAGGAAGTCATAAACACTTGATGGACATATTCAAGAACACCAGAGGATGTCATATACAATTAATGGAAATATTCGAGAAGCACAGAGAAAGTGATAAACATGTGATTGAAATATTTGAGAAATATCGAGTAGGAAGTGATAAACACTGGGTGTAAATATTCGAGAAACATCGACTAGAAAGTGATATAGCTTGGTGTAAATATTTGAGAAAACTGAAGAAGTGATAAACTGCTGATGGAAATATATGAGAAACATCGAGAAGGAAGCGATAAACACTTGGTGGAAATATTCGAGAAACATCGAGTCGGAAGTGATAAACATTTTTTGAAAATATTCGAGAAACACAGAGGAAGTGATAAACTGTCGATGGAAATATTAGTGAAACACTGAGTAGGAAGTGATAGATATTTGATGGCCATATCTCAGAAGTATCATGTGGGAAGTGATAAAATCATGATGGCCATAACTGAGAAATATTGTTAGGGCTCTAATAAACAAGTTGTAGAACTATTCGAAAACACTAAATTAGAAGTGATAACGCTTGTCGAAAAAATCCAGAAAAGGCATATGTGATAATAACTTGAAGGAAATACTTGAGAAACATCGCGTAGGAAGTCATAAATGTTTGGTTGAAATATTTGAGAAATACAGAGTAAGTGATTTATGATCTAGTAAACAAGTAGTAGAAATATTCGAGAAACATTAAATGGGAAGAGTTAATGCTTGTCAAAATAATCGAGAAAACCCATGCGAGATGTGATAATAACTTGAAGGAAATACTCGAGAAAATTCGTGTAGGGAGTGATAAACATTTGGTTGAAATATTCGAGAAACATAGAGTAGGAAGTGATAAGCTCTTGATGGATATATTCGAGAAACATCGTAAACACTTGATGGAAAGATTCGAGAAGCACAGAGAAAGTGATAAACACTTGGTGTAAATATTCAAGAAACATCGACTAGTAAGTGATAAACACTTGATGAAATATTCGAAACACTTCGAGTAGGAAGTGATATACACTTGGTGTCAATATTTGAGAAACACAGAAGAAGTGATAAACTGCTGATGGAAATATTTAAGAAACATCGAGAAGGAAGCGATAAACGCTTGGTGGAAATATTCGAGAAACATCGCGTAGGAAGTGATAAACACTTGGTGGAAATATTCGAGAAACACAGAGGAAGTGATAAACACTTGATGAAAATAGTCGAGAAGCACAGAGAAATTGATAAACACTTGGATCAACAAATTCGAGGGAAACGAGTAGAAAGTAATAACTACTTGATGGAAATAGTCGAGAAACATCGAGTAGGAAGTGATAAATACCTCGTAAAATATTCGAAAAAGTTCGAGTTGGAAGTGATGAACACTTGGCGGAAATATTCGAGAAAGACAGAGGAGTTGACGAACTGCTGATGGAAATATTCGAGGAACATCGAGTAGGAAGTTTGAAAAATGTTATCAAAAATATTTGAAAATTATTCGACTTGGAAGTGATAAATACTTGGTTGAAATATTCGAGAAACACGGAGGAAGTGATAAACCGTTGATGGAAATATTCGAGAAGCTTCGAGTAGGAAGTGATAAACATTTGATCAAAATATTTAAAAGAAAGTCGAGATGGAAGTGATAAACACTTGGTGGCAATATTCGAGAAACGCAGAGGAAGTGATCAACTGTTCATGGAAATATTCGAGAAACATCGAGTAGGAAGTGATAAACATTTGATGACCATATTTGAGAAATATCATGTGGGAGGTGATACAGTCATGGTGACATATCCGAGAAATATTATTTGGGAGCTAATAAACAAGCTGTAGAAATATTCGAGAAACATTAAACGGAAAGTGATGATGCTTGTCGAAAAAATCGAGAAAATCCATGTGAGATGTGATTATAACTTGAAGGAAATATTCGAGAAACATCGCGTAGGAAGTGATAAACATTTGTTAGAAATTTTCGAGAAACATCGAGTAGGAAGTGAGAATCACTTGATGAACATATTCGAGAAGCACAGAGAAAGTGATAAACACTTGATCGAAATATTCGAGAAACATCGGATAGGAAGTGACAAACACTTGGTGGAAATATTCGAGAAACTTTAAGTAGGAAGTGATAAACACTTGGTGGAAATATTCGAGAAACAATGAGAAAGTCATCAACACTTGATGGAAATATTTGAGAAACACAGAGAATGTGATAAACACTTGATCGAAATATTCGCGATACGTTGAGTAGGAAGTGATAAACGCTTGGTGAAATATTCGAGAAACATTGCGTAGGAAGTGATAAACACCTGGTGAAAATATTCGAGAAACACAGAGAAAGTGATAAATTGTTGATGGAAATATTCGAGAAACATCGAGTAGGAAGTGATAAGCGTTTGGTGAATATATTCGAGAAACACAGAATAGGAAATAAGAAACACTTGGTGGAAATATTCGAGAAAAACAGAGGAAGTCATAAATACTTGATGAACATATTCGAGAAACATCGCGTAGGAAGTGATAAACATTTGGTGGAAATATTCGAGAAACATCGAGTAGGAACTGATAAGCACTTGGTGGATATATTCGAGAAACATCGAGTAGGAAGTGAGAATCACTTGGTGGATATATTCGAGAAGCACAGAGAAAGTGATAAACACTTGATAGAAATATTCGAGAAACATCGGGTAGGAAGTGATAAACACTTGGTGGAAATATTCGAGAAACTTCGAGTAGGAAGTGATAAACACTTGGTGGAAATATTCGAGAAACAATGAGATAGTCATCAACACGTGATGGAAATATTTGAGAAACACAGAGAATGTGATAAACACTTGATCGAAATATTCGCGATATGTTGAGTAGGAAGTGATAAACGCTTGGTGAAATATTCGAGAAATATTGCGTAGGAAGTGATAAACACCTGGTGAAAATATTCGAGAAACACAGAGAAAGTGATAAACTGTTGATGGAAATATTCGAGAAACATCGAGTAGGAAGTGATTAGCGTTTGGTGAATATATTCGAGAAACACAGAATAGGAAATAAGAAACACTTGGTGGAAATATTCGAGAAAACAGAGGAAGTCATAAATACTTGATGAACATATTCGAGAAGCACAGATAAAGTGATAAACACTTGATCGAAATATTTGATAAACATCGAGTAGGAAGTGATAAACACTTGGTGGAAATATTCGAGAAACACAGAGGAAGTCATAAACACTTGATGGAATTATTTGGTTATCACAGAGAAAGTGATAAACACTTGATCGAAATATTCGAAAGACGTTGAATAGGAATTGATAAACACATGGTGAAATATTCGAGAAACATTGAGTAGGAAGAGATATACACCTGGTTGAAATATTCGGGAAACACGGAGGAAGTAATGAACTGTTGATGAAAATATTCGAGAAACATCGAGTAGGAAGTGATAAACAATTGATGGCCATGTCTGAGAAATATCGTGTAGGAAGTGATAAAACCATGGTGGACATATCTGAAAAATATTATTTGGGATCTAATAAACTATTTGTAGAAATATTCGAGAAGCATTAAATGAGAAGTGACAACGTTTGTTGAAAAAATCGAGAAAACCCATAGGAGATGTGATAATAACTTGGAGGAAATACTGGAGAAACCATCGCGTAGGAAGTTATAAGCATTTGGTGGAAATATTCGCGAAACATCGAGTAGGAAGTGATAAACGTTTGATGGAAATATTCGGGAAACATAGCGTAGGAAGTGATAAACATTTGGTGGAAATATTTGAGAAACATCGCGTAGGAAGTTATAAGCATTTGGTGGAAATATTCGCGAAACATCGAGTAGGAAGTGATAAACGTTTGATGGAAATATTCGGGAAACATAGCGTAGGAAGTGATAAACATTTGGTGGAAATATTCGAGAAACATCGAGTAGGAAGTGATAAACACTTGGTGGAAATATTTGAGAAACATCGAGTAGGAAGTGATAAACACTTGGTGAAATATTCGAGAAACGTCCAGTAGGAAGTGATAAACACTTTGTGGAAATATTCGAGAAACATAGAGGAAGTGATAAATTGTTGATAGAAATATTCGAGAAACATCGAGTAGGAAGTGATAAACATTTGATGGGCATGTCTGAGAAATATCATGTGGGAAGTGATAAATCATGTCGGACATATCTGAGAAATATTTTTTGGGATCAAATACACGAGTTGTAGAAATATTCGAGAAACATTAAATGAGAAGTTATAACGCTTGTCGAGAAAATCAAGAAAGCCCATACGAGATGTGATAATAACTTGATGAAAATACTCTAGAAAAAACGCGTAGGATGTGATAAACATTTGGTGGAAATATATGAGAAACATCGATTAAGAAGTGATAAACGTTTGATGGAAATCTTCGAAAACATCGAGTAGGAAGTGATAAACACTTGGTGGAAATATTCGAGAAACATAGAGGAAGTGATAAATTGTTGACGGAAATATTCGAGAAACATCGAGTTGGAAGTGATAAACATTTGATGGCCATATCTGAGAAATATCATGCGGGAAGTGATACAATATTGGTGATATATCTGAGAAATATTACTTATGATCTAATAAACAAGTTGCAGAAATATTCGAGAAGCATTAAATGGGAAGTAATAATGCTTGTCGAAATAATCGAGAAAACCCATGCGAGATGTGATAACTTGAAAACAAATACTCGAGAA
Organism: Cyrtodaria siliqua; assembly: GCA_037043455.1. NCBI lineage: Eukaryota > Metazoa > Mollusca > Bivalvia > Adapedonta > Hiatellidae > Cyrtodaria > Cyrtodaria siliqua. Next base: position 152,497 of record JAWPHD010002257.1, read on the forward strand.
ACATCGTGTTGTTAGTAATAAACTTGTGATGAAAATATTCGAGAAACCTCATCAGAGAAATGATAAAAGTCTGATGGAAATAGTTGATATAATATTTTAGAAGTAGTGTTGCAGTGATAAACAACTGATGGGGAAGTGAAAGCAATTATGAAATAATTGTAAAATATTAGATAAAGATTTTTTATTTTGTGTGGAAAAATATGTTTCTAAATGATAAACGCTGGATATATCATATTAGGTTGTTATGCTTGAACTCAATAATCAAGAAATAGAGTTTGAAGAGTTATATGAAGAGTGGAATGTTATCTATTTATACTGAATACATACGTGAAGTTTTATTGAGGTCTGTCAGGCGGTTTCTGAGACATGAGTGTAGCGAAAAGGGTTAATAAAGAAACTTACTAAGTACAAAAGTACAGACTTATGTGTTTTGCGCGTGGCATGTAATCTATTTATACTGAATACATACATAAATTCTTCCAGGCAGTTTGTGAGATATGAGCTTACCGAAAATGTTAACCAAAAATGAGTAAGTACAAAAAGGGGCATAACTTTAGGGTAAATAGGATGCAGAGTTCCGTGAATTAAGCGTGACATGTTATCAACCAGATAATACATGTGTGAAGTTTCATTAAATTGTGTCATGAATTGTTTGAGATATGAGCTTATCGAAAAAAGTTCAATAAGTCTAACGGTTACGCCGACGCCGGGGCGAGTAGAATAGCTTGTCTTCTCTGTGAAAAATCGAGCTAGAAACTACACAGTAAGTTTATGTGACATGATACAATACAAAAGAACTCCAGAAACCAAACTCAGTTAAAGCGCTGAACAATGTTTTAACTGTTCAATCGACTGGTAGACAAATGCTGAAAAGCACATCTCGTCTGTTACATTCTTCTCGTCGTGCAAGCCGACAAGTAAGAGTCTCGTCTAAACACGAAATCACTTCTTTAATATAGCACGAAAGGCGAAATTACAAGCCCTGAGCATATTTTATAAATTATTACTGGAAACGATTTCTGAAGCCCTGTCCTACCTTTTACAGAAACGTTAGTTGTAACCTCTTGCATTGACATCAGACCTTCATCAAAGGATGTCGATAGTGGATTCAGCTGAAATACAGAAACTGGATTCAAATACACACCTGTCAATAACTGTCAAAACGCAACTGGCAATAACTGTTAAATACGCAACAAGTTTGGTATATATCTGATGCACATTGAAGATGCTAGTGTGTTCACAAGGCAAACCATTGGATTTATTATTAAATCAATAGCAATAACTGGTGTATCGAACTTGTCAGAGCTCTCGTGGATATGAAGACACTGACCAAGTTTGGTAAAGATCGGATATATAATGACGGTGCTAGAGTGTTAACAACAAAACGTCAAAGATCAAATGATGGACAATCTGTAACAACGGCTTTAAATATGTTACAATGGTAGGAAGTCACAAGTGTTATGGGACCTACTATGCATATTAAAGTAGATGTCAGTTACAAGTTTCCCCCCAAAACAATATTGACTCCAATAGTCAAGGAAGGAGAAAATAGGGGAAATAATAAACATATTAAAGACTTTGATGAAATTGTCAAAAGACATATAAGACCGGTGAGAATGGTAGAGCAACTATTAAGTAACAAAGCAATTTCTATGATCAGGGGTCAGTGGCGTAACCTAGAAAACGCCTTCTGCTGCAGGGACAAACAATTTAACATGCGGCTCTACCCATTGATTCAACTTCCCTATGTCTGTCCCACACATTGAAAAGAAACTTTACTGTAGTATTTACTAAAACATAAAAGTACAAATTTATAGGTGGAAAAAGAACTGAAATTTACTATAAGTAAATACACGCGTAAACGTGGCCATACTTTTGATAAAAACAAAAACAACAAGAAACAAAACAGAATCTAGCTGGACGAAGTAGGTTAAAATGCCACAGACATGTGCAGTTTCATGATTTAGTCGATTTCGAAATACATGTTTACAAACAAAACATTAAATATTTTTGTAAGTACAGTGCCCGATTTCATAAAACATTACTGAGAAAATAAATAGGCTTAAGACCCCATTATATAGGTTTGAAATGGACATAAAAACATTTTTTAAAACATGCATGCACATAAAAATAAATATCCTAACAAAACGCAACTCGGTTGATACATTTGTCATTATGAATGAAAACTCAGATAATCTGGAGCTTGACACGTTATGAATAAAAACTGGATTTTGATCAGAACCTGATCAAACACGGGCTTTCCAAATTGGATGACGTCATGACGTCACAACGGTCAGCGATGTGGCCATTTTGGATGACGTCATGTTGATAAAACTGTCAGCGTTGACTGAGAGAGACACTGATTGATTCAGATGCCTTCCTTATATGGCTTTAGAATATGTCTATGGTTAACAGACTGTGAATCATGTAGCCGACAATAAGCATACATTACAACTTCAATTCCTAGGGAACCCGTCTAAAAAACTTGAATGGTATAAACACATATTTTTCAATGTTCAAAGCTTGCCGTTTTATTGCCTCAAATGACGTTTTCGTAGAGCAATCTACTAAAGTGTAGAATGCGGCAATATTTCCGGGATCTTCACGTCCGGGATTTTTTACGGAGCATAATGAAACTGAATGAAACGCAAGTATTGGAATGGAATAAGTGCAAATCTGTATTGTAATGAAATAATACCTTTCTATGGAATAATACCCATTTATAATGCGGTATTCTCGTAAATAACGCCGTGTTATAAACTAGTCGATGGGTTTATTCGCTGCCTATATGGTTTTCATAATTGCACATGTAATGGTAAGGTAGCAATGAAAGTTTCTTTGAGTTTTTCACTTTGATAACGCAATCTTATAATTACACATGGTAGCAGTGAGACATCAGTTGTAATGCACACGCTAACGCACACGCATCCCTTACATGTAAACACCTGTATTTCTGTGCTGATTTGTACTTCTAGCAAAGTCTGGTCCAAAGTTGAATTGTAATCGGTATGTAAGGCAAATCAAGGTATTTGAACAGAGAGAAACGAGGTCGCCCACCTTTATTCAAAATGTTAGGAACATATGATGGTAAAACCCGGGAAGAATGTGTCTGGTAAGAAAAAAAGACGGTCGTGGCGTGTTTACGTCAACATTATTTTTTTCAATATTGTTTTAACACCCGTGACTTGATATTTTATTATGTTAAACTTCGTGTCCAGTCCCTACCCAGATATATGCTATTTCCTCTCGGCATTTATTTTACGCTTGCGTAAAACTTTGCTTGTTTCATAGTTAAACAACTTAACAAAACGGCTTTTAATAACATTGTGACGTCATTGACTTCAATACGTCATGACGTAGATACTCGTGTTAACGTTCTTGCACAACTAGATCCTGAATACTACAATCTCAATCGTGAACGCTCTGCCAATCCCATAATTTTTCGGGAAACCGCCTCGTGTGTATCACGGCGCTTCGGTATGTTCAAAATCTTGACAATCTATTAGCCGGAAGGCAACGACACAGAAAATAGTGCATTGTTGCCTATGTAAACAATATGCCGCTAGCTAGAGTGTTTGTTTTTAACAATGCAGATGAATGTTTTATCACTGCTTTCATGTAAATAAACTATTGAAGGAGCAATCGGCTGAATAACATTGCAACATTCGGATGATAACTTTGATTTTGAATTCAAAATTCAAATTTTTTTTGGCGGTTTTGTCAGGAATGGAATCTAAGGCGCGATGACGACACGTAACCAATATGGAAACATGCGTATTACATTCGAGTAATGCTGTGAAGCAGTGTACGAGATGTTGCGCATGCTACAATCTATGAAAGTTTTGATCATATCCGATCTTAAATACAGAAGATATAACAATTATACATAATAAAGTAATATTCCTGTTGTTTTCTCTTTCTATACAGGAGATATGACGATAACAAGATTTCTAAATCTAGTGGTGTCTAAACATGTTTCTTTATTTCATCTTATCATTAATAATAATTCACTGAAATCGTGAATCACTAAAACCCGGAAATAGTTGTTGTTATATACAATTATACATAATACATGTATTACAAGAAATCCGTGGATTCACATGTCTCGCCTAATGGGGGCTGGGCTTAAAAATAAAAACGTCAATGGTGCTTAAATGAAAGTTTGTAAAAATTTTAGTAACTAAAAACAATGGAGTTTGCCGTTTGCTTTTGCTGTGATGACATTAAAGTGCATTGGTTAAAAAACAAAATACCATTCTATTAAAAACAAGAGGCCCAAGAGGGCCTGTGGATGCTCTACTGGCTAAAACGGCTCTTATATCAAGGGTTGTCGACATAAAATTCCCACCAGTACTTTTTTTAAAACATTGCAAAAACAACAGGGATAGGATTGCCTTAGATCGCTCACCTGGTAATCATGGGCAATAAGTCTGCTGTGTCTAGTCTGGCATGGGTATTTTTTTAATTTGTCCCACTTCTTCTATGAATGAAATTTCATAAAAATGGGTGGGGGGAGTTTATAACAAATACGGTAAATTCAGATAAAAAATGAAGTAACTACAGATTTAACAAAGGAAAATACAATATAGCATTTTTCAACAAATCAAGGGCCATAACCTGTCGTTACTAACAATATCTAGCTGGTTTTCGAACTTGTCCAAGATTTCAATGATATACCGCGCTTTGCACAACTAGACATCTTACTGAGGCTTCCTGCCACATTTTGCAGAAATCCAACAAGCCATTTAGGAGGAGTAGCGCCGACAAGAAATTCAAAATTAAGAAGTCAAGGGGTCGTAACTTCATCAAAAATCAACGAATCGGAAAAAACACAATAGGCACAACGAATATATGTGTTGATAAAACTTTGAAAATCAGTTTAAGGTAATTTGGTATTAGATATATGTAAACCTAATGCTGCCTTAGCAGCACTATCAGCTCTATCGTATCTAAACATAGGTTGTGATGTTCTCCGTACTTGATGTATAGTATGGAATTAACCTAGGATAGTAAGCATCAACCCTACTTTTGCGCATGCAAGTGCAAGTGGAATGATTATTACCTAAAAAAAGAAGTATTACCAATGAAGAGAGAGAGAGGGAGTGTGTGTGTGGGGTGGGGGTGGGGGTGGGGGTTGGGGGGATATATAGGCATTTAGGAACCTGCCCTACTGACGAATAGACACCTATGTTTCTTTAACATGATGGGAGAAAAAAAAACGGGATCGCCTGGTTTACGTCCCCATCCGACGGACGAGGGTAAAAGTGTCTTGCCCAAAAACATGAGATATACAACATGGGTAACACCACATGAGACGTGTACAATATCATGTAAAAAATGCACTGGCTCCGGTCAGGCTTGAACCAGGGACCTCTGAATTTAAAGTCCCCCGTGCTATCCACTGCATCAACAGGCTGTATTCGCTCAAGCAGGATGACTGCATTAAAATACATACAACTAAAATGTTAATCCGTCATAAAGGTTATATCCAAGAAGCTGGGTTCACAACGGTCTCTCTTATCTAGCAAGTTAGCATCAAGTTCATGTATGTCGAGTTGCAATATGCATGCAAGCCTTATATATGCCCAGCTGCTCATTGCTGTTTTGATAAACTTGGCAATTAATGCCTTGGGATAAAACAGGACAATTAAGAATACTCAGTACATATTATCTGATTTAAATAATATAACTTAATGGGACAATATAACATACATAATATAAAACAAAATTAAACGCTTCCAGATAAGAATCGGTTACCAGTGCATAGAGATAGATTGCATTTAGTGATCACGGTTAGTTTACTGATGTTTACTCTAAAAGCTATATCCGACATACAGGTGCTACTGCAGTTAAAGTAGCTATCCCGCCAACAGCCACATTTTACAACATATGTACATCGTTTCTAAACCTACTGACCACGAGGTATATACATAACTTACATCGTTTGAGAATCAAAACTCTATAGATACAATATAAAAAGCTTTAACCAGCCAGACAAAAAAAACAAAAATGGATAATTCATTTTACACTTATTCAATTACGGATATTACAAAAACCCATGAATAAACATATACTTTTAGGCGACACATAAATTATGCATTATTATATGAGATGAACACCTGGATAGAGTTTTAATAAACTGATTTTGTAGTGTAATTTTGTCGTAATTTTGTGGGTTATTTTAAAAAGTGTATAACAAGCACCTAAAAATCAACAGTTAAACCGCTTTTTCTTTTTCTTTCTGTTTTATTTTTTGCAATTTGTCGAAAATGCAGTGGTCTACTTTGTGATTTTAGTTCGTGGATTTATTCAATATGCGATTTGTAAACATGGTTAAGTCTTCATAATGGAATACCTTATCAAAAGTCACATTCTCTATATATTTCAGTTCGCTTAAACATTTTTTATGAAAAGTGTACAACTTCAAGCCATAAACAAGAGACCCACTCGCCTTGTCTCAAAGTGCTCTCATGTTTTAAAACAACAATATCTTTATATACATCTGTAAAACTGTGACCCCCGTAGTGGCCATATTTGACCCCATTGCCGCCATTTGAACAAACTAGGTAGAGGATCATAAGCTTATGGTACATGCGAACTATTATTTTTAGCTTTTGAAGTATCGGAGAAGCTGGTTGAATATGTTTTTCTATATAATTCAATGTTATAGTGTGACCCCCGGGACAGTGCCAAATTTGATTCCAGGCTTGATTCTAGGGACACCATTTAAACTATTTGGTACAGGACAATAATCTTAAGCTACATGTAGCTTATTACACCTCTAGCTCTTGTAGTTTCAGAGAAGATGTTTATAGACGTTCCTACATAACTCTATGTAAATATGTGACCTCCCCGACCTGGCGAAATTTGACCATAAGATCACCATTTGAACAAAATAAATTAGTAGAGATCGATACTCTTATGCTACATGCATCGTATTAGACCTCTAGCTCTTGTAGTATCAGAAAAAGAATATTTTTATGGACTCTTTGTAAAACTTTAACCCTAGAACCGGGCCATAGTTGGACACAGAGTCACCATTTGAACAAAAGTGGTAGAGAACCATAAGCTTGTACAATATGCAAAATAGTAGACCTCTGGTTCTTGATTTTTTTAAAGACGAGATTTTAAAGATGTTTCTATATGACTCTATGTAAATATATGACCCCTGGGGCGGAGCCAGATATGACCCCAGGGTCAACATCTTAACAAACTTGCTAGTGGACCATAAGCTTATGCTTCATGCATACTATGGGACCTCTAGCTCTTACAGTTTTAGAGAAACTTATTTATTTTTAAAGATTTCCTATATAACTGTATGAAAAAATGTTACCCCCGGGGCTGGCCATATTTGACCCTGGGGTCACCATTTTATAAATACTTGGTAGAGGACCCTAAATGTATAATACAAGCAAAATATTAGACCTGTAACTCTTCTAGTTTCACCGAAAACGATTGTTTAAAGAAACGAGAGTTTTGCTTAAAAGGGGGAGATAACTCTAATAACAGGAATCAGCTACCCTGTTCACACTGCTATCATGGATTTTTGGTTTCTCTCCAAGGTACTCAATAACATGGTACCAGTAAGAATTTGTCCCTTGAGATGGTAACAAAGAAGTGTATGGCTCACGGTCTATATGGCAAAATGATCGGTTACACGAAACACCCGAATATACCTATTTCCCCCAAATCCACCCAAATCTACACCAAATCATCTCCCTAAATCTCCCAAATCTACACCAAATCTACCTCATATGGTTTTACATCGATGTTGTAAAAACAAATATCACAAAGTAATGCAAAATGACAGATACGCATCTCAAAGTCAAAGTGCCAAAAGGAAACCCGTAGAAAGAAACAACATTTGTATATATACTTTCCATATTTTATCATTTCTGTCTTTATTATTCACTGTATTTCTGTGACAAATTCACTTTAATTGATATTAGACAGAGTACCTTTAAAAGGAAGGTGTCATATTTTGTACATGCAATAGTGAACAGGAGTGAGTGATTTTTCTATTGTTAAGTAGAGAAGATAATTGGGTGTTATATTTTGATGGTCAGTGTGTGTTGAGAATTGGTGGTGATATGTTGTGCTACTAAGAGTGAGAGTACTTGATGGAATCAATATGAAGATATGATGTATTAGAACTGAGGGTGTCTGATGAGTTAATTTAAATTATCAGTATTAAGTGAAATGTTGAAATTGTGCTATTTTGTCAATACGGTGGCGTTGATTTTGTCAAATATAAAATCACACAATTTGAGAATATTAAGAAAGGTTTTATTGTTTTATAGGGGAACGTCTCCTCCTTTTTCGTGGTGATGATATAGGTCATAATAAAGTCATCTACAAGGTGATGGTCGGGTGACGTTATAAGATGTAGTATACAGACGGCAGTCAATTGATACAGCGTGTACATGGAAGAGTAGTGATGATATAATAGATTGATGCAGACAGTAGATAGTCTGTACAATGATGTGGTGTATCCTATACATAGAAGAGTTGATAGAATCATTGTGATATAGTGTTGATATAGATTGACATAGTCAGTCGATAGTCTGTATAGTGATGTGATATACCATATGCATATTTGATTCGTGATACAATGCATATTATATACTAGTGATGTGGAGTTATGCTGCAAGGTGTACAGACAATGATGTTATATATATTCATGTTACATAGAGAGAGATTGTGCGACATGTTACGACTGCAGATAGTGGTTAGCAAACTGAACTGTATTTGTTAATAAAGCATAGTAACAACTACAACAATTAAACATTACATAGATGGACTAAACATAAGAAAGGATATTGCATTATACAGTGTTTGACATATGAGTTAATAATGCCTAGTTGAAATTATTATTATTTAGTATTCAGTGATTGTCTAAACTCCGTGATAGTTCTTTTCTGTCTATTTCAAGCTTTTCTTTCTAACTATCTTCATTTTTATATTATTACTTAATATAATTTGTTTATTAAAAACATCACTTGTCTGTTTGTACTTTACTGTTCCGATAAACAAATCGATCGATATTTTCAATATCGTCACAATTTCCCCCAATTTTTGTTCGTTGTCTTAATGTGTAATGTGTAATGTGCTGGCTATATAGTTAGAACAATCCTGACAGTCATGGAGTACCTGCAGTAATTGTACAAAGGGAAATAACCCTTATTTGTTTACCTAATTATGTGCAGTGATATTTCTATATATAATCTAATATACGCAATATATATATTATTAACTCCCCCACCCCACCCCCACCCCACCGCACGCACGCACGCACACACACACATACACACAGAGAATGAAAACATATTTCTTTTATAATTGGAAACTATATAGGCTATCTACTATGCATTGTGCAAGTATGTTTATATTTGCATCACTAATGCCCACTGTTAATCTATATTGTACACGTCTCATGTGGTGTTACCCATGTTGTATATCTCATGCGTGTATCTAGAGTGTAAACAAAGAATATGTTCAGCGTTATGTTCTGCAAAATACATCCGAAATCCACCCATATTTTTGTCAATTTTCTGCTAACAATTGTCCTTAAATTAAGCTGTTTGCATCTTGTAGGTTAAAGAAACAATGACTCACCTAAGAGTGGCATCAAGTAAAGACGGTAAATCCTATCACACAAACTATCTGAAAAATCAACAAGATACGTCCACTTTGATTATAAAATCGAAGATCGGCGACGCGTTTGTGAAATATTTCGAGCATGCAAAGCACGTGAACTGAACAAATCTCCACTGACTCGTAAACGGATATTGGACAAAATCACGAAATTCATGTGCACGTAATTCTTAAATTGCTATTTCGAGCCTATTGTATTTTTGGGGGAGAAATTGTCACCAGAATGACAATAAAACATATTCTGGCAGAACAGCAGAATGAGAAAGTTCAAAGACGCGCTGTCTTTTGTGTGCAAAAGGTCGGCAGCATTAATACAAACTGTTTTTGTTTTTGTTCTGATCTTCCCTATCTAAAGTTCTTCTGTCCAGAGCTAGATATCAGCAGAATTAAACGCATGAAGTTGTAAAAAAATATAGTTCATTATTAATCTGTTAAATTGTTTTTCAAAGCATGTATCACCCCATCTTGATTACTGTTTCTCTTGAAAATAAAATTGTAAGATTTAAAAAAACAAAAAACATTGCACGACAATATTCGAAACTTCTTCTGTTGAACGTTTTACCGAACTCAGGTAGATGACGTGTCCCTAAAGAGTTAAATCCATGTTTAAACAGTTAAGTATTAAAGGGACACTGTCCGTAAGTAAGCAGATATTGAGCATAACCAAATAGCCGTCTCATTTTTATTCAGTGAAATGTATACATGAAAACACGAGCATAGACCCTAAAAAGTCTGTAGTAATACATTCGTGAGTTTGAAAAAAAAGAAGCTTTAATTATTATTTGTAAATAAAGTGGGACCCACAATATTTACCTTTTCTGCGATCACGTGACTTCCATTAGCGCATTAGGTTTTCACCATAGTATTTATTGCGCAATATGTATAGCCCGGTTAGCTCAGTCGGGAGCTATGTCGACTTGTTTACACTCACGCTCACTATTATTACCGCGAGTGTAATTTTAGTTTGGGTTGCGAGTCCAAACGCCCGAAGCAGTTTCTCTTTTATTGTACCGCGATTGAATTCCGTCAAACAATCTTGCTTTTAATTAGTACATATTCATTAATGTTTGATGTGTAATGTTTGCGAACATACTTAGTGAGTGATTTATAAGCTAAAAGTTACGGACATTGTCCATTTAAGCTCTTGATTACCTAAGAGAAATATTTACTCTAACTTCATACTTATGCGAACTTTAAGATCATTCTGAAATCTACAACTATATTCTTTTAGACCGAATAGTGAGTTTTTAAGCGTTTATCTATCCAAGCCCTAAAGTATGGTGTACGGTTAGGGTCGAAAATAGACCTAGGCTTCCTAGGTCCATAAGGACCCATGCATTATGATGAAAATGAGGCACCCCATCCCAAATGAGGGCCCTTCGGTGCGGAGTCACACATTACGCCATTATCATAATAAGGGGCAGTCGTTCACGAAGTTGGATTGAATCCCGTTCAGCAGTAAAAGGTGGGTATACTAATTGCGCGTTGTGTATTATTAACTTAACAAAATCAGCTTCTTCGTTATTTATTTCTCCGGCGCCGTAACTCCATTGTTAACAGTTCGTCAGAATACGACACATCAACCAGTCGTCTGCTTAGGTAGTTTTTGGGAAGACCACGAGTTCCTGTCTCCTAGAACCGTGTGCTCCAATACCAGCCATGTGCTTTGCTTCCCGCCATAGAACTTGCGAATGAGGTACGGTGTTTAAGTTACCGGGCATGGTAAAGTTAACAGAATGGCAGAACAGCAGAATGAAAGCAGAATGCCAGAACAGCTGAATGAAATTACAATCAGTGTTTCTTCTGATCTTCCTCATGTAAAGTACTTCCGCTCAGAGAGCAGAATGACATTTTACGTTCAACAGGGTGGGCGGCATTTAGCTGTTTCTGTTTTTTGGTGCTGAAAAGGTGCACCTCATTGAAATAAACCTTTTTTTGTTATTAATGTCATCACCGATAACTATTAGTTTTCGCGCCATATAACTTGCTGCTTGTTTGTCATTCTGCCAGCAGAACATCAGAAAACCGGAATGAAAACGTTTCAAAGACACGCTGTCTTTTGTGCGCAAAAGGTCCGTGGCATTAATACAAATAGTTTTTGTTCTGATATTCCTTATCTAAAGTGCATCTGTTCAGAGCTAGAAATAAGCAGAATGAAATTTTTCGTCCAAGGAAATGAGACAATGTTGTTCGCCTCTATGTATTACAATTAATGCCATCATATATACAATCAAATAAAAAGCCTTTAATACAAATTAATACGTATAATTTCCGCTGCTTCAGTCACATCAAAATGATGTAGTTAATATCGGAAAGCAAAACAAAAATAGCAAAGATAGCAACAACAGAACAAATAATTACCGGTATCTCACTCATGCCGACTGTTACGTCTTACCCATATGATAAAGGTGTGCAAGGGCAACACTAATTTTGACTCCGCATCGAAGGGCCCTCAAGTGGGGTTGGTGGGGGCGGGGGGCGGTGCGGGGTTGAAGATGGAAGAGGTGTGGGGTTGGGGGTCAAATACATTGAACATTAAATAAAACTGTATTTTTCGACATTTTTGCACATAACTCGGTATATGCACTCGTCTATGAAACATATCAAAATATTTTATTATTTTAAACTCGACGTCTGGCTTGGGTCCAGGACCAAGAATCTGTATTTTCCAACCAGATGAAAATGTTTTATATTTTAATAGTAGACGCCGGCAACACTCAAAAACCGACAAAAACGCCATTTCGAGTCTATTTCAGTGCAAATTTCAGTGCAAATTTCAGTAATACAGCAGTAGGTCTAAAACATCGATAAAGAATTTCAAACAGGGTGATATTAGTAGCTTAGCCATTATGCTTTAAAAAACCCGTGAGACCACGTATCTAGGAGGTTGATCTTTCCGCCGGCAACACCCGTAATCCGACAACAAACGCTTGTTCAAGTGTACCGGAGTACACATTTCAGTACCACAGCAGCAGAACAAAAACTGCGATAAAAAATCTCAAGTGGGGTTATATCAGTAGGCTCGCCATCAGGCTTTTAAAATCCGGTGAGACTGCATGTCGCTGTGGTTGATCGTCCCGCCGGCGACACTCGTTATCCGGCTACAAGACGATTTGTTTTACTACTTTCGGAACTTCAATCATACAGCAGTAGAACCAAAATTGCGATAAACGGTCTCAAGTGGGGTGATATTAGTAGATTGGCCATCAGGCTTTTAAAATCCGGTGAGACTGCATGTCTATGAGGTTTTATCTTCCCGCCGGCGACACTCGTTATCCGACAACAAGGCCTTTTTTGTTTACCTAGTTCCAACAGTAACGGTAGAGAACTAAATGCAAAAGAGGTTGTCTATAAAACAGGATGGTTAAAAAGGGAAAGTAGAAACAACAATAGATGGTGATGATAGTGTTGCTACTGCTCTACTGCATCTTCTGCTAGCAGTAGCTAAAAAGTCACAGCATTAACGGCAGGAGAAACATATATGCTTGATTGGCGAAGCGGTTGTGTTATAAAACATTATGGTTAAACAGGGAACGTAGAAAGAACATAATTGTGCAGGAAAAAAAACATACTTGCGATATGAGAATACCTATTGAGATGGTGATGCTACTGCTGCTACCGCTGCTACTGCCTTACTGATGCTAGCAGTAGATACTGCTACTGCTACTGCTATATCTTCGCCGTACGTCCGACCAGCGCGCTGACACTTTCTGGACGTCTGCATGTACATGTCGACATCTATCTTTGTTTTAAGGAAGATGTAATAATAAGCTACTGCTACTGCTGTTACTGCTACTACTGTTGAGGCTTGTGTATACAACATGAAGGTTATAAAGAGAAACTAACTGCTACTATGACTGTTGTTACGCTAACAGTAGCTACTGCTACTGCTGATAATGCTAGTGGTAGATATGGCCACTGCCTCTACTGCTGATAATGCTGGTGGTAGCTATTGCCACTGCTTCTACTGATGATAATGCTAGTAGTAGCTATTGCCACTGCTTCTACTGCTGATAATGCTAGCAGTAGCTATTGCCACTGCTTCTACTGCTGATAATGCTAGCAGTAGCTATTGCCACTGCTTCTACTGCTGATAATGCTAGCAGTAGCTATTGCCACTGCTTCTACTGCTGATAATGCTAGCAGTAGCTATTGCCACTGCATCTACTGCTGATAATGCTAGCAGTAGCTATTGCCACTGCTTCTACTGCTGATAATGCTAGCAGTAGCTACTGCCACTGCTTCTACTGCTGATAATGCTAGCAGTAGCTATTGCCACTGCTTCTACTGCTGATAGCTTCTACTGCTGATAATGCTAGCAGTAGCTATTGCCACTGCTTCTACTGCTGATAATGCTAGCAGTAGCTATTGCCACTGCTTCTACTGCTGATAATGCTAGCAGTAGCTATTACCACTGCTTCTACTGCTGATAATGCTAGCAGTAGCTATTGCCACTGCTTCTACTGCTGATAATGCTAGCAGTAGCTATTGCCACTGCTTCTACTGCTGATAATGATAGCAGTAGCTATTGCCACTGCTTCTACTGCTGATAATGCTAGCAGTAGCTATTGCCACTGCTTCTACTGCTGATAATGCTAGCAGTAGCTGAAAAGTTGCAGCAGTAACGGTAGAGAAAAAACATATACACCATGATATTATTTGGCGAAGCAGTGTTAACATATGATGGTTGCGAAAGGGGTGGTCTATAAAACGTGATGGTCAAAAGGAAAAGTATAAACACACAATATATGGTAATGAAACGGTTGCTACTGCTGTTTCAGCTGCTACTGCTTCTACTGCTGCTACCTACAGCTCTGTTGCTGCTAGCAGTTAATACTGCTACTGTTATATCTTAGCCATACGTGCTCCCAGCGCGCTGACACTTTCTGGACGTTTGTGCATTGGTTAGCTACTGCTACTGCTGTTATTGCTACTTCTGCTGAGGGTTGTGTATAATACATGAAGATTAAAAAGAGAAACTAACTGCTACTATGAGCTACTGCTACTGCTAATACTATTAGTAGATATTGCTAGCAGTAGCTGAAACGTTACAGCAATAACGGTAGAGAACAAAACATATAAACCCTGATATTATTTGGCGAAGCGGTTGTGTAAACATTTAATGGTTGCGAAAGGGGTTGTCTATTAAACATAATGGTGGGAAAGTACAAACAACATTTTTGCACAAGGAAAAACACATGCGATGAGTATACCTACTGAGATGGTGCTCTACTGCTGCTACTGCTGGCAGTAGTTAGCAGTAGCAGTAGCAAACATATGATCTGCTACAGCTGGCAGTAGCTATTGCTATTGCTGGCAGTAGTTAGTAATAGCAGTTGCAGTGGAAGTAGCAGTAGAAGTAGCAATAGCAGTAGCAAACAAATGTGCGAAAGATGTTGTCTGTTAAACATGCTGGTGGGAAAGTAGAGACAACATACATGCGCAAAGAAAACATACTTGCGATGAGTATACCTATTGAGATGGTGCTCTACAGCTGCTACTGCTATCAGTAGCTACTGCTACTGCAGCTACTGTTGGAAGTAGTTAGCAGTAGCAGTAGCAAACATATGCTCTGCTACTGCTGTCAGTAGTTACTGCTACTGCTGCTACTGCTGGCAGTAGTTAGCATTAGAAGTAGCAGTGTCAGTGGCAGTGGCAGTAGCAGTAGCAGTGGCAGTGGCAGTAGCAGTAGCAAACATATGATCTGCTACTGCTGGCAAGAGGTACTGCATGCTACTGCTGCTACTGCTGGCATTAGTTAGCAGCAGCAGTAACAATGGCAGTATCCGTAGCAGTAGCAGTAGCAAACATATTAATCTGCTACTGCTGGCAGTAGCTACTGCATGCTACTGCTGCTACTGCTGGCAGTAGTTAGCAGCAGCAGTAGCAGTAGCAAACATATGATATGCTACTGCTGACAGTAACTACTGCATGCTACTGCTGGCAGTAGTTAGCAGTAGCCATACCAAACCTATGATCTGCTACTGCTGGCAGTAGCTACTGCTACTTCTGCTACTGCTGGCAATCATTATGTCTGTCGTTCAGCGCGACACACGACATTAGGCAGCGTCTTTCTTCGTTACATGCAGCATTCGACATTGACACTAAATATTGTTTTCCTGCATTTGTCATTTACGACTATTCAATAGTTGAAATGTATCATTTGCTAACTGGATAAAGTATTTGTTAATTTATACAATTATATGCTTAACCGGAAGTTTGGAAACATGTGGTAGTTTCTTTGTTGGATTACGAAACGTAATGACTTGTTTAACTTTTAAAGCAATCAATCTGCTGTATGTTAAGCCTGACATACTTACCCCAGAAACTATGAAAAAATACTCGGCAAATTAATCCGATCATTAAGACGATAAACAATGTATTTTCTTAATCCCCATAACGAATTTTGAATGTACTGGGAATGTAAGAAAGGATCCTATTGGTTGCAGAATAATTGTTATTATCTTAATAAGTTTATTCGAACGACATAATACTATGTTTCCGCCTTCTTAGAAGAAATTACCAGGATTAGGTGTCAACATATTTGTGTCCATCCAAAACAAATGTATAATATGTGAACATTTCTGGCAAGTGCGAGTCTATATAAAGAGTTTGGTTTTCTTAACGTCTACTACAGAAAAACGTTTTTTGTATGGTGTTTTACGTCATTTTCAACATATGTAAGTTATATATGACGGTCGATTTATTTTTTTGTGGTAGAGGCAGACCACACACTTTTCCTGGGTAGAACCAGTACTGTATACCTCCCGCCGTCCGTAAGAATCGACACTTCCTCACTTACAAGTCGAGCTCCCAGTGGGATTCGAACTCGCAGCGATGAGAGGCGAAGGTTTACAACGCAAACGTCGTTAGAAACGATGGCAATGTTATTACGTGGCTCCTTGAGTAATTCTGTCCATTGTAGAAGTATTAGTGTAGGGTCCTGTAACTACACATCTACGGCCCTGGTGTCCCATCGGTAAGTTTTATTATTATTATTATTATTATTTTGATTAAAGGTTGTCTCCCCGATTTTCGAACTCATTTGTTTTCGAAATAAGTGTAAAATTTGACAGAAAATAATTAAAAATATCAAAATATATCAGATGAAATAATCAAAGGATATACATCTATTACAAAAAATTTAGGGAGGGCATATCGAACCAAAGTCGTAAGCGGCTGTTTAGTGTTGTGTAGCCTATTTACGTTATGCTATAACGTAGCGTTCGGTTTTATGCCCTCAAACATTTTCTGCCGCCGTCCCTCAATGTTTCCTATTTTTATCTAAGCATGTTCAATCCAAATTTTGTAGAATTCCATTAAGTAACATCGTTTTCTTACACTGTATTGTATTTTTACCATAGCTTATTTTTTTGGGTTAAAATTGGGAAGAAAACCTTTAAGGATATGCTGTCTTCAAGTCATTACATATAGGCCACAAGCAACAGTAGTATGAAAGCCGGATAGGACCAAATTTAAGGAGAAAAAAGTATTCTGGTACGTACGAGAACAAACCAAACACGAACGAACGAGTAATAATCACGTACGTACGAGAAAAAGAAACAAGTACGTACGGGAAATATTCTCGTACGTAGGAGAAAAAACACGTGCTTACTAGAAACATTCTCGTATATTCGAGAAAAAAATAATAAGCACGCACAAGAAAAAAAGCGGCATGTTCGAGAAGTATTCCTGCGAAAATTAATTTGATTTAAGGTGACGGTATTAGAGCTGTGAAACATAGAGTATAATACAGTTATCATAAAGGATATAACACAGTTAAACTTTATTGTAATTTAGGCTTATAAACAATACAATCTTTAAATCTCAAAGAGCAAATATTAACTTAACAGGCAAACCTAATATACATCGTGTTTATAAATCAAATAGCCGAAGTGATAATTGCATCAGAAAATTACGCAGGTTGACATTTAAATACTGATAAAGGTGATCCTTTGAGAGCAACAAACACAATTAGGGGAATAAAGCAGCAGACTCGCTTTTATTGAGTCTGTTCATGAGAAGTAATGAAAGAAGCAACACTTCTCACGCCCCCTAGCACCGGCTTAAGCGGTATTCTACTTCAAAGCCACCTATATTGGGCTCGTTGGTCTCAAAGGACCAGTAAAAAATAACACTACTGATTCGTGAAATGCGCTTTTGGAGATTTTTTATATTTTTTTTATGAAGTTCCGTGACAAAAATAACATAAAATAATAAATCGACATTTCAATAGGTGTGAGAAGTTAGCTCGTAGTTCGTAGTTTGGCGTTCGATATTCGTTCTGTTACGGATTTGTTACAGATTTGTCAGCACGGAGTTCAACATTCACTTGTCAGCAGCGAGTTCGACATTCAAACCCAACCCGGAGTTCGACATTCGCAGCTCGGAGTTCGACATTGCCAGCTCGGAGTTCAACATTCAAATCCAACTCGGAGTTCGACATTCGCAGCTCGGAGTTCAACATTCGAACCCAACTCGGAGTTCGACATTTCGCAGCTCGGAGTTCAACATTCGAAACCAACTCGGAGTTTGACATTCGCAGCTCGGAGTTCAACATCCGAACCCAACTCGGAGTTCGACATTGCCAGCTCGGAGTTCAACATTCGAACCCAACTCGGAGTTCGACATTCGCAGCTCGGAGTTCAACATTCGAACCCAACTCGGAGTTCGATATTCGAGCTCGGAGTTCAACATTCGAACCCAACTCGGAGTTCGACATTCGCAGCTCGGAGTTCAACATTCGAACCCAACTCGGAGTTCGACATTCGCAGCTCAGAGTTCAACATTCGAACCCAACTCGGAGTTCGACATTCGCAGCTCGGAGTTCAACATTCGAACCCAACTCGGAGTTCGACATTCGCAGCTCGGAGTTCACGATTCGAACCCAACTCGGAGTTCGACATTGCCAGCTCGTAGTTCAACATTCAAATCCAACTCGGAATTCGACATTCGCATCTCGGAGTTCAACATTCGAACCCAACTCGGAGTTCGACATTCGCAGCTCGGAGTTCACGATTCGAACCCAACTCGGAGTTCGACATTCGCAGCTCGGAGTTCAACATTCGAACCCAACTCGGAGTTCGACATTCGCAGCTCGGAGTTCAAAATTCGAAACCAACTCGGAGTTCGACATTCGCAGCTCGGAGTTCAACATTCGAACCCAACTCGGAGTTCGAAATTTGCAGCTCGGAGTTCAACATTCGAACCCAACTCGGAGTTCGACATTCGCAGCTTGGAGTTCAACATTCGAACCCAACTCGGAGTTCGACATTGCCAGTTCGGAGTTCAACATTCAAGTCCAACTCGGAGTTCGACATTGCCAGCTCGGAGTTCAACATTCAAATCCAACTCGGAGTTCGACATTCGCAGCTCGGAGTTCAACATTCGAACCCAACTCGGAGTTCGACATTCGCAGCTCGGAGTTCAAAATTCGAAACAAACTCGGAGTTCGACATTCGCAGCTCGGAGTTCAACATTCGAACCCAACTGTGAGTTCGAAATTTGCAGCTCGGAGTTCAACATTCGAACCCAACTCGGAGTTCGACATTCGCAGCTTGGAGTTCAACATTCGAACCCAACTCGGAGTTCGACATTGCCAGTTCGGAGTTCAACATTCAGATCCAACTCGGAGTTCGACATTGCCAGCTCGGAGTTCAACATTCAAATCCAACTCGGAGTTCGACATTGCCAGCTCGGAATTCAGCATTCAAATCAATCCAACTCGGAGTTTGACATTCCCAGCTCGGAGTTCAACATTCGAACCCAACTCGGAGTTCGACATTCGCAGCTCGGAGTTCAACATTCGAACCCAACTCGGAGTTCGACAGTTCAACATTCGAAACCAACTCGGAGTTCGACATTCTCAGCTTGGAGTTCAACATTCGAACCCAACTCGGAGTTCGACATTGCCAGTTCGGAGTTCAACATTCAAATCCAACCCGGAGTTCGACATTCGCAGCTCGGAGTTCAACATTCGAACCCAACTCGGAGTTCGACATTCGCAGCTCAGAGTTCAACATTCAAGTCCAACTCGGAGTTCGACATTTCCAGCTCGGAGTTCAACATTCAAATTCAATTCGGAGTTCGACATTCGCAGCTCGGAGTTCTATTGACATTCAAAGTGAAAATATGTCCGAAAGTAATGTAGTTAGTCATAAAATAACACGAAAATATAACTTTTAACTTTTTGGTGTTGTCTTTTGGTTTTATTTTTATTTTTTTTTCCATAATATATAGCAACCTGAACCAAAGAAAGTTTTGATCAAATTGATCAAATACGATTATTAATACCGCTTGGAACAAGACGTATATATATATTATATTTAAAACAGAAAAACAATCCAGTGGTATCTATATAAACATGTTTCTTTATTTCATCTTATCATTAATAATAATTAACTGACATCGTGAATCACTAAAAGCCTTTCGAAATAGTTATTGGTATATACTATTATATATAATAAAGGAATACTCATATAGTTTTCACGTTTCATCTGAAGTAAAATCAAACAAACCAATGCCGTAACCAGAACCACAATATTGATAACCTATACTGAAGGGAAAAGGAAACGCGACACGGGAATTTCCGCTATACATTGTATGTAGAATATGCTGCTGTTAATCGAAAGGTGCATGGCTGCGTAAGACCTTTCCCTTCTTTCGTAAAAAATAGTTTCTCAACAACTTTTACTTACATATATTGTAACCGGCACTCGCTTACGTTTTTTTCAATTGCGTTTGTTAAGTGTTAGCCTAAGTATAGTATTAATAATTTATGCTCACTAATGTTTTAAATAACATACAAACTCTTCTGCCCTGGACATAACAAATCACCAGTGTTAAATCGGTTTTTCAACGGACATGAACAGTACTGGGTGTGATATATATTGGACATGAACAGCGATAGTGTTGATTTTTTTATAGTGAGCATTTTTTAATTATTCCAGTAATCTCTTCTGTTTACGAGCGCCGTCCAGACGCTGTAAACACCATCCAGTTCTTAATTGTAAATAAATAAAGATTGATGAAAAACAAAAACAAATTAGACCTTTCCTTTCGAAAAAAAGACTAAAACAAACACATAGCACAGCAACTAGTATTCCTTCAAATATTAACAGAGTACGCGTTTGGCTCAAGAATGTGAGCAAACTTAGGATGCAAACTTTTGCAAACTCTTTACGTTGAATACAGTTCTCAAATGGCTCAATTTTTCAAAGAGGTATTTCAACATTTATGAATTTCTTGTTAAAAAGCGTACTGTGATAAAAACGTATATAGCATCACAGTTGCGTCCTTTCTCTAACTAACTGCAAGTTTTTTCTTACAAACTATCTTGGCATTTCTTTGGAATATTATGTGGAATTAACATGATTAAGTGTGCAGCATATACAATAGAAAGCGGAAATTTCAGTGTCGCCTTCTTTTTCCCTTCAGTACATTTTATTAGGTTAAGCAAAGCAAATTCTGTAGACACATTCGACTCCAGTTCTCCGTTCTATTCAAACCTAGTTCTCCATTTTACATTCGAATGCATTTCTCCGTTCTACGTTCAACTGCAGTTCTCCGTTTTACATTCGACTCCAGTTCTCCGTTCTACATTCAACTTCCGTTCTTCGTTCTACATTCAACTTCATTTCTCCGTTCTATATTCGACTCCAGTTCTCCGCTCTGCATTCAACTGCAGTTCTCCGTTCTACATTCGAACGCAGTTCTGCGTTCAACATTCGGGCACAGTTCTGCGTTCAACATTCGGACCCAGTACTGCGTTCAACATTTGAAGCCAGTTCTGCTTTGAGCATTTGAACCAAGTTCAGCATTTTAATAATGTTTCTTCGTTTTTTTACGGGCAAAGAATCACTGCAGATCCCTTTGGAGGGGTAGGCAGAGGGGTAGGCAGAGGGGTAGAATCCCCCCAAATTCATGTTCATTTTATCATTTTTTGTTCATGTTCATTAAAGGTCTTCATCATGATCCCTGCATTGTTTCAGGTGCCATCTCGCTCAAATCAAAAGAGCAGTGGCAGAAACACAATAAACGTAGCTCCAGCGTAAATGGAGTTTTTACGATAGAATTTGCAGCAATTTGCAGCAACTCTGCAGTTCAGGGTAAGAAGGTTCTAGGCCCATATTTTGTCTCGATGTACATGGAAGATGAGCCTGGCATTTCATGCCTGTTAGGCGCCATATAACCTGTAATGTGTTGGTGCGCCTTAAAACCCCAATTCAATTCAATTCAATTCTTCCGTTTAACATTCGACTTGAGTTCTCTGTTCTACATTCAACTTCAGTTCTCCGTTCTACATTCGACTCCAGTTCTCCGTTCTACATTCGAACCCAGTTCTCCGTTATATATTTGACTCTAGATTTCCGTTCTACATTTGAACCCAGTTCTCCGTTCTACATTCAACTTGAGTTCTCCGTTCTACATTCGAAACCAGTTCTCCGTTCTACATTCGACTCCAGTTCTCCGTTCGACATTCAGCTTCAGTTCTCCGTTCTACATTCGACTCCAGTTCTCCGTTCTACATTCATCTTAAGTTCTCCGTTCTACATTCGTCTCCAGTTCTCCGTTCTACATTCAACTTCAGTTCTCCGTTCTACTTTCGACTCCAGTTCTCCGTTCTACATTCAACTGCAGTTCTCCGTTCTACATTCGAACGCGCCTCTCCTTCGACATTTTGACCAGTTCAACATTCGGACCCAGTTCTGCGTTCAACATTCGAAGCCAGCACTGCGTTCAACATTTGAAGCCAGTTCTGTTTTGACCATTTGGACCAAGTTCAGCATGTTAATAATGTTTCTTCCGTAATGAACGAATTATAAAATGCAACTGAGTCGATTAAAGCTGCACTGTTTATATCATTACATATTTTAGATAGCTTTGTTGACTCTAAACATTTAGCGGTTAACGGATTCCTCGAAACGCTATATGTTATATTTTATAACATGTAACGTTTAGAGGAAGTTTTAACATTTAGCGGAATTTTAACATTTAGCGGTGCTACACATAGTTAGGATACGTACACAAACAGTTCGTATTGGATTATAGCAAAACGTTATTGTACATACACATGAGGTAATATTAATGACAACCAGTTTGTAATGTCAGGGACAATTGTTTGAAGATATGGATATTTAGTCATGTTTAAGTAATGATGTGTAAGATGCAATGTATCAAATGTGCCGTGCTCTATCGCTAATAAATATTACCGTGTTTATTGCCGTAATAGTCAAATTTGCAGAATATGATTAAGTTAACAACATATACACATACGGCCGGCTGAAGTTAGCATGATATTCGATATTCGACATTCGATATTCAAGTTGAATATCGAAAAACAAAAAACTCGAGATTCGTTATTCAAAAAAAAAATTGAATATTGAAAAACAAAAAACTCGAGATTCTTATTCAAAAAATAAGTTTTGAATGTCGAAAAACAAAAAACTCGAGGTTCGTTATTCAACAAAACAAATGTGAATATCGAAAAACAAAAAAATCGAGATTCGTTATTCAAAAAATAAGTTTTGATGTCGAAAATCAAAAAACTCGAGATTCGTTATTCAACAAAAAATATCTGAATATCGAAAAACAAAAAACTAGAGATTCGTTAATCAAAAAATAAATTTTGAAATTCGAAAAACAAAAAAACTCGAGATTCGTTATTCAACAAATATGTTTCTAATATCGAAAAACAAAAAACTCGATATTCGTTATTCATCCGGAATCATTCCGTATGTGAGATTTGCTCAAACGTTTTCTGAGAAGTTATTTAAACTAAAAATCTACGATGGACGAAAAGCGGACGAAGAGTGACCCCAGTAGTTTACTTCAACTCTGAGCCGAAGCCATCGGCTCAAGTGAACTAACATTATTCAAGACCTCGACCGGAGGATGTCTCTGCCACAAATGACAATTCTTATGAGCCATTATCAAACAAACTAAAGTGAGGTAATCAGAAACAAAAGTTTACTCAGGTTAAATCATCTATCAAGTTTATGATTTAGTGAAAACAAAACACACGGAAAATATTACTTTCACCTAGTTAATACTGGTGTTAAGTAATGTCTACTAATGACAACAAAACATATGACCAAGCATCAAATAAATGAGGTATTCAGAAGAAAACTGAGGCTAAGTTACCTAACCAGGGCTAAGTTTTGTGACAATAACACAAAAGATGACCTTGACCCTGGTAGTATTGGTGTTAAGTGATGAGCAATAATGCCAACCATTCATATGATTAACTATCAAACAAAGAAAGGCGGCACTCAGAAAAAGTTAATTGAAGTTATAAACAAGGTTACGTTACCTAACCAAGTTTAAGTTTTATGAATATAAATCAAAATATGACTTACATCTTGGTAAAGTTAGCGTTAAGTGCTGTCCATCAATACCAACAATACGTATGACCAACTATCAAGCAACGTGAGACATTCAGAAAAAATGAATTGAAGTTAAGATACCTAAGATTTATGAACGTGAAGTTGGCAGTAGCAGTAGCAACAGTAGCAGTAGCTACTGCCTGCAGTAGCAGCAGTAGCAGCAGTAGCAGCAGTAGAATCAATTGTCATCGTAAGTATGTTTTCTTTGCTCAAGTATGTTGTTTCTACTTCCCACCATCATGTTTAACAGACAACCGATTTCGCAACCATCATATGTTTGCTACTGCTATTGCTACTGCTACTGCTACTGCTACTTCCAACTATTGCCAGCAGTACTGCTTCTGCCAGTAGTAGCAGCAGTAGAATCAATAGTCATCGTAAGTATGTTTTCTTTGCGCAAGTATGTTGTTTCTACTTCCCACCATCATGTTTAATAAACAACTAATTTCGCAACCATCATATGTTTGCTACTGCTACTGCTAACTACTGTCAGCAGTACTGCCAGCAGCAGCAGTAGGTAGTAGAGCACCATCTCAATAGATATACTCATCGTAAGAATATTTTCTTTGCGCAAGTATGTTGTTTCTACTTTCCCACCATCATACCCATTTCCCAACCAGCATATGTGTACACAACCGCTTCGTCCAGTAATATCATGGCTTATATATTTTGTTCTCTATCGTTATAGCTGCAACTTTTCAGCTACTGCTAGCAGTAGGAGCAATAACAACAATGGCAATAGCTACTACTAGTATTAGCAGCAGTAGCAGTAACTACAGCTAGCAATTGCAGCAGTAGCAGTAGCTATTGTTAGCGTAACAACAGTAGCAGTTGGTTATAGTAGCAGTTAGTTTCTCTTTTTAACCTTCAGGTTTTATAAACAACCCTCAGAGTAGCAGCAGTAACAGCAGTAGCAGTAGCTAACCAATGCACAGACGTAAAGAACAGGGCGCTGGGCGCACGTACGGCGAAGATATAGCAGTAGCTAGCAGTAGCAGCGGTAGAGCAATAGCAGCAGTAGCAACAGTAGTTTCTACTTTTATTTTTAACCATCACGTTTTATAGAAAAACCCTTTCGAAACAGTCATATGCTTACACTGCTTCGCCAAATAATATCATGGTTTATATGTTTTGTTTTCTACCGTTACTGCTGTAACATTTTAGATACTGCTAGTAGTAAAAGTAACAGTAACAACAGTAGCAGTATCTACTGCTAGCAGTAGCAGTAGTAACAGTACTAACTGCTGTCAGTAGCATCAGTAGGACAGTAGCAGCGGTAGAAGCAGTAGCATCACCATCTCAATAGGTATTCTCATCTCGCAAGTATTTCTTTTTCTTTCTAAGTTCATGTTTGTTGCGCACAATATGACCTATTTTTGTGTCGACGTGCCGTAAAACACCATTCATTCAATTTTTATCCATCATGTTTTATAAAACAACCGCTTCGCCAATCTAAAGTATATATATTTGTTTCCCTACCGTTAATGCTGTGACCTTTTAGTTACTGCTAGCGGTAGGAGCAGTAGCAGAAGCTACTACTAGTAGTATCAGCAGCAGTAGCAGTATATACTGCTAGCAGTAAATGCATTAGAGCAGTAGAAGCACTACCATCAACATATATTGTTGTTTCTACTTTCCATTCTTAACCATCATGTTATATAGACAACCTCTTTCGCACTTCGTTCTTTTCTACTGTCGTTCTGACAGTAGTTAGCAGTAGCGGTAGCAGTAGCAAACATATGATGGTTGCGAAAGGGGTTGTCTGTTAAACATGATGGTGGGGGAAGTAGAAACATAATTACGATGACTATTGACTTTACTGCTGCTACTGCTGGCAGTAGTTACTGCTACTGTGAATAACGTTATACTGTGAATAACGAATCTCGAGTTTTTTTGTTTTACGATATTCAGATTTTTTTTGTTGAATAACGAATCTCGAGTTTTTTGTTTTTCGATATTCAACCTGAATAAAAAAATTGTGAACGTGTATTAAGCTTCCCAGAATAATTCCACAAAACAACTACAGTAATGACTGATGCAAAACTGATAAAACCTCTGGAGTAGTCTTAGGTGTAACAGCGTCATTGATGTTACCCAATTTTACAATAACACAAGTGATCCATATGAAAATAATAAGTGGTATTCTTTTGTTTTAAAGCAGATGTGCACACGTATCATGCATTACAAATTGATGCCTTTAATCGTATAGTCATAACTGTGTGTGCAAAACTGATAATATGTCTAGAGTTGTCTTTGGTTTTGGAAAATTTGTTGTTGATATTACCAGTTTTCACAGGAACACCAGTTTAACGATTTGAAAATACCAAATGGTTTACTGTTTGTATTAAAACAGATTTGCAAAATGGTACAGTTTTTCCAAAATGACGCCACTACACGTTTACCGTGATAACTGTGTCGCACAACTAATATGTATGGAGTGGTCATTGGTGTTTCAAAGTATGTCATTGATGTTACCGTAGTGTATGTGCTCTTACCCCTACGTATTTGGATATAGTGGTACCAATGATATTGTCATATGTTTTAGTTTGCCATTTCTATTTAAAATGTTTTTGTTTGAGATAATTCAAATAGTGTTTAGGACAAGATAATGCTAAATCTATTCATTTTGTTTAAGTTGATTTTAACAATGATAAAGAGCCAATTATCCCAATATTTAGTTTTGATGTATAAAAACAGTAATGTATGAGTCACATTAGTATGTTATTTTACTTTATATATTGGGTTTCACCGTTTATGAATTAATCAAACAAGTTCAATAACATCAGTTACCCGCAAAGGCTTCACTGGATTGTTGTGGTGTTACAGGTACATGGCATTGTTTGTGCTGTGTTTGCATCTTTTAGATTGTGACTATTCACATACACATTTATGCTTTTAGTATGATAAAATTATGTTTGACGCATATTCGTTTTGCAATTTTGTATTATATCTGACCCCACGTTTTCTGAAAATGACCCTTATAATGGCTAAAGCATTTTCACTTTTCGCAGCGGTTGTTCTCGAAATGGACGCCGAGGTGGATGCAGGGTTGTAAAAAAAAAACAACGTCAATTATATAAAAGTAAAAACGTTCGTCGTCAAACATGTCAAAAGTAAAAAATATATCAAAATGTCGAAAACAACAAAACACGTAGGCTTCGATAAATGTTACACAAAAAAGGCAAGACAAGAACATGACATATGCAACAATAAACACACCAGCAACAAATAATTAGTTATTACATTATTCTAGATTATTGCGATTCATCAAAATATAACAGAGTTTAAACTTTAGCACCATGTTTTCGTATTTAAAGTCTATAAACACAAATATAGTTTTCAACAGCTTGCTGATTAACACTCTTAAAAAACCGCTTTCGATGCACCATGCAAGTACATCAGATGAATTTGCAGTAATTTAACCTTCGACGTCGGAAGCGCAAGTAAGTTTGAACCGGTGCTTTGAACCAAACAAATTATGCATTGGGTGTTTAACGGCTGATCAACACAGCATAGGTTATTTAGAGCCGTGCAAGTTCCACACGCATTAACGGTGTTCTTTTCGTTTTTATATATTCTACATGTAGTCCTCGATAAAGGGAAGTAGTATTAATAAATTCTGAAAAGGGTATCCGTTGGAAGCAACACACACGTTCAAGAGAGAAAAGTGGCAGACTCGGTTTTATTAAGAATGATCATAAAAGGTAAATACTGTGCAACACCTCTCAAGCTCCATAGCACCGGTTGAAGCGGTTTTCTACTTTAACGTCAGAGAGACTGTGGTGGAGGCAGACCACCAACATTTCCTGGGTAGAACCAGTACTATATACCTCCCGCCATCCGTAAGAATCGACACTTCGGAGCTCCCGAATGTAGAACGGAGAAATAGAGTCGAATGTAGAACGGAGAACTCAAGTCGAACATGAGTTAGAACAGAGAACTGGAGTCGAATGTAGAACGGATAACTGGGTTCGAATGTAGAACGGAGAACTATGTTCGGGAGTCGAATGTAGAACGGAGAACTCAAGTCGAATGTAGAACAGAGAACTGGAGTCGAATGTAGAACGGAGATCTGGGTTCGAATGTAGAACGGAGAACTATGTTCGGGAGTCGAATGTAGAACGGAGAACTGGGTTCGAATGTACAACTGAGAACTCAAGTCGAATGTAGAACGGAGAACTGGAGTCAAATGTAAAATGGAGAGCTGGGTTCGAATGTAGAACGGAGAACTCAAGTTGAACGTAGAACGGAGAACTGGAGTCAAATGTAGAACGGAGAACTCAAGTCGAATGTAGATCGGAGAACTGCAGTTGAATGTAGAACGGAGAACTCATTTTGAATGTAGAACGGAAAACTGGAGTCGAATGTACAACGGAGAACTCAAGGCGAATTTAGAACGAAGAACTGCGTTCGAATGTAGAACGGAGAACTAGATTCGAACGTAGAACGGAGATCTGTGTTCCAATGTAGAACGGAGAACTAGGTTCGAATGTAGAACAGAGAAATGGAGTCGAATATGTCTGCAGAATTTGCTTTGCTTAACCTAATAAAATATACTGAATGTAAAAAGAAACACGACACTGTAATTTCCGCCATATATTGTATATGCTGCACACTTAATTCCACATAATATTCCAAAGAAATCCCAAGATGTTTTGTAAGAAAAAACTTGCAGTTAGTTAGAGAAAGGACACAACTGTGATGTTATAGACGTTTTAATCACAGTTCACTTTTTAACAAGAAATTCATAAATGTTGAAATTCCTCTTTGAAAATGTGTGCCATTTCAGTACTGTATTTAACGTGAAGAGTTTGCAAACGTTTGCAGCCTAAGTTTTCTCACATGCTTGAGCCAAACGGGTACTCTGTCAGTATTGAAACTTTGAAGGAATGCTATTTGCTGTGTTATGTGTTGTTTTAGTTTTTTTTTCGAAAGGAAAGGTCTATTTGTTTTTGTTTTTCATCAAACTTTATTTATTTACAATTAAGAACTGGATGGTGTTTACAGACGTCTGGACGGCACTCGTAAACAGAAGAGATTACTGGAATAATTAAAAAATGCTCACTATGAAAAAAACAACACTATCGCCAACACTATCGCTGTTCATGTCCAATATATATCACACACAGTACTGTTCATGTCCGTTGAAAAACCGATTTAACACTGGTGATTTGTTATGTCCAGGGGAGAAGAGTTTGTATGTTATTTAAAACATTAGTGAGCATAAATTATTGATACTATACTTAGGGTAACACTTAACAAACGCAATTGAAAAAAACATAAGCGAGTGCCGGTTACAATATATGTAAGTAAAAGTTGTTGAGAAACTATTTTTTACGAAAGAAGGGAAAGGTCTTACGCAGCCATGCACCATTCGATTAACAGCAGCATATTCTACATACAATGTATAGCGGAAATTCCCGTGTCGCGTTTCCTTTTCCCTTCAGTATAGGTCATCAATATTGTGGTTCTGGTTACGGCATTGGTTTGTTTGATTTTACTTCAGATGAAACGTGAAAACTATATGAGTATTCCTTTATTATATATAATAGTATATACCAACAACTATTTCGAAAGGCTTTTAGTGATTCACGATGTCAGTTAATTATTATTTATGATAAGATGAAATAAAGAAACATGTTTATATAGATACCACTGGATTGTTTTTCTGTTTTAAATATAATATATATAAACGTCTTGAATAATCGTATTTGATCAAAATTTTCTTTGGTCCAGGTTGCTATATATTATGAAAAAAAAGAAAGAAAAAAGGTTGCTATATAGATGTTGGGAATAAAAAATAAAACCAAAAGACAACACCAAAAAATTCAAAAAGTTAAGTTATTTTTTTCGTGTTATTTGTTGAAAAACAACATATTTTAAGATTAACTACATTACTTTCGGACACATTTGGGCTTTGAATGTTGAACTCCGAGCTGCGAATGTCGAACTCCGAGTTGAGTGCGAATGTTGAACTCCGAGCTGCGAATGTCGAACTCCGAGTTGGATTTGAATGTTGAACTCCGAGATGACAATGTCGAACTCCGAGATGGGTTCGAATGTTGAACTCCGAGCTGCGAATGTCGAACTCCGAGTTGGGTTCGAATGTTGAACTCCGAGCTGCGAATGTCGAACTCGGAGTTGGGTTCGAATGTTGAACTCCGAGCTGCGAATGTCGAACTCCGAGTTGGGTTCGAAGGTTGAACTCCGAGCTGCGAATGTCGAACTCCGAGTTGGATTTGAATGTTGAACTCCGAGCTGGCAATGTCGAACTCCGAGTTGGATTTGAATGTTGAACTCCGAGCTGGCAATGTCGAACTCCGAGTTGGGTTCGAATGTTGAACTCCGAGCTGCGAATGTCGAACTCCGAGTTGGGTTCGAATGTTGAACTCCGAGCTGCGAATGTCGAACTCCGAGTTGGGTTCGAATGTTGAACTCCGAGCTGCGAATGTCGCACTCCGAGTTGGGTTCGAATGTTGAACTCCGAGCTGCGAATGTCGAACTCCGGGTTGGGTTTGAATGTCGAACTCGCTGCTGACAAATGAATGTTGAACTCCGTTCTGACAAATCTGTAACAAATCCGTAACAGAACGAATGTCGAACGCCGAACAACGAACTACGAGCTAACTTCTCACACCTCATTTCAATACAGCAATACATAATACAGAACTCAACCAATTCGTCAATTTTCTATCTTTTATCAATGATTTGATTATGTATGACAGTTCTTGATTACATCCGGGACATTTTTCTAAGTGAAATCACATTCCGATTGTAATTCAGGTGGGAAGCAGAGTGGTTATTTACCTCCGCCGACTACTTTTCATAGCAACACTCGACCACGGAAAGTAGTACGTCATTTTCCGTCAGGTCTAAAAATGTGAAACGGCCGCCATTTTCTGTTTTTTAAAACACAAAATCTGGAAGATTGTTGCAAGTTTTCATGATTCAAATTTCATTTCCCCTTCATTATAATGTCTGGGATAATCCTATGAGTGTTAGTTTTAAACTATTTCCTTTAATATTTAAACAAAGATTAATTGATAATTTCATGCAACAATGGAGATCTGATATAGAAGGCAGTAGAGTTTTAACGCTATATAAGATGGTGAAAGAGAAGTTTGATTTTGAAACATATCTAGAAACATTATGCTCCAAACAATTAAGAAGTTGTATAACAAAAATAAGATTATCCGCTCATTGTTTAAGAATAGAAACAGGGAGATACTCAAGAGGGAGAACAGAGAGAAAAGAATGAGTGTGAGAAATTTGTAACACTAACGATATTGAAGACGAGTACCATTTTATTTTGATCTGTACTACTTACTCTAACATTAGAAACAAATACATTCCTAAATATTACACAACTAGACCAAGCATGTTTAAATTTGTGGAATTGTTGCAGTCATTAAACAAAAAGGTTATTCTTATTTTGGGTAAATTCATTTCCGATGCACTTGTATTAAGGCTATCTACATCCATTTTAACAGACTAAAAAAACAAAAAAAACACTAGATATCTTATTTTAGAACATCCTCGTTTATCATTGACATACCATAATATGTGTATGTGTTTGATTGTTTAAATATGTATGAAACAAGAAAATAAACATAGTGATTATTTTGTTGTATTTGCAATGTTAATATCTGTCACGTGTGTGTATATTATAATTATCATATATTTGTAATGATGAAAAGCTGTAATAGTTTAAGTCAATAAAAGTATCTATCTATCTATCTATTCGTTTTTCTAGAGCTTGTAGTCGTGTTGAAGACTTTAATATTCGTAATATTTGTATAACTAAAAAGCTCCAGCAGGGCTACCGTTACCAAAAACTTTTCTGTTGATTAGAGATTAGATCATGGCGGCATCGATTTCTTTATTTACACTGTCTTGTTTTAATGGGATGACAGTAGGGTAAGTGTGAGGTTTGGTGCACCCTAGAACCGGTTTACCCCCCCCCCCCCCCCCCCCCCCCCCCCACCCTCCAAGTGGCCTTCTTTGCCACTGACCGTTCCAAGGCGGTAGCCCTATTGTCAACCCTTTTGTGTTTGTGTTTGTGTTTGTGTTTGTGATGTCGTTTGCATTTAATATTACTTTTGCCTTCTCGTCTGATTGCGTGTTTGTTTCTGTGTTTTGTGGTTGACTTGACTGTCTTCCTTGAATGCTACTTCTCTGTCCGATATTTTTATATTTAATTTCAAAATTGTATTATCGTAACCCTGCTCTAGTTTTAAAATATAAACGTAATTTAAGAACTCTTCTGCGACAAGGAAGATCACAACCTGACTTCTATGGTGATGAGATTTAAAAACTATGTAAGATCATTGGCCATGACCACTTTCATACAATCTTTGTTCAACTTGTTAACAAGTTTATCAAAAGAGGTTATCATATTGCAACCTACTGCATGCTGAGTGATTGACCCATTTACATTTCGCCACTATGTTTTCCTCTTTGATTGTGCGAAGACCGGACAGACTGTGGACCCTCTGACGACGTCTACCTGAATCCTTATAGGACGGTAGCGTTTGATGTTTGTCCTTACTCCTGTCTTGTCGTACCCTTAACGGTTTGTCCTATTGTTGCTCTGGCTTCTGCCAAGTCACTGAGTACTTACGTTGTGGTTTCTAGGCTTTTGTGTTTTATATTATACATAAATGATCATTTATGTGTTTTACTTAAATAGCCTGTTAACGCTGCCTTATTTGTTAGAGATTATAACCCGGCGGGATATATTTATTTACACTGTCACATTTATTGGGATGACAATAGGGTAAAAGCAAGGGTCGGTGCACCCTAGAACCTGGTTTAAATGCCCAGCAACCTTTTTTTTGCCACTGACCGTTCCAAGGCGGTAGCCCTATTGTCAACCCTTGTGTGTTTGTTATGTCTTATCTTGACTTTTATTCATCTTTGTTTATAGTTGTTCTTTGTTTCTTTGAGTGTTTGTGATTGACTGTCAACCGTGCAAGGTCCTTTTCCTGTTTGATGTTTATATACTTTTTGATAGAGGACCATAAGCTTATGTTACATGCAATATATGTGCGCTCTAAGCCTTGAAATATCAGAGAAGATTTTCCCTATACGGGTCAATTTAAAACAGGCGACTCCTGTGTCTCCAGGGTCACAGTTTGGTCAAACAGGTCTAGGACCATACACTATGGTACATGCATACTATTAGACCTCCAGATATTGTAGTTGAAATCAGAGAAGAATACATTTTTTTAAAAATATTGCTATGTAGCTCTATGTTAAAATGTGACCCCGGGAGGTGAAGTTGGGGAGGGAAGTAAAACAGATTTGGACACAGAGTCACAATTTCAACAAACTTGGTGAGCTCTATGCCTTGTGGTTTTAGATAAAAAGATTTTTCAAGTATGTCTATATATAAGTCTATGTAAAATATTCAAAATCTCTACATACAAAATGTGGACCCCGGCATACTTTGCCACTGACCGTTCCAAGGCGTTTGCCCTATTGTCAACCTTTTGTGTTTGTGATGCCGTTTGCATTTATGGTTACTTTTGCCTTCTTGTTTGTCTGTTTGCGTGTTTGTTACTGTATTTTGTGGTTGACTGTCCTCCTTGAATACTAATTTGCCTGTCCGATCTTTTTATATTTCTTGGCCAATTTTGACTTCGTTTGAATAAACTTGATAGCCTAGGAATAAGCATCATTAATAAAGTAAAACTGATGAAGAAATTGTTTAAGGTTGTAGAAGGGGAGAGGAGAGCATGAAATGGGGATAGGGATATATGTAAGACAGACATGGCTGACCTATATACCGTTATGAACAGGATGGAAAATATCAAAAATAAAATAAGTAAGTAAATAATAAGAAAGCAACATATAGCATTTTTCTCCCAAACTATCAGGGGCCATAACTGTGATGTTTCTAGTCCGATAGCTCTACTCGACTCCTCCACGTTATTAATGATATTGACATCCTGCCAAATATAGGTCAAGATAATGTTAGTAATCTTATCAGGCTGTTTTTTGAAATGATTGGAGCTTTCAATAACTTCAACAATCGGAAAAAGTTGGGTAATTAATAACAAAGGAAGATGCTAGAGAACTTACAATGTAAAATGTAAGATTTTCAATAAATCAAGGTCTATATGTCTGGTATTACTAATCTGATTTATCTGGTTTTCAAGGGTATCCAACCTTATATTAATATCAACAATATGACTGAGGTTGGTAAAGATTGGATTTAGACGCTAGAGTGGTAACAAGGGAAAAGTTGACAGATGACAGACGAACTACGAACAACTCGTTTAAAGAAATATAAAAAGATCGGACACGGAAAGTAGAATTCAGTCAACCACAAAACACAGTCAACCACAAAACACAGAAACAAACATGCAAACAGACAAACAAGAAGGCAAAAGTAATAATAAATGCAAACGACATCACAAACACAAGCCGGCTGGCATTCGGCCAGTAGAGATAACAATTTGAAAACCAGTGATCTAAGTATAATCCAGGTCAGTTGAATGCGACCTTGATAACCTACTGAACCCAAAAGCATTAGACTTTCTCCTCTTACTAAGGGCAATGTACGTATGCATTTTAGTAAGTGTTATTGTTATACTTTCAGATCAGAGTGATCATGTGCAATTCTAGTGACCATGACCTTTGACCTAAGGGCCCCTAGAACAATGTACATATGCCGTTTTGTGATTGTAGTTTTGAAGATATTGTGAGAAATGTATATTTCCAAATAAGGTCACCGTGACCTTAAATTTTAATCTACTGATCCCAAAACAATAGTGTTTCACCTCTAATCTAGGGCTATGAACATGTGAGGTTTCATGAGAGTTGGTGTTATGCTTTCAAAGTTATTGCTCGGAATGCGTATTTCCTTAAGGGGTGACCTTGGCCTTTAAATGACCTCCAAAACAATATTGTCCTCCTTTAACCAAGGGCAATAACTGTGAAGTTTGTTACGGTTTTAAAGTTGTTTTTTCGGAACGACCTTTAGCCTCCTGAACCAATATACAATAGTGTTACTTCTGTCATCAAAGGGATTGTACCTATTAAGCTTTATGAGTGTGGGTATAATGGATTCAAAGTTATAGTTCTCAATACGTAATTGTTAACGGACGTTATGACGGACGACCGCATACAAGAATACGTTCCATTTTTATAAACGGTCGTATAAAAAGCATGCGCTGATTTAAGGGGTGTGGCGTAGAACCGGGGCGTGTGTCCCTAAAATATCAGAAAGTATGGAAAATTGTTCTCAACTTTTGAAATACATGTATTGCATCCGCTCCCAAAATCCTACCCAAAATCAACTCCCGTTTCCATCCTCCTCTCCGTCACCAAATCCCACCCAATCTCAATTCCCGCATTCCCCACTGCCCCTTCCCCCTTCTACCCAATATCAAATCCTGTATCAGCCACTGAAAAAGTATTTCCCACCTTACCAGTATTTTGCGCGAGACATAAAACCGAAATCACCACATAAAATCATTGCACCATGAAACAGTCATCATCTAATAGCTTACCCCTGTTCGACTTTAATACTGATTTTAACAATTGTATTTACATTACATGAAGTTTCTGGAGGAAGAATTCTGAAAACACAATATATCGCCTGCAATCATGCACATGTCCCAATTCTTGGTCCCTTTGATGATAAAACAACAAAACACAAGTTGCGCATCAAGTGTCTGTCTTAATATACAAATATCAGTTGAAAGTTGTTACATGGGCTTTGATGTTGTAGTGCACAAGGTGACAAAGGTGTAAAAAGATCAGACCATACTTGTGCAATAATGTTACAATACCTAAACAACATTTATATCCACGAAACTAATCCCATCTGGATACAAGAAACCCAACTGGTACATTTAAATACAGATTAAATATCGAGATACATAACCCATCATCAACATTAATGTTTACTATATTTACCACTCTACAGCTTGTATAGCAACTGTAAATTGAATACAGCTGTGTATCATTATAAGTTGGACAACGTAACTCATAGTATGAAACAGAAAATACGCTTATTGAATATCTATATAGATCTATAAATCCAGCGTCAAATCAACGTTAGGTTTTGACGTCAATACAATGTCGGACTATTACGTCTGTTTGACCCGGAATATGACGTATAAAAACGTTCATTTTGACTGCGAATCCAACGTCAGTTTAACATTGGGTTATGACGTCGTACCAGCGTTGTACTGATGGAAAATTCCTGCTGGTCAGTTATATATGACAGTGTTAGTTAAGCATGCCCATATTTTACAAACCAATCACAATCCAAGCCCCTGTTGATTCTCTTATTTTCCGTGACTTTTCAAGGTTCGGCGATTTCCAAATTTCCCAAAATACTCTTTTTATCAACTGCCATTCTGAATGGCTTGATACCCAGCCTTGCAGAACTGGGCCCAGTTGTATAAAGAGCTGTTAACTTAACGCTAAATTAAGCTTAACGTTAAGTTAAAATTGTTAACGCTGCGTAACTTAACGACACGTTAATTTCATGTTGTATAAAGTAGTTTAACGCTTGCGTTAAATTACACAAGCGTTAAATTTTAACAACAGATTAAAATCCTCTGTTAATTAAAATACCCATAAACCATCTGTATTTAACTCTACTTCCTGAGTAAACAATGGCAGACTCTGACATAAAGAAAAGGAAGAGGAGTCCTAATTTCTCCAGAGATGAGGTTCTGAAGCTAGAAGAGTTGGTGGCTTCAGAGGAAAACTTCAAAATTATAAATTCCAAATTTACCAATGTTGTGACAAACAAGCTGAAAACGGAGCTTTGGGCAAATATTGCAAGTGCTGTGTCTGCACTTGGATTTGCTGAAAGGAGTGGGCAAGATTGCCACAATAAATTCATGAACATTAAGAGAGAGGCCAAGGATGCAATCACCAAGGAAAAGATTGAGAAAAGAAAGACAGGAGGTGGGACTTGTGATGTAACCGTAACCGAACAACAGGGGAGGGTTGCGGACCTGTTCAAGAACTCGGCCTCTTTTTCAGGCATCTCAGGAGGATTGGACTCAGATGAACCTGGTAAAATGTTTATTAATTGAATTTATTTTAATGAATACGCTTTTCGTGAATATATATGTTAAATAAATAACACTCAATTCGGTCATAACACCCACTCATAAAATAAACAGATACAGTTCGTCTGCTTCGAAGCAGTTTCTATTTATAGATTGGGAATTCCACATAACCTTTTATGACCCAGATCACGGATCACCGATGTCTAAATAATAAACAGAATCAATAGACAATGTGTGGGTAACCTAATGGAAACATTACAATGAATATCATCATTGATTTCAAGTTAAAATATCAAACTGATAAGTATTACCTGAACTTTAACGAAATGTTTCCTTTTTCATTAGAAAACCGCACGCTTCATTCTCTGCAATGTTGCGCTTACGATCTTAATAAAACTGAAAGGGAGATAAGCAATTAAAGAGTCCCTACTAACAATGGAGTGGATAGTTTCGTTTTGTTTTACAAAACTCAATTTAACAAATAAATCCGTATTTGACACTAGTAATTAACAGATGTTGTCCTTTAAGTCTTTCTTGTATCAACCTATTTCCGATTTATTTTACTAATTTATTTTTTTATCATTTTTTTTCTTAAATCGAAATCATAATAAATCCCATATATGGGTTCATGATATCTATAAATCAAGGAATCAAGTTTTAGGCTATACACCACAATGATTTCCTTGTATGTTCCATAATCTTTTATCAAGTTCAACAACGCATTGAAATGCAGCAATTATGTTATAGATCTAAAACAAAGTGAAACCAAGGGCGGATCCAGGATTTTATGTTAGAGGAGGGCGCAACTTTTCCAAACGTGGTAATGACGCGCAAAAAAAGACTTGTCAAATAAAAACTTCAAACTTTCGGCAGATTCTTAGTAGGGCGTAGGCCTTTTAAGTGGCCCCACCCCCAACCCCACTCTCTGGATCCGCCCATGAAAATATTACATGTTTTTGTACGTGATAAGTTGTTATTGCAGATGGCTTGAATTACATTTCTCAGCAGAGTGAGATACCTGTGGAAGTGGTAGTGCCCGCAAAGAAGCCTAAGATGCTCCTTCAGATACAAGAGCACATTGAAAGGTATTTTTTTTTGTGTTTTTTAAACGTTGATATATACAGCCATATATACTGGAAAACATTGATAGCTGCATTATACTCAGATGTAATATAACAATATTAAAGGGACAAGCGGAATTAAAATTTTAACATCTCGATTTAATAATCATATACATTTTTACTTGAAAAACCTGATTGGGCGTATTTATATGAAATGCTGAGTTCTGAATTGTTCTTCGTTATTCTACCATATATATTTAAATAGATAATCAGCCGTTAGTACTATGCAAAAAAAATTGCTTTGAACTATTCTTGTTATTCATATTAATGATTGAAAAACGCAAGTTATGTAAAAAGACGCCGTGAGTTTTAAAAAAATATCAAGATTGCCGTGTGTCCCTCATAATAAAGGGACAATAGTACTTGTTAATCTACTGTTCACATATACATGTACTTCCACATCCTATTACACAACAGTCCTAGATAAAACAGAAATTTAAAAATGAATGTTGTATTTTTGTGTCGCCTGCGTGGCATAGCAGACACTTAGGGATCTGCCTTTGTCCGTCGTCCGTCCGTCACACTTTAACCTACAACCTAAACATTGACCATAACTTGAACAATGGTTGATCTATGCTCATGAAACTTCACATACATCTTCATCTTACCTCAAGGATTGTCGTTAAACAAGTCCAATAACTCCGACTTTCATTTCGACAGAGTTATGCCCCTTTTCATAAAACTTTAACCTGCAACCTAACCTGGCTCAATGTCATAACTTGGCAAAGTGTAATAATTGATCTATGGTCATAACACTTTATGCATTTCCACCTTATCAATTATCAAATACAGAGTTATGCCTCTTTTTTTAAAAACTATAACAATTAAAAAATATCGGCTCCATACTTCATGAAGGATTGCACCACAAGTCTTTTATATACTCTGTAAAAAAAAGTTTTGGACCATGGCAGTGTTCGAACCCGTACAATGATCACTGAACCTTGACATTCGACCATAACCCTTATTATCTCAGTTGATAATTCACAATAGATCAACAATCAACAATAATTATGGTTTACAATGAAAGTTTGCGAAAAAATAATAATCTTTTTATTGGTTACTCGAATGTGTCCGTAACTGTTACTTTTAATGGACTTTGCAACATTTTTTACAGACCCTGTGTGTGTTCGCGATATTTTTTAAAAATCAAATCTTGTTTGGAATTTAATGTTTCTGATACCAAATTAACCAGGTAGGGTAGACATTGGTTACTAAAAACAGATACTTAAATTCTGTCCATTAGTTTTATTTTTATATGACTTTATATACCCTGGTCCAAAACTTTTTTTACCGAGTATAGTTAGATTGTACTTGATGATTGATGAAGTAAGCACACGGCAGGCGACACAAGTGTTCCGTGAAACACACTTCAAGTTGTAAGTTTCATATTGTCACATTTTAAGCACAATTTGTCCTTTGATTGTTGTGCTTCTTTGGAATTTCACATGTACATGTATACACGTATATCGTCGATATATATGTTCATAATTTTAGCAGGAAGAAACTTGAGAAAAAAAAAGTAACACACGAGGACCTCATGGAAGTGCAAAAGAGGTACTTTGAGGGAGAAGTAGAAAAACAGGTAGTTGTTCTCCTTACACACCAGCTAATGTTTCAAGAAATTAATTGGGGTAGAACATCACATTCACACATAACGAACCATTGTTGGTGTTTCTTAGGATGATCCCGTACGAACCCCCAAATATAACAGGTGGTGAAATAAATCCTTCCTCAACCGGGACTCGAACCCAGGGACTCTGGTTTTCTGTACCAGCGCTCTAACCACTGAGCTATCCAGGGCATACTGTTAGGAATCGATTATTCACCATTTACCTGTAACCGGTTACATGTTTTATACTATTTCGCCTAGTTCTTAAATGTCTTAAAAGCATCTCACCTGCTGCTCATATTGTAACCAAAATTGGCCCAAATTATCTTTTCATTAAAGAGACATGTGTCTTCTTAAAAATGGCGGCACAGCATATGTTTGGACCATTCCAAAAGAGTTTCGTGGGTTTATTTGAGAACTTTCAAAAGGTATCTTTAACCTTTTCAAAGATATGCACCCGACAACAAATGTGAGAGCTAAATAAGGCAAAAAATACAAAAGGGGCACATTTCACCTAGAGTTCCAGTTCTTCCTTCTGCACATGTTCCTATTGTGTGTTTTTCATTTGTACAAACATCCATCATATTGTTTTCAAAGTATTTTAAGATATGCTCCGGACAAGAAAAATTGAGAAATAACAAATAAATTGGTTAAAATCCCAGTCGTAGAGTTCTCATTTTAAGAAAGTCGATCTGTATTGCCAGAAGACAGACGGACGAAAAGCCATCTGATTATAAAATTTAAAACATCCAATTAATGAATGCACAGTGTTTCTTTTAATTTAACTTTATACTGAACTACTGAACAAAATCTGTTTCGCAAAGCCTTGTTTATATACTATCATGGAATCCTCCAGAAGTTTCTGTCACAAAACAACATAAACATCTTTCAAACAACTTCAACATCATTTTATTTATTTAAATGATCTTGAATGACAGAATCATTAATAAACAAGGACGTCCAAGATCGTAAATA
The DNA here is from genome assembly GCA_037043455.1 of Cyrtodaria siliqua. Lineage (NCBI taxonomy): Eukaryota > Metazoa > Mollusca > Bivalvia > Adapedonta > Hiatellidae > Cyrtodaria > Cyrtodaria siliqua. The sequence continues at coordinate 193,277 of JAWPHD010002257.1, forward strand.
TAAAGTCATAGGTAACAATGCATTTGCACATTCAACTGTACACAATTTATTTATCTAGAACCATATTGAATCTAAACCTTCTTGCATATAATTAAATACAATTTTTATTTGATTTTTTTTTTCATCTGATTTTGCACTAGGTTTAAATATATTATTGATGCAATATAATCTAAAGTTAATAGTTTAATATTAATGATTGAACAAGGGCAAGTTATGTAAAAAAAAAAACGGACGCCGTGAGTTTTTAAACAAGAGGTCAATGACCTTGAAGCTCTACTGATTGATTTTGATTTCAGGAAGTAGTGACTACAAACTTGATTTTTGAAAATCTATTTTTAGCCGTGGCGGCCATCTTGAATTTTCGGCCGACCTGCAATTTTGCTAGGATCAATTAGATATCAAGAGCAACATTCCTGTTAAGTTTCATGAAAATCCGTCAAGTAGTTTCAGAGGAGTGGTCGCTACAAGTTTTCCTTATATAACTCTATGTAAACAAAGATGGCCGCTGGCAGCCATGTTTAACATCAAATCAAAACGATTTTCGACAAGGACCAACAATCATGTCATGCTGATCATTTTAGAAAAAGTCCCATATCAATATCCCTTAGAGTTTTCAAGAAGTAGTCGCTACAAACTTGTTTTTCAAAAACCTATTTTTAGATTTGGCGGCCATCTTGGATTTCACATCAACATGATTTTTTGCTAGGATCAACTAGACTTCATGGGCAACATTTCTGTAAAGTTTCATGAATATCCATCCAGTAGTTTCAGAGGAGTAGTCGCTACAAATAAAAGTTTACGGACAGACGGACAGGCAGACGGACGCCGCACCACGGCATAAGCTCTGCTGATATCTGATCAGTAGAGCTAAAAATCAAGATTGCCAATGTGTCCTTTTACTATGCAATTGAAAAGCATAAATATTGTTTTAGGATTGGATTGCCTCCAACCAGTGCATTTTATAACATAATTTAATACATAGATAGACATGTGCATATCTAAAAATATCCTTTATTTTAGGCACTCCAAAAGAAAATCCTTGCTGTGCAATTAAACCTGCTAATGGGGATGGAAAGAAAAATGAAGTCCGATGAATCGGAAGAAGACAATCTAACCCCTATGCAAATGTTTATGAAGATTCCATTTATGGAGCAATAATTCTTGTTATATAGCTTATAATTATTATTCATCATTCATATTAAATGCATACATCATCCATGTATCAAGTCTATCAGTTAGTGAGCCTGTGATTTCTGACAGTAAGTCAGTCTGGTAGTTAGTCTGGTAGTAAACAAGTCAGACAGTTAGTCTGTTAGTCAGTCAGTTAGTGGATAATTCGATCAGTTTTGTAGTGAATAAGACTGTCTGGTAGTCAGTTTATCTGCTATAAGTCAATCTGGTAGTCTATCTGGTAGTGAATAAATCAGTATGTCTGGTAGTGAATACGTCACTCTGCCTGGTAGTAGGTCTGGTAGTGAATAAGTATGTATGTCTGGTAGTCTCTCTGGTAGTGAATAAGTCAGTATGTCTGGTAGTGAATAAGTCTGTATGTCTGGTAGTCTGTCTGGTAGTGAATAAGTATGTATGTCTGGTAGTCTGTCTCGTAGTGAATAAGTCTGTATGTCTGGTAGTCTGTCTGGTAATGAATAAGTCAGTATGTCTGGTAGTCTGTCTGGTAGTGAATAAGTCACTCTGTCTAGTAGTAGGTCTGATAAAGAATAAGTCAGTTTTTCTGGTAGTGAATAAGTCACTATGTCTGGTACTCAGTCTGGTAGTGAATAAGTCAGTCAGTCAGTTTGGTAGTGAGTCAACAAGTATATTTGCCAGTCATTTCACCCTTTATGCAATATCAATATTACATTTACTACAGTATACATGTTCAGAGACTAAAGTATAAATGGTCAGCTTGTGTCATGTCTTCTTGTTGTTTTTTATGAAAAATATCTGTCTACGAAATAGTCACGGACTGCATTTCCGTCCTGCCTCCCTCTTGGTTCGTCTTCATCCTCCTCATCGTCATCCTCATCGTCATCCTCATCCATGCTGACGTCATCTTCAAAATCCTCTGCCTCCTTCAACATAATTGCTAAATTGTGTAAAATAGCACAAGCACTGGCAATTTTGCAGGCCTTTAATGGTGACATGCGTATCTGAAAATAAATGTTTAAACAAGAGGTCAATGACCTTGAAGCTCTACTGATTGATTTTGATTTCAGGAAGTAGTCGCTACAAACTGGTTTTTTGAAAATCTATTTTTAGCCGTGGTGGCCATCTTGAATTTCTGGCCGACCTGAAATTGTGCTAGGATCAATTAGACATCAAGAGCAACATTCCTGTGAAGTTTCATGAAAATCCGTCAAGTAGTTTCAGAGGAGTAGTCGCAACAAGTTTTCATTATATAACTCTATGTAAACAAAGATGGCCACTGGCAGCCATGTTTAACGTCGAATCAAAACGATTTTCGACAAGGACCAACATCATGTCATGCTGATCCTTTTAGAAAAAGTCCCATAGCAATCTCCCTTAGAGTTTTCAAGAAGTAGTCGCTACAAACTTGTTTTTTAAAAACCTATTTTTAGATTTTGCGGCCATCTTGGATTTCACATCTACATGAATTTTTGCTAGGATCAACTAGACTTCATGGGCAACATTTCTGTAAAGTTTCATGAAAATCCATTCAGTAGTTTCAGAGTAGTCGCTACAAATATAAGTTTACGGACAGACGGACGGACGACGGACGCCGCACCACGGCATAAGCTCTGCTGATCTCTGATCAGTAGAGCTAAAAATATGTTTTACTGAACACATTTATGGACAAATATGAATTTAGTTTTAAATGAAATTGCCACATGTGTGAGATTTAAAATACCAGAAATATTTATTGTAGTGTTTATAATATCAGCAAACAAGACAGCATATGGATATTTTGGTGACTATGACCTACTGACGACTACATAAACTGGTGTCATCCTTTCAGTCTACCTGTAATGGTTGATGGGTCGAAGAGTTATAGTGCAGAGAAGGCTTTTCATGATCAGGTCATGATGAACTCGAAGACCCTAAAACGAATTGAGCCATCGTCTACTGGTGAAGTTTGATGAACATAGTTACAGATCACAAAGTTGTGTCGGACAGACGGGCTGAAACTAATATACAACCCAATCTCAAAGGCAAACATTACGACATTAATTTTGTTTAATATGTTTAAAATAAAATCGTGATTAAAAGTCTGCCCTGCACTTTATTTCATTCAAACAGAGACGTAAATAAACAACTTCGGACTCTTGATTCAAATGTTTGTTTGTTTGTATGGTGGTTTAGGTCATTTTCAACAAATGTAAGGTTATATATGACGGTCGATTTTTTGTGGTGGAGGCAGACCACCCGCATTTTCTGGGTAGAACCAATACTATTCACCTACCGCCATCCGTAAGAATCGACTCTGTCGAGCTCCCATGCCCGGGTCCTGGCGTTTTACGTCATGTTTCTCTTACAATTGGCTCAGGCATGCTCAATGCGCTCTAGTTGAAAAACAATATTCGGAAGATTGTCTTTTATAATCCACAATTTCAAAACTAAAGAGTGTGAAACATGACGTACATACCTCTAAATGCAAGACGTGAAAACGTCTCTTAAGGCGACCAAACGCTCGCTCAACAGTCACTCTAGTTGCGGTGTGCTTTTGTTGGTATACTTGTTTTGCATCTGTATTTGCTAGCATGTATGGTGTCAGTAAGAATGGTCTATTCGGGTATCTCTGTAATAAAAAGCATCAAGAATAAATAATAGTATAATATCGGTAAAAGAAAAAAAGAGCTGTCGGAGAAAGCGCAGCTCGACTATTCGATTTTTCAGAGAATAATAAATTATATAGTCCGTACCCTTACCAAAAATATAGGCTTCTGGCGAGTATTTGCTGCAACTCTGCGGCAAACATTGCTGCAAAGCTGCGGCTGACAAGTTTGCGGCGATGTTGCGGTACACTTTTACCATGCAAATGAGGTCTGCGGCAAAGTTGCAGCGAACAAATATGCAAATGAGGTTCTGGTGATGTTCTGGCGATGTTCACCGCAACTTTGCCGCAGACCTCATTTGCATGATAAAAGTGTGCAGCAACTTTGCAGCAAACTTCATTTACATAAAAATGTTTCTCTGCACTGTTCTGGCGATGCTTGTGGTGAGACCGCCTTGTTTACGTCCCCATCCGATGGACGAGGCTAAGGGAAAGTGTCTTGCCCAAGAACACACCAACGAATGGTTAGGGGATGGGGTGTGTGGGGTAACATAGCTATATGTGTAAGAAATTACTAAAAACAACACCCAAACAAATTCGAGTTTCGAGGGTAGGGGGAGGGTGTAGCAACATAGTTATATGTGTAATAATTGACCAAAACAACACAGAAATATGTAAAAAAAAAAATTGGGGTGGGTGGGGCGTGGGAAGCCCATGCCCCAATACGGGTAAAGTATGAATAAGATGCATAATGCTATAAGAAATGCCACACCAAACTTATATACAACAGCTTACACGCAAATCTTGAAACCTTAATAAATCTTCAATTTTAAAATTCCAAGGACACAACTCCAGCATGATATGTGCGATCTGGCTAGTTATCGAACTTGGTCGAGATATTTAATTGCCATAAACATTGTATACATTTCTTACCCACTATCTCCTAGAAGTATTCCGTCGGACAGCCTTCTGTTTTCTCTCTCCAGTCTCTGGCATAAACCTGATGTCCGGAAGACATGGCTATCATGGCAACTTCCAGGCCAGCTGGCATTTAAACTTGTGAATTTACCTATAATTATTTGAAGGTGTTTGTTTATTTATGACAAAAATCTCTCTCTCTCTCTCACGCACGCACACACGCACACACACACACAGTTTCTCTCATATCTGCAAGACGGGGACACTTACACCATCCATACGTTTATGAAACTTATGTTTGATACATTTTATCTCCCGCTCCCTCCCTCCCTCCCTTTCTCTCTCCCTCCCTCCCTCCCTCCCTCTCCCTCCCTCATAATTTAAAAATTAAGAAAATTTAAGAAAATACACTCGATCACTTGACTATACAGTAACACAGTAACAAATCTTGAAACTATCCACTGACTCTTTTTTCTTCTTTTTTTTCAAAGGCGTAAGCAGCATGTAAAAAATGAAATAACAACACGACGCTTTGAACGCTTTTGTAATTGAAGTTGTGTTTATTTCCTTTTCAAAGAGTAGTTTACTTAATTAGGACAGAAATCAGCATATATCGATGGATAAGTTTACAAACTGCAATTTCGTTAGCTTCAAATCACACACTGATGATAAATGATGTGTAATTTTCGTGCGTGTATTCAGAATCGGAAACGAAAATACAAGATAATAAAACGTACCTTCATGGTCACAAACAGCTTGGACAGAAACACTGTGATAGCCTTTCCTGTTAACAAATGATGCCTCATCTTCTTTCGGGCCCTGGATTCTTACATGGGTTCCATCAATGGCTCCTATGACCTTAGGAAACCCAGCAAACTGGAAAAAACCTTGACGGATCCTGTCTTTCTCCAATCGGTCTGGCCAGGTGATGAACTCGTTCATATGTCCGATTATAGAATCTGTTACCTTGGCGATCACTCTGCTGACAGTGGCTTTGTTGTATCCAAGCGTATCTCCAATAACTTCAAGAAAGCTGCCACTGGCATAATAACGCAGTGCTATCAAGAGCTGTTCCCTTGGACAGAGGGCTTCATTTCGCTGTGTAGAAGGCTGCAGATCATCTGCCAGCATTTGTTCAATAAAATCTATTCCGTGGCTACTAAATCTATACCTAGACCGGACTTCTCTCTCTGATAGATCATTCAAATGCGCTGAATGCCGAAAATTCCTTGGTTGTCGTCTTCTTACATTGATGAAGGCAGCCATATTGGATGGTCAGTTAACGCTTGTGTTATCATTTAACTGAGGTAGGTACCTTGATTAACTTTAACGTTAGTTAGCTATGTTAATCTAACGTTAATTTTTTTATACAACAATATTTAACATGGACATTAACTTAACGTGGCGTTAAGTTAACTTTAACGACACGTTAAGGTTAACGGATCTTTATACAACTGGGCCCAGGACAAGTATTTCAAGCATTAATATTTAGTATCAGTCTAAAACTACAAATGCTTTTATATGTTATTGCAAACACTCCAGAGTTCGAACAACGAATTTTCTTCACAGGTAAGCGTTATCATCAGTTTGTTTAAAGCTGTCCCATTTAGAAACCATTTTTCGCAAAAATGAATACTAGTGTCTCGAAACGTTTGCTCTATTTTGAAACTTAATCTCTCTTGAGCAATTAAACTCAACAATCCCTGATTTTCTAGTACGGAAAGACAGTAGTGGATAAAGATTCATGAACGGGACGTTGAATTTGGTATTACATAAGTTGCTATCTCTTGGATAAATACTAATATGTACTTATAAAACTGGTGTTAATGTCTACGTCACGTTTACCCCGCATGCGCAGACAATTTTAGAGACATTTTGAGGACGCCATTTTTATTGCAGCAGAGTTGAATATCGTTGGCATTTCCATAGCGGATATTAAACTAAATGCTTAGAGCTGGAGAGTAACGGTTGTCCAAAAGTTCGCGACGAAAGGTAGGTACGTGTATATGTTGTGAGTTTGGAGATGATGTATTGGTTAAATGTATTTTTGTCTCAAGCGCTATCGAGAGCTCTCGACTCCTGTGCTGTGGTCAGTGATCGGCTGACTGTTATTCGCGATGAAATTGAAAATGCAGGATGTGTGTGTACATTTTCGAAAATCTCGTTATACTTGTACGGTTTAGGGGAATGTTTGATGTGGTTGGGGTGTGTTTGAAGGATTATTGTACCAATGTGATGTAACACTTGTGATCTAGGTCAACTGATGTTGTTTTTTGTGCGAGTACGTATGCCCGTTAGGCGATTTTGTCAATTTAGGAAGCCGGCATTGTTTTTGGCGTATTTGAGGAAGTATTCACGGCTGTTTGAGTTTAGGTGAAAGGTAAGTAGATGTGATATTCTGTTATTGTGACGGTTTTAAATTTAGTAATGCGAAGAAAGGTTGGGGCGCCTGTGAAGATTGTTTGTTTTTGTTAGTTGTATGCGAGTGCGCATGCGTCGAGTAAGTAGGGTTTGATCTGTCACTCATGTTTGTTGTGGAAGATCTGTCACTCACGTTTGTTTTGGAAGCCATCTTGAAAGCTGCAGTGCTTTCGTGTGGTTGTATTCGAGGGAGTGTTAAAGAAGATTTCACTTGATTGCCATTGTAAGTACATGTGGATTTGGTAAGGAAAATATATATGCATTTGAGAAATGGCTGTGAAATATTTAAGCTTGCTAAGTGCATAACATTTTCGACGGGAGGGTTGTGCTAATACTCCTATGCCTTGCTAAGTATGAGATTTATGTGGCATTGACAGTGAGATTGTGCATTGGCGAATAGGAAGGACAGGGTAACACATATTGTATTCAAGTAATGTGTTTTGCACATCCAGTGTACAAATAGATTGACAGCTTCTGCCTTGGGGATAATCGTATCTGCAGGCCTGTGCCTTTTTTGGTAGGTTTGGCGGACGTTATTGGGGAAAATTGGCGCAGGTCATACATCGTCACAGAGAATATGATGTGCATGTGGCACATAAGGTGCGATGCGCATGTTGAGAAGACATTTCATGACTGTTTGTCAAAGAAATATACCTCGGGCTTCCCTGAGGTATTGATTGTTATCAACAAGCGTTTGCCGTTAGTAAACAAGTTATGACCTGGCTTTGTGTAATTGCCTGAAGGTATGAGGTGTGTTGATGCAGTAAAGGGGGTGACGTGCTACTGAATACACACATCTTTTGTTATGTCTGGCAGAGTATATGCTAAGTGTCAAGTAAGCAGAAGGTGATTGGGGAGTTAGTAATGAAAGTTTGGTTTATTGATGAATTGGCTCATGAGTAAAGGAGAGCGCTATAGTGATTGATGTTTGTAAAGCATGGGGAGAATGACGGGTTTTAATTGAAAATTCATTTCAATGTCTATCATGTATTAGTAGAATGAGTATATGTGACCTGTGTTATTTGAAGTATTCGGATATAACAGGTACGTATTTTGTCGTATGCACTGCAATAGCAGCAATTGGACAGGGAACTAGAATTTGCCGTTATGCACTTCTTGTGTGTCAGACTGGAAAAATAACCCAAAGCTGAGAATGTTGGGCTGCTGTTAATGTCTATAAATGGGAGATAATTATATCAAATTTTCTCTCCTTTCAGCAGGCCTCGTAATAGTCCTTGCAGTGGTGGTGAAGCCTGTCGATTGTGTTAAAGGAAGAGGTTCCCTCCAGCGAGAAGTTGTTTACACCGTGCCACGTGACTTCGGTATGTTGCAAGTGGTTCAATTTTGTTGCTTATATATATAAATTTCATGTGTTGATGTTGATTGCCTCTTTGTGTGCCAGGGACAGAAATTAGCAGTTGGCGGTTGCGAGTAAAAAATGGTCTGGGTGGGCAAAATGTGAATTTCATGCAGCCATGTGATAATCAAAAATATGCAATAAAAGGAAATGCAAATGGGTAATCATTGGACACAAGCATTACATTTTGAGGCCTTTACCGGATAGGTTTTGCTTGTGTGCTGTAAACTATGTGCTAATGGCCGAATGGTAAAAGGAAACCCTTAACAAAATAACAACAAAGAAAGTATATTGTTGTATTTGTCTGATTTCGCAAAATAAAAAGAGTTGCGACTATTGACTGCATTTAAACGTTTAATGCACTATGTAAGAACAATTGCGTAATGTTCTGTTCCCTAGTAAAATGTTTCTCGGACGATTGGTTAATGGAGTTCCCACGTTTGGATTCCAATTTCTCATGTCGAAAAGAGCGGCAAATTAACAAGCCCATTGGGCTTGTGTTATTGGATATTGGGCAAGCATGACCGGCATTTTAGCATAGCTGGGATTGTGCTAATTTCTGCCACTGCTTTGCACTTTGACTGTTAATTTAAACTTAGATATCCATGAGTACAAGTAACATACGCTGGGTGTTCCTGGATATTGGACAAAGCTGGCAGACATTTCACCAGTCTCGAGATTGTGCTAATTTCGACGGCTGCTTTGCGCTTCAAATGTTAATTCAAACTTACATGTCCATGAGTACAAGTAACATTTGCTGGTATGTAATCAAGTTTTCAACAGAGAAGGCAGTGTTTATTTTACACATGATCATAAATTCATGTTAAAATTCGAAGGGGATATCATTTGGTTTGACTTCTGGTTCTTCGGTATTTTAAAAAGCGGTGGTTTTAGAAATCACCAATAACAAAACTGTGAAAGATGTTGATAGAAAACGTGTCGCGCATTAATTATAAAAGTGTATGTCAATATGAAATATTTCTTCCAAAAGAAGACATTGATTTACACATATCTAATATGTTTTACTGATTTAATACAAGAATTAAGATATCTCAGTTGCCATCATTTATAAAACAAGTCAGTAACATTACAATTTATAAGTAAATACATAACTTGCACTTAGTAGCCTTAATTTTTGTGTGGCAGCGTACATGTTACACAAACGAATAGTGAGTCAGTGTCGTGCAAGTGTTAACAAACTTTGCGTTGTTGAATGCAAGATTTATTTGTTTGATTTTGTATCTGTCCTGAAATAAACAGTTGCATTGATTAAAAATACCTTTAGCAGCTCTAAAGGTCTGACAAAGTTTGCTTTCACTCACTGGGAACATTTAGTTAGTATACGTATATGTAAATATTCTTTACAGTAGCCCATTGTCATAACGGGTCAATATTACTATGTTTTTTGTTTTTCAGCAGTCCGGCTTGCACGTGTGTTAAAGGTCGGTACAAATTGGTCATATGAAGTCGTTCTCTCCAGCGTAGTCTGCGTCAGCAGTGGAATTTCTGGCCTCTGCCTTCGGTATGTTTGAAGTTGTTTGGTGTTGATGGTTATATTGGTATATATACGTTTTGCATTGTTTTACTGTAACTTTGTGCATTTATGAGGCCCTTCGGTAATAAGAGCAATAAGTTTGCTCAATGTACATTCTTGGAAGCAATTAGTGTGTCACGTTAGAGGTGAAACTGCTACACATATGGAGCACTTGATCAAGTGGTACTTTGCTTTGTGCACTTCATGTGGTTACAATGTTTGCATTTATACATAGCCCTCTATCAAACTCGCAGTACATTCTGATTATCACAATGTTGTCATGGCCTTACCATCATGTACAGGGCCTTACTATATATATCCCCATGCTTGACATACTCGTCATGGCGACATCACCTTCATCATACCCAAATGTACAGGTGCGGCACACTCTGAAGGTGACGATATGGGTAAAAATATTACTTGATATTTGGTAGAAACAACGTTGGCTACATACTAGGCATTTCCTTAGTTTTGTTCATGAGATGTACAGCACATACTCATCATGACTACATCATAGTAAAATATAACGTCCGCTTAAGGTCGTGTGCACAAATGAATTTGCATAGGACATTCCAGGGGTTGTGTGTTTCAGTTCAGCTGGGTTGTTGCACACATGACATAGAACTTACATGTGTATGTCAGCGGCAGGTGTCAACGTTTCTGTGTATCCTGTGCTGAAAGTCTGCATGTGTTACATTTTGCATGATACCGCAGCCAGGCACTGCAAAGAATGCAAACTCAAGCAGCTATCTCCAACAAACACGTTTCTGTATATGTGAAACCGAAACATTCACAGAGTTCAATGTACGCCAACGTTTATTCCCTATCCTGCTTTCATTTCAGTCTGACAGGTTCCCGCTACATTGCCTTTTACGGAAACCGGCATAGCTGTGATTCGACACATGCTAGGGACACAAGCCAACATCAAAATGTAAGTGTCAAATGTAAACACGGAGGCTGTAACGTTATCTTTGGTTGTGTTGGTTGCAGCTGTGTATAAGTACCTGTTGCTGTAAATGACTCCACTTGGTAGTACCAATCGTGTTGTCTGTCACTTATGTGCCACATTCCCAAAGGTTATTATGATACTTTAATTAGTTTGTCAGCGTTCTGTTGGTCCGTCTCGAAAGAAGAAGCTGACTTTAACTTCTATGTCCTGTCATATTACTCAATCAGCGCTACAATATAGCGAAGAACTGTCTCATGTCCTTACAAAAATAACAGTTGAAGGTCACACTGACAGTCATGATGTGGTTTAGCAACTGCTTTCCTTTCCTACTACACGATACCCTTGATTATATTTGTCCAGTTTTGCGATAAATTCCCATTCAAATCCACATGCAGTCTGCCATCGCCACGGCCGTTTCTCAATGGAAGTCACAACTCCCCGCGATCATACCACATGTTGTCACCTGCAATGGCGCGTTGCTTCCCAACAAGCGTAGATTTTGTATATATATTGCAAAATGTGGTTTGAAAAGACAGCAATGTCTGACTGTGTGTGTAAAGTTTGCTGGGGAAAGGAGCAAGGATGTAAGAAAATTCATTAGAAATATAGTCCTCATTTTCAGTATGATAAACAAATACCAGTTCAATTTCCAGTATATCAAATACTACTTGAACTTTATGTTCTGTCACCGCGAAGTCGGTAATAGGAGACGCCATATCACAGTGGTGTAATCCTCATTTTCAGTATGATAAACAAACACAACTTCAATTTCCAGTATATGAAATACTACTTGAACTTTATGTTCTGTCACCGCGAAGTCGGTAATAGGAGACGCCATATCACAGTGGTGAATATATAATCCAGGCATAAGCATCTTCAAGGAACAAGAATGAAATTGTCTTCCGCATCAAATGTTTAATAGTGATTGCCAAATAATGCATGACATAGACTGCAAAAGTGTAAATTGCTACTGAAGGTAAATCGCAGATGGCTTGCAATTGCAGCCTGTGTCAATAAAAGAACATCACAGCGCATACTGTGGCGGTGGTCAGATTTTATTAAGGGTGTACTGTCCGCTGGAAAAATGACTAATTTACCGCTAACCAATGACAACCCAGTAGCCAGATATGTAACAGTTGAAACACTCACATCATAATAGTCTCCATCAGCACAACTCGTCATGCAGTTAGAACACACTCATTACATTAAGAACACAATGATCTGCAATAACAGGCATTACATTCAAAATTACATCGTTTGCAGCGAATTAGATTGGTCGTGAGGCAATCAAGGCAGCCATGTATAGTGTGAAACACCGTTGTTTAGGGAGCCCTTGTTCTCTTTTAAATGTGCATTTGCTTGCTGCGTGGAATAAAACATACACGAGCGATATACAAGCACAGTGGAAAAATAGGTGCGTTCTCAGGCCAAAAAACAATACCTGTGTCTACATCGGCTCGACTGTCTGTGTTTTTTAGGGGCCTTTTTTCGCCGTTGTTATTACAATATGTTGCAGTAAACTGAATCATAGACGAACTTTCAGCTGTACCATCAACTTGTGTGGGGTGTGACAGATATATACATGTACAACCTCACAATATGTTGCTGCTGCAAAAAGAAAAGGAAACTGCATACCTACCGACCTTACTTCTTAAGAGGTTGCAATAAGGAACACACCTACCTGTTTTTTTTTGGCCTCATTGTTCCAAATTGAATTTCCATCGGTCAAAAACCATGTGTACGTGTCTATTGCAAATCCTGCACCATGATGTTGGCTCCTGTTCACATTTAGACCGAAATAAATTAATTTCCCATACGTCTACCATGAAGTAAAGGATTACCCATAGTCGATCCCAGCAGTTAAATAATCTATTTATTACATTTTAAATTACGTTTTTGCAAACAAATGTTCGCTTTATTGAACGTTATTGGCGGATGATGTTGACGTCGGCAACACTTTATTGACGTCACGACTCAACGTCGCAACGTTAGTTATTATTGTGTTCTGAGTTAGTTATTAATATTTAGCGATAATGAATATTCTTGCACTGAGTTCAAACACCTGGGCCTCTTTTAGCCATGTTGACATACAGAGAAAGTTGAGTGCTTCGGTGATGCCGAATAATTAAAAATAGACCAGACCGTCACTGAATACAACAATTTTGTTCCTGAAGGATTTACTTTCGAGTGAAAAAAAATAAACTTGATAACCAGTCACATTTAGCCAATCTCAATGGCTCGCTTATTTGAGAATTGACTGGAAACGGCGATGCATTCCATTTGATATTGGCCGTCTTCACGGTAATGGATAAAATATGATATGCTGACAAAAACGGTTATTTTGGGTAATTAATTTGTTGAAAATAATTGGTACGCACCGATAAAGTAATTTAATTGTGTATTTAGCCTAATTTAGGGAGTTTTAACTGGGAATTTATGCAAATACGTTGCTTATCTGTAGCTGTTCTGTGACGTTTTATGTCATAGAACTATACCAAGCCTAGTTGCATTGCCATTGTTGTGTACTGGTTAATGAGTTCTTTAAAGTTTTTATACACAAACTTTGTCACATTTCTGTTCACTTGATACAATGGCAGGGATGATTAGTGCCATGTGTAGTTGTGCATGTCAGTGTTGTGTTCCAGTTGAATGACTTTTGGCGGTGTTATGCCCCATTAAAGGACACAATATCATGCTTCCCATACCGGGAAAAAATTCAGAACTTTGTAAAAATTGTATTTAATTTAATGTAATTTTAATTTTTAAAAATTGTAAAGACTGATAATTAAACAAGGACAGAATGAATGCATGCATATATAATGAGAAAATACAAAAATGCAGACTCTTTTCACCATTTAGTATTTTCATTAAATGCATTTCAATATGCTAACATGCAGAGAAATAAAATAAATAGCAATATATTTAGAAAATGTAAGGCTAAACTGAGGCATATACAAGTTCAACTAACACGAGTTCCAAAGAATCTAGAAAGACCGTGCTGCAAATTCAGAAATAATACATACACCATTATTTTGAGTAATCGCACCTTTTGTATTGTTTCATGTTGATTGAACAATCAACCATAAAATGAACCCAATTCAGAAACAGCCGATTGAACACCGGTTCACACTTGCCATTGTTCCAGTTTACGCTACCATGTGTACAACTAATTAGTAGGCACTTAAAGGGACACATGGCAATCTTGCAGTAATTGAAATGGGTGTCACAATTTATATATCCAGTATCATTTTTACTTTTACCCTGGTTACATTTAAATAAATCAAATTTTAAGTATTCACTATTTCGTCTTATTATACTATAAGTTTTTTTAATATATTACTGGTGCAATAAGATAAAAAATAATAATATGCAAAAACAAATGGCTTAATACAATTCTTATAATTAACATTAATGATAAAAACTAACGGGGCGCTGCTAGTTTTTCAAAACTCAAGATTGCCATGTGTTCCTTTAACACTTATCAGTGATTGTAAAGTTCAAAAACCCAGACGGGCTGAGTATCTCTGGCTAATTCGTAAGCAAACATTTTCAAATTTTCTGTTTTGATCAGCCATTTTGGCCGCTAGAGGGCGCCACATTATTTGATGTTTTACCCGGCTCGATCACGCAGTTAAAATCTGTGAATAATGTCACAACTTTATATGACAGATAACGTTGAGCGCGGGGACACAAACCAGTTGATTGACAGCAAGAGGCGTAACAGTGGGCGGAGTCTTATCGCACCGACAATTTGGTTTTCAATAAACGCTGGTTTTTACTAAACGCTGACATAATTAGTTTATCGATCTAAATTGATTGTCACTAATTAGCTAAAACACTCAGCGGGATAGTGGCTTATAAACAGTGAAAGACTTTGTGAATTGGAATTCGGGATTTTCCAAGATCTTTTAGACAAAATCGGTCGGAAATTTGGATTCGCCAGACCGCCGATGTCTGGCGAATTTGGTGTGTATTTCTTACGGTTTTCATTCGCCAGTTCAGGTTACTTTTCGCCTATGGCGATTTGGCGAATGGCCTAGTAAGCCCATTAAAAACAACCATTGGTATTCGTGAACAGTCGTAAAGATGTGTTAATGCTCTGATCAATGAAATATGAACCCCAAATTGTACTTTTGTTTTCGATCGCTGTCGTACAAATTCGTTACCTCACCGGTTGACTCATAAAATATGTTGACGATTTTAGCCGAGTATTTTCAAATAAAACTCACAATGTTCCGTCGTATATGCAAGCGTCTAATCATTTGAATCGATAAAGCATGTCGTCTGAGAACAAGTTAAATGTCAACACTAAATTTCCTTCATAGGAGGGAGAACAGTCTAAAAAACAGCGGGTTAAAGTCAATACTTGTCAAAAACAATAAACTAACATCTTGTGTGGTGTCACATATTAGTACTGCGAACAATTTAACGTTTTTGCAACATCGGTGTCGGACAAACACTGGTATTTATAAATTGTCCTTGAAAACAGTGGGAAAACCTGGAAAATACCTTGAATTTTGTTTTCAAAAAACTGTGGGAACCCTGTTACACACTTACTTTGTACAGACTAGTTCTCCTGCTACCCTGGCTGGCATTCAACAACTAGTGACCTATAACATTGCCATGTGCCGGTTGAATGAATGTTGAAAATGTGTTACAGTCCCCTGCACATTTAGCCAGTAGAACATCCACAGACACTTTCACCTCTTGTCTGCACCGTATTGTTCATACTATAACACTTAGAGATACCAAACTTGGTATGTGGATACATCTTGGGATAGCTGTGTGTCGCATACCAAAATAAGGCCACTGTGACCTTGACCTGTGACCTCTGTCATAGAAAATGCTTGTCCAGACCGTATTTTCAATACTATAACACTAAGTCTTAGAGATAGCAAACTTGGTATTTAGATACATCTTGGGATGGTGATGTGTCGCGTACCAGAATAAGGTAATTGTGACCTTGACCTGTGACCTCTGTCATAGAAAATGATTGTCCGGACCATATTTTCAATACAATAACACTTAGAAATACCAAACTTGGTATGTTGATACATCTTGGGATAGCGGTAGGTCGCATACCAAAATAAGGTCACTATGACCTCTGTCATACCCTAAACATTGTGAGAAGCATCAGTATGAAGTGGAACTGCGCATATACATGAAGTCATAGGTTATGCTTTGCAAGAGTATTAATAACTTTTTGTGATAGTTATGGCTCCCCCACACAAAGTGTGGATGGGAGCCATATTGATTTTGTGCTGTCTGTCTGTCTGTGTCACAAACGATGTCCGATCTATAACTAGAGAATGGTTGGACCTATTGTCCTCAAATTTAGAAGGATGGCTGATCATGACTATTAGATGACCCCTATTGATTTTGGGGTCACTAGGTCAAAGGTCAAGGTCGCGGTGACAGTGACTATCAAAAAGATTTCGTTTAATAACTAGAGAATGGTTTGACCTAGGGTCTTCAGACTTGAAAGGATGGTTGGTCATGACCAGTAGATGACCCCTATTGATTTTGGGGTCACTTGGTCAAAGGTCAAGGTCGCGGTGACATTGACTATCAAAACTAAATCCGATCAATAACTACACAATGGTTGGACCTAGGGTCCTCAAACTTGGAAGGATGGTTGGTCATGACCAGTAGATGACCCCTATTGATTTTAGGGTCACTAGGTTTAAGGTCAAGGTCGCAGTGACATTGACTATCAAAACGATATCCGATCAATAACTACACAATGGTTAGACCTAGGGTCCTCAAACTTGGTAGGATGGTTGGTCATGACCAGTAGATGACCCCTATTGATTTTGGGGTCACTAGGTAAAGGTCAACATATGGTGACATTGACTTTCAAATCGATGCTCACTAGGTCAAAGGTCAAGATCGCGGTGACATTGACTATCAAACGATGTCTGATCAATAACTAGAGAATGGTTGGACCTATGGTTCTTAAACTTGTAAGGATGGTTGGTCATGACCAGCAGATGACTCCTTTTGATTTTGGGGTCACTAGGTCAAAGGTCAAGCAAGCGATGACATTGACTATCAAAACGATGTCCGATCAATAACTAGAGAATGGTTGGACCTAGGGTCCTCACACTTGGAAGGATGGTTGGTCATGACCAGAACATGACCCCTATTGATATCAAAACGATCCCCGATCAATAACAAAACAATGTCCAATCAATAACTAGAGAATGGTTGGACCTAGGATCCTCAAACTTGGAAGGATGGTTGACCAATAAATATTACCGATACAGGTTGTAGATACAGTCACAGGGATATTGAATATCAAAACGATCTCAGATCAATGAGAACGGTTGGACCTAGAGTCGTCAATTATGTCTGTTCGGGCGAGTGGGGGAGCCATACGTTTTTGTCCAATAACAATTTCTAGTTTTAGTTTGACATTCTTTTGATCTACATCTTTATTTATTTCGCTTAGTTTTGTACACTCTTTTTGTGATGTCTGGGCGATCTCTTTAGTGTAAGGAAACACACTTTTCTTTCGAGAAAAGAGATTCAAGTTCAAGTCTTGGCAGGGACCTGACACACTGAGTTGAACATACAATTGTTTTTTTCCACATCAGTAATGTTGTTTTTGTATATTAAACATATTTTTCAACAAAATACCTATTCTCATTTGTCACTTTCCGCCAAATCTACAACATCTCATGCACCCCACTTAAAGGGATGCACAGCAATCTTCATTTCAGATTTTGTAGTGTCCCTTCACTTCTTCAGTTCCCTACGGATTATTCAATCATGACCGTTATATCTTGGTAGTAATACTCATCCTTACAGCAGGTTGTCACACGGTTATTCTTCCGTAAATCACCCCAGCAACGACTAAGCCAGTGCCCTTCAATTAATAGATTATTGCTCCCCACAACAAAGTGTGGTCGGAACGCCATGTTCATTTTGACCCCTTTTGATTTTGGTGTCACCAGGTCAAAGGTCACATCCGGGCTAACATTGACTATCCAAACGGTGTCCGATCAATAACTACAGAATGGTTGGCAGAAGGGTACCCAAGCTTAGAGGGATGGTTGCTCATGACCAGTCGATGGCCCTTATTGATTTTGGGGTCACTAGGTCAAAGGTCAAGGTCGTGTTGACATTAACTATCGAAACGATGTCCGATCAATAACTACAGAATGGTTGGACCTAGGGCCCCCAAACTTGGAAGAACGCTTTACCATTACAACTAGATGACACCTATTCATTTTGGGGTCACTACATCAAAGTTCAAGGTCGCGGTCACATTCGCTATCTAAAGATGTCCGATCAATAACTACACAATGGTTGGTCCTACTGTCCTCAACCTTGAAGGGATGATTGGTCATGACCAGTAGATAACCTGTTCTTAGCTCCACTGATCAGAGATCAGCAGAGCTTATGCCGTGGTGCGGCGTCTGTCTGTCTGTCTGTAAACTTTTATTTGTTGCGACTACTCCTCTGAAAGTACTTGATACTTGACGGATTTTCATGAAACTTCACACGAATGTTGCTCTTCATGTCTAATTGATTCTAGCAAAATTTCAGGTCGGCCGGAAATACAAGATGGCCGCCATGGCTAAAAACAGATTTTCAAAATACAAGTTTGTAGCGACTACTTCTTGAAAACTATAAGTGATATTCATATGGGACTTTTCCTAAAAATGATACAGCATGACATGATGTTGGTCCTTGTCAAAAATCGTTCTTGATTTTGGGGTCACTAGGTCAAAGGTCAAGGTCGTGTTGACATTAACTATCGAAACGATGTCCGATCAATAACTACAGAATGGTTGGACCTAGGGCCCCCAAACTTGGAAGAACGCTTTACCATTACAACTAGATGACACCTATTCATTTTGGGGTCACTACATCAAAGTTCAAGGTCGCGGTCACATTCGCTATCTAAAGATGTCCGATCAATAACTACACAATGGTTGGTCCTACTGTCCTCAACCTTGAAGGGATGATTGGTCATGACCAGTAGATAACCTGTTCTTAGCTCCACTGATCAGAGATCAGCAGAGCTTATGCCGTGGTGCGGCGTCTGTCTGTCTGTCTGTAAACTTTTATTTGTTGCGACTACTCCTCTGAAAGTACTTGATACTTGACGGATTTTCATGAAACTTCACACGAATGTTGCTCTTCATGTCTAATTGATTCTAGCAAAATTTCAGGTCGGCCGGAAATACAAGATGGCCGCCATGGCTAAAAACAGATTTTCAAAATACAAGTTTGTAGCGACTACTTCTTGAAAACTATAAGTGATATTCATATGGGACTTTTCCTAAAAATGATACAGCATGACATGATGTTGGTCCTTGTCAAAAATCGTTCTAATTCGATGTTAAACATAGCTGTCGGTAGCCATCTTTGTTTACATAGAGTTATATAATGAAAACTTGTAGCCACAACTCCTCTGAAACTACTTAACGGATTTACATGAAACTTCACAGGAATGTTGCTCTTCATGTCTAATTGATCCTAGCAAAATTTCAGATCGGCCAGATATTCAAGATGGCCGCCACAGTAAAAAATAGATTTAAAAAACATAAGTTTGTAGCGACTACTTCTTGAAAACTATAAGTGATATTGATATGTGACTTTTTCTAAAATGATCAGCATGACATGATGGTTATTCGAGTCGAACATTATTTTGATTCGACGTTAAACATGGCTGCCAGTGGCCATCTTTGTTTACATAGAGTTATATCATGAAAACTTGTAGCGACTACTCCTCTGAAACTACTTGATGGCTTTTCATGAAACTTCACATGAATGTTGCTCTTCATGTCTAAATGATCTTAGCAAAATTTCAGGTCGGCCGAAAATTCAAGATGGCCGCCATGGCTAAAAATAGATTTTTAAAAAATAAGTTTGTAGCGACTACCTCTTGAAATCTATAAAAGATATTGCTATGGGACTTTTTCTAAAATGATCAGCTCGGCATGATGGTTATAGGAGTCGAACATCATTTTGATTCAATGTTAAACATGGCTGTCAGCGCCCATCTTTGTTTACATAGAATAATATAATGAACACTTGTAGCGACTACTCCTCTGAAACTATTTGACGGATTTCCATGAGACTTCACAGGAAAGCTTCTCTTGATGTCTAATTGATCCAAGCAAAATTTCAGGTCGGCCGGAAATTCAAGATGGCCGCTACGGCTAAAAATATTTCAAAAAGCAAGTTTGTATCGACTACTTCCTGAAATCAAAATCAATCAGTAGAGTTTCAAGGTCATTGACCTCTTGTTATTTTCCGGTCACTAGATCGGAGGTCAAGGTTGCGGTGCCCTTCACTATCAATACGATGTTCTATCAACAACTACAAACTTGATGGATCTATGTCCTCCAACTTGAAAGGATGAATGGTTGCTCATGACCAGTACATGACCCTTATCCTTAGTCATTTAAAGGTCAAGGTCCCGGTGACCTTCACTATCAAAACGATTCCGGATCCAGAACATCTACATGCAGTCCGTACTTCCCATGGTATAATATATGTGTTATACCTTTTCTTGTTTAAATTTGTCTTGTTTACTGATTAAGTGGGCTGCTCTCAGACGGGCTACCGGCACTTGAGATCTCATCAGAACCAGAGCAACTTGCGCTAAGCCTTTGATCTTCGCACTCAGAACTGTGTGCTGTAGTTGTTGGACTCGTGTTTAACTTCTCAAAGAAGAGAATAGGCCCATCAAAATTCACTGGTATGCTTACAGGGTGATACACGCTTGGAGCTTAGACCTTGTTCTTTGAGAAGATTTTTTTATCTTATCTGATGGATGTATTGACAGGGGTATATAATGAGTTCCTGTGGGGTGTAGCACGAATCCGGGAATGAGGCGATTATTATTTGTTTCCTCACTGCTGTTTACTTTCTCACAATTAGAGCTTTCTGTCCTGTTGTTAGAACTATCAAAGTTGGGATATCTTGAGGAACCGGAGCTGCTCGGACTATTGCTTGGACAATCGAAGCGCTGATGACGAAACTTTCTTTTTATATTTTCCATGCCTCTCTGTTCATTATAGTTGCTCGATGATGTGTCGCTAGCACTTCTCGTTTTCTCTTCTTGGGAACATCGCTTTGTTATGGTGTGTTTGAATTTATACATGCTACTACTTTGGTCGGAACCAGATTCACCCGTATTAGAGCTATGTTTGCTTTTGTACACATCCATAAGCTCTTGTCCAGCGCTGCCATCTTGTTCTGGATTTGGATATTTATTAAAATCCGTTTGATTAGATGCACTGGTAGTAGATCGAGTAGATAGAACCGGAGTCGTCCATTGTTTTTGTCTGAAAGAAGTGTGTACTAGTGGTGGTCTCGTTTTAAATTTTCCAGTGTGATTTGCTGTAAATGTTGGAATGATTCGTAATTTTGGATTTCTCCAATCCTCTACTTTCCGACATTGAGACTGAGCCTCGCTTCAGTGGGTTGTGTGTAGATTTTTGGAATACTGCGGCTGCGCAGATTGTTTATCATTGCAGAAGTCCTCGTGTTCTTCTACTACCATTATGGGTAGCTCCATAAAAGGGAGCCAAGCTCCTCATCAACATGCCTATATTGTTCCTCTTTGTCTATCTGGCTCAATGACTCATCTGGTAAAAACAAATAAGTATGGGAGAGTGAATTACAGTCACCATACGTTTGTAGCACTCCCATGTCTTTTGATAAACTTGAATACCCAGCAGTCAACTAGAAAAAGGTACCATGAATGGTCCAACAAATGTCTTTTCATGATCATGTCAAAATGGCCGTGGCCTTTGACCGACTGACCCCACATTGAATAGAATTATGTGCTCACTGTTGATAGTATACCCGTGAAATTGAGGGAAGATAACGAACCATTTATCGTTCCGACAAGGTAGTTCATGATACGGTCATGGTGACCTTGACATTTGACACCATTTTAAATAAGGGTCATCCTGTCACAGTATACCGGTGACATATGATGAATGTGTCTATAAAGATGGCTATAGATGCTGAAGACTTATCGTGCAATAAATGTTTATCTTGATTCAGCATTGTGACAGTTACCACGTATGACTTCTCTATACTATATACAACCTTACCACATCACCTTATTAAAGACAAGCTAATTTCTCTTATTAAAAAACATTCGCTAGAGAAAATACCACATGTTTGGCCTGTTATAATATTAAAGCGTTTTTTACTAACGGCAGTTTAGACAATTATACTATGTGGACTTGCTATGCATTTTGTGAAGCACTCATCGTCCTATTAGATAATATTTTCGTCAGGTATGGAACCACCTTTTATAGACAAATTGTTGGTATCCCTATGGGTACGAACTGTGCACCACTTGTCTCAGATTTGTTTTTATTTTGCTATGAAAGAGATTTCATGTTGAGTCTTTCACCAGCTACCCAGACAGATGTTATTGATACCTTTAATGACACCTCTCGGTATCTGGATGATATATTGAACATTGACAACCCTTTCTTTCCATCTATGGTTAATAATATTTATCCTAAAGAACTTCAGCTTAACAAAGCTAATATATCTGATAATAACGCTTCTTTTCTTGATTTAGATCTCTCGAATGAAAATGGTGAATTAATTAGCAAAATCTATGACAAGAGAAATGATTTTAATTTTGACATTGTTAATTATCTCCACTTGGATGAGAATGTTCCCCGAGCAACTTCTTATGGGGTGTATGTGTCTCAACTTATTCGTTTTTCAAGAGCTTGTACTCGAGTTGAGGACTTTAATATTCGTAATCTTTGTATAACTAAAAAGCTACTCCATTAGGGTTACCGTTACCATAAACTTCGTAAAACCTTTGCAAAATTGTATTATCTTAACCCTAATTTTCTTTCCAAATATAAAAGTAATTTAAGGACTCTTCTGCGACAAGGACTATCACAACCTGACTTTTATGGTGATGTGATTTATAAACTTCGTAAGATTCTTGGTCATGATTATTTTCATACTATCTTTGTTAAACTTGTTGAAAAGTTTATCAAAAGAGGTTATGACACTATCATTTTGCAACGTACTGCATGCTTGGTGGTGGAGCCTTTTACAGTTCGCCACAATGCTTTCCTCTTTAATTGTACGATGACCGGACAGGCTGTGGACCCTATGATAACGCCTTCCTAAAGCCAATTGGGACGGTGGCGTTTGATGTTTGTCTATGATCTTTCTTGTCGTGCCCTTTATGGTTTATTCTCTTGTTGCTCTGGCTTCTGCTAAGACATTGAGTAACTATATTGTGGCTTTCTATGCTATTGTTGTTTTGTATTATATTTACACGAGCATATTTGTGTTTTACTTATATTGTCTATTGATGCTGAATTGTTGGTTAGAGATTAGATCATGGCGGGGATTTCTTTCTTTACACTGTCCTGTTTGAATGTGATGACAGTAGGGTAAGTGTGAGGTTTGGTGCACCCTAGAATCGGTTTAACCTCCCCCCCCCCCCCCACCCACACACCCCGCAGTGGCCTACGTTGCCACTGACCGTTCCAAGGCGGTAACCCTATTGTCAACCATTTTGTGTGAGTGATGTTATTTGCATTTATTATTACTTTTGCCTTCTTGTTTGTCTGTTTGCGTGTTTGTTTCTGTGTTTTGTGATTGACTGTCCTCCTTAAATACTACTTTCCCTGTCCGATCTTTTTATATTTCTTTACCCATGACCTTCTGGCCAAATAATAAATGGGGTAATCCTCTCACTGTGGACTTCTACCCATGATGTTTGATTACCAAATTGATTTCTGAAAGACAGACCACTTAAGATACAATAGTCTTAAATAGGTGGTTACTACTAAATATATATATATTGGATGTGTACTGTTTATGCTCATTGTACATATATATTACAAAAACATAACACTACAAGGAATGTATATTGAGTATGCTCATTGTACAGATATAATAAAGAAACATAACTCTGAAAGGTATTTCTATTGAGTATGCTCATTGTAGAGATATAATAAAGAAACATAACTCTAAAAGGTATGTATATTGAGTATGCTCATTGTACAAATTTAATAAAGAAAAATAACTCTGCAAGATATGTATATTAACTATGCTCATTGTACAGATATAATAAAGAAACATACCTCTGCAAGTAATATGTATTAAGTATGTTCATTGTACAGATAAAAAAAAGAAACATAACTTTGCAAGGTATGTATATTGAGTATTCTCATTGTACAGATATAACAAAGAAACATAACTCTACAAAGTATGTATATTGAGTATGATCCTTGTACAGATATAATAAAGGAACATATCTCTGCAACGTATGTATATTGAGTAAGCTCATTGTACAGATATAATAAAGAAACATAACTCTGCAAAGTATATGTACTGAGTATGGTCAATGTACAGATATAATAAAGAAACATAACCCTGCAAGGTATGTGTATTGAGTATGCTCAATGTACAGATATAATAAAGAAACATAACCCTGCAAGGTATGTGTATTGAGTATGCTTATTGTACAGATATAATAAAGACATATAACTCTACAAGGTATGTCAACTGTGTATGCTCATTGTACAGATATAATAAAGAAACATAACTCTGCAACGTATGTATATTGAGTAAGCTCATTTTACAGATATAATAAAGAAACATAACTCTGCAAGGTATGTGTATTGAGTATGCATATTGTACAGATATAATTAAGAAATATATCTCTTCAGGGTATGTGTATAGAGTATGCTCATTCTACAGATATATTAAAGAAACATAACTCTACAAAGAATGTATATTTAGTATGATCATTGTACAGATATAATAAAGGAACATAACTCTGCAACGTATGTATATTGAGTATGCTCATTGTACAGATATAATAAAGAAACATAACTCTGCAAGATATGTATATTGAGTATGCTCAATGTATACATATAATAATAAACAAAACTCTGCAAGGTATGTATATTGAGTATGCTAAGTGTACAGATATAATAAAGAAACAAAACTCTAGCAGGTATGTGTATTGAGTATGCTCAATGTACATATATAATAGATAAACATAACTCTACAAGGTATGGATATTGAGTATGCACATTGTACAGATATAATAAAGAAACATAACTCTGCAAAGTATGTATTATGCTCATTGTACAGATATAATAAAGAAACATAATTCTGCAAGGTATGTGTATTGAGTATGCCCATTGTACAGATATAATAAAGAAATATATCTCTTCAGGTATGTGTATAGAGTATGCTCATTCTACAGATATAATAAAGAAACATAACTTTACAAGGTATGTGTATCGAGTATGCTCATCGTACAGATATAATAAAGAAACATAACTCTGCAACGTTTGTATATAGAGTATGCTCACTGTACAGATACAATAAAGAAACATAACTTTACAAGGTATGTGTATCGAGTATGCTCATTGTACAGATAAAAAAAAGAAACATAACTTTGCAAGGTATGTATATTGAGTATTCTCATGCTACAGATATAACAAAGAAACATAACTCTACAAAGTATGTATATTGAGTATGATCCTTGTACAGATATAATAAAGGAACATATCTCTGCAACGTATGTTTATTGAGTAAGCTCATTGTACAGATATAATAAAGAAACATAACTCTGCAACGTATATGTACTGAGTATGGTCAATGTACAGATATAATAAAGAAACATAACCCTGCAAGGTATGTGTATTGAGTATGCTCAATGTACATATATAATAAAGAAACATAACCTTGCAAGGTATGTGTATTGAGTATGCTTATTGTACAGATATAATAAAGACATATAACTCTACAAGGTATGTCAACTGTGTATGCTCATTGTACAGATATAATAAAGAAACATAACTCTGCAACGTATGTATATTGAGTAAGCTCATTTTACAGATATAATAAAGAAACATAACTCTGCAAGGTATGTGTATTGAGTATGCATATTGTACAGATATAATTAAGAAATATATCTCTTCAGGGTATGTGTATAGAGTATGCTCATTCTACAGAAATATTAAAGAAACATAACTCTACAAAGAATGTATATTGAGTATGATCATTGTACAGATATAATAAAGGAACATAACTCTGCAACGTATGTATATTGAGTATGCTCATTGTACAGATATAATAAAGAAACATAACTCTGCAAGATATGTATATTGAGTATGCTCAATGTATACATATAATAATAAACAAAACTCTGCAAGGTATGTATATTGAGTATGCTAAGTGTACAGATATAATATAGAAACAAAACTCCAGCAGGTATGTGTATTGAGTATGCTCAATGTACATATATAATAGATAAACATAACTCTACAAGGTATGGATATTGAGTATGCACATTGTACAGATATAATAAAGAAACATAACTCTGCAAAGTATGTATTATGCTCATTGTACAGATATAATAAAGAAACATAATTCTGCAAGGTATGTGTATTGAGTATGCCCATTGTACAGATATAATAAAGAAATATATCTCTTCAGGGTATGTGTATAGAGTATGCTCATTCTACAGATATAATAAAGAAACATAACTTTACAAGGTATGTGTATCGAGTATGCTCATCGTACAGATACAATAAAGAAACATAACTATGCAAGGTATGTATATTGAGTATGCACATTGTACAGATATAATAAAGGAACATAACTCTGCAACGTATGTATATTGAGTATGCTCATTGTACAGATTTCATAAAGAAACATAACTTTGCAAGGTATGTGTATTGAGTATGCCCATTGTACAGATATAATAAAGAAATATATCTTTTCAGGGTATGCGTATAGAGTATGCTCATTCTACAGATATAATAAAGAAACATAACTTTATAAGGTATGTGTATCGAGTATGCTCATTGTACAGATATAATAAAGAAACATAACTTTGCAAGGTATGTATATTGAGTATGCTCATTGTACAGATATAACAAAGAAACATAACTCTACAAAGTATGTATATTGAGTTATACTATGATCATTGTACAGATATAATAAAGGAACATAACTCTGCAACGTATGTATATTGTGTAAGCTCACTGTACAGATATAATAAAGAAATATAACTCTGCAACGTATGTATTTTGAGTATGCTCAGTGTACAGATATAATAATGAAACATAACTCTGCAAGGTATATGTCTTGAGTATGCTCGTTGTACAGATATAATAAAGAAATATAACACTGCAAGGTATGTGTATTTTGTATGCTCGTTATACAGATATAAGAAAGAAACATAACTCTACAAGATATGTATATTGAGAATGCTCAATGTACAGATATAATAAAGAAACATAATTCTGCAAGGTATGGGTTTTGAGTATGCTCATTGTACAGATATAATAAAGACACATAACTCTGTAAAGGTATATGTATTAAGTATGCTCGTTGTACAGATATAATAAAGAAATATAACACTGCAAGATATGTGTATTTTGTATGCTCGTTATACAGATATAAGAAAGAAACATAACTCTACAAGATATGTATATTAAGAATGCTCAATGTACAGATATAACAAATAAACATCAATCTAGAAGGTATGTGTATCGAGTATGCCCATTTTACATATATAATAAAGACACATAACTCTGTAAAGGTATATGTATTGAGTATGCTCATTGTACAGATATAATAAAGAAAAATAACTCTGCAAGGTACGTATATTGGGTATGGTCATTGTAAAGATATAATAAAGAAACAAAGTTCTGCAAGGTATGTGTATTGAGTATGTTCATTGTTTTATTATATCTGTACAATGAGCATACTCAATACACATACCTTGCAGGATTATGTTTCTTTATTATATCTGTACAATGAGCATACTCAGTACAAACACCTTGTATAGTTATGTTTCTGTATTATAGCTGTACAATGAGACTACTCAGTAGACATACCTTGCAAAGTTATGTGTCTTTATTATATCTGTACAATGAGCATACACAGTACACATACCTTGAAGAGTTATATTTTTTTATTATATCTGTACAATGTGCATACTCAATACACATACCTTGCAGAGTTATGTTTCTTTATTATATCTGTACATTGTGCATACTCAATAGACATACGTTGCAGAGTTATGTTCCTTTATTATATCTGTACAATGTGCATACTCAATATACATACCTTGCAAAGTTATGTTTCTTTATTATATCTGTACAATGATCAAACTCAATACACATTCGTTGCAGAGTTATTTTTTGTTTATTATATCTGTACAATGAGATGCTCAATACACATACGTTGCAGAGTTATGTTCCTTTATTATATCTGTACAATGTGCATACTCAATATACATACCTTGCAAAGTTATGTTTCTTTATTATATCTGTACAATGAGCATACTCGATACACATACCTTATAAAGTTATGTTTTTTTATTATATCTGTAGAATGAGCATACTCAATACACATACATTGTGGAGTTATGTGTCTTTCTTATATCTGTACAATGAGCATACTCATAACACATACATTGCAGAGTTATGTTTCTTTATTATATCTGTACAATGAGCATACTCAATACACATACCTTGCAGGGTTATGTTTCTTTATTATATCTGTACAATGATCAAACTCAATACACATTCGTTGCAGAGTTATTTGTTGTTTATTATATCTGTACAATGAGATGCTCAATACACAAACCTTGCAGACTTACGTTTCTTTATTATATCTGTACAATGTGCATACTCCACACACATACCTTGTATATATATGTTTGTTTATTATATCTGTACAATGAGCATACACAATACACATACCTTGTAGAGTTGTGTTTCTTTATTATATCTGTACTATGAGCATACTCAATACACATACCTTGCAGAGTTATGTTTCTTTATTATATCTGTACAATGTACATACTCAATAGACATACCTTTCATAATTATATTTCTTTATTATATCTGTACAATGAGCAAACTCAATATACATACCTTGTAGAGTTAGGGTGTTATTATATCTGTACAATGAGCATACTTTGTAGACATACCCTTCAGAGTTATATTTCTTTATTATATCTGTACAATGACCACAGTCAATATACATACCTTGCATAGTTATATTTCTTTATTATATCTGTACAAAGAGCATACACAATACACATGCCTTGCAGAGTTATGTTTCTTTATTATATCAGTACAATGAGCATACTCAATATACATAACTTGCAGAGTTATGTTTCTTTATTCTATCTGTAGAATGAGCATACTCAATACATATTCCTTATATATTTATGTTACTTCATTATATC
Source organism: Cyrtodaria siliqua (assembly GCA_037043455.1). Classification (NCBI taxonomy): domain Eukaryota; kingdom Metazoa; phylum Mollusca; class Bivalvia; order Adapedonta; family Hiatellidae; genus Cyrtodaria; species Cyrtodaria siliqua. The sequence continues at coordinate 222,430 of JAWPHD010002257.1, forward strand.
TGTACAATGAGCCTACTCAATATACATACCTTGCAGAGCTATATTTCTTTATTATATCTGTACAATGAGCATGTTCAATACACATACCTTGCAGAGTTATGTTTCTTTACTATATCTGTACAATGAGCATACTCATAACACATACCATGCAGATTTATGTTTCTTTATTATATCTGTAGAATGAGCAAACTCAATACACATTCCTTGCAGAGTTATTTTTTGTTTATTATACGTGTACAATGATCGTACTCAATATACATACCTTGCAGATTTATATTTCTTTATTATATCTGTACAATGAGCATACTTAATATACATAACCTATAGAGTTATGTTTCTTTATTATATCTGTACAATGAGGATACTCAATTTACATACCTTGCAGAGTTATGTTTCTTTATTATATCTGTACAATGAGCATACTCAGTACACATACCTTATAGAGTTATGATTCTTCATTATATCTGTTAACGAGCATACTCGATATACATACATTGCAGAGTTATATTTCTTTATTATATATGTACAATGAGCATGCTCAATACACATACCTTGCAGAATTATGTTCCTTTATTATATCTGTACAGTGAGCATACACGATATACATAACTTGCAGAGATATGTTTCTTTATTATATCTGTACAATGAGCATACTCAATATACATACCTTGTTTAGTTATGTTTCTTGATAATATCTGTACAATCAGCATAATCAATACACATACCTTGCAGAGTTATGTTTCTTTATTATATCAGTACAATGAGCATACTCAATATACATACCTTGCAGAGCTATATTTCTTTATTATATCTGTACAATGAACATGTTCAATACACATACCTTGCAGAGTTATGTTTCTTTACTATATCTGTACAATGAGCATACTCAATATACATACCTTGCAGAGATATGTTTCTATATTATATCTGTACAATGATCATACTCAATATACATACCTTGTAGAGTTATGTTTCTTTATTATATCTGTACAATGAGCTTACTCGATATACATACTTTGCAGAGTTAAGTTTCTTTATTATATTTGTACAATGAGCATACACAGTTGACATACCTTGTAGAGTTATATGTCTTTATTATATCTGTACAATGAGCATACTCAATACACATACCTTGCAGGGTTATGTTTCTTTATTATATCTGTACAATGAGCATACTCAATACACATACCTTGCAGGGTTATGTTTCTTTATTATATCTGTACATTGAGCATACTCAGTACATATACCTTGCATAGTTAAGTTTCTTTATTATATCTGTACAACGAGCATACTCAATACACATACATTGCAGAGTTATATTTCTTTATTATATCTGTACAATGTGCATACTCAATACAAATACCTTGCAGAGTTATGTTTCTTTATTTTATCCGTACAATGTGCATACTCAATACACATACAATTTACAGTCATGTGTCCTTCTTATATCTGTACAATGAGCATACTCATAACACATACCTTGAATATTTATGTTTCTTTATTATATCTGTAGAATGAGCATACTTAATACACATTCCTTCCAGAGTTATTTTTTGTTTAATATATCTGTACAATGAGATTCCCAATACACATACCTTGCAGAGTTATTTTTTGTTTATTATACCTGTACAATGATCGTACTCAATATACATACCTTGAAGAGCTATATTTCATAATTATATCTGTACAATGAGCTTACTTAATATACATAACTTACAGAGTTATGTTTCTTTATTATATCTGTACAATGAGGATACTCAATATACATACCTTGCAGAGTTATGTTTCTTTATTATATCTGTACCATGAGCATACTCAGTATACATACCTTATAGAGTTATGTTTCTTCATTATATCTGTACAATGAGCATACTCGATATACATACTTTGTAGAGTTATATGTCTTTATAATATCTGTACAATGATCCTGCTCAATACACATACCTTGCAGAGTTATGATTCTTTATTATATCTGTACAATGATCATATTCAATACACATACCTTGCTGAAATATGATTCTTTATTATATCTGTACAATGAGCATACACAATATACATAACTTGCAGAGATATGTTTCTTTATTATATCTGAACAATGAGCATACTCAATATACTTACCTTGTTTCGTTATGTTTCTTTATTATATCTGTACAATGTGCACACTCAATCCAAATACCTTGTACAGTTATGTTGCTTCTTATATCTGTACAATGAGCATACTCATAACACATACCTTGCAGATTTATGTTTCTTTATTATATCTGTAGAATGAGCATACTCAATAAACATTCCTTGCAGAGTTATTTTTTGTTTATTATACGTGTACAATGATCGTACTCAATATACATACCTTGCAGAGTTATATTTCTTTATTATGTCTGTACAATGAGCATACTTAATACACATACCTTGCAGAATTATGTTTCTTGATAATATCTGTACAATCAGCATAATCAATACACATACCTTGCAGAGTTATGTTTCTTTATTTTATCTGTACAATGAGCATACTCAATACACATAGCTTGCAAAGTTATGTGTCTTTATTTTATCTGTACAATGCACATGCCTTACAGAGTTATGAATGCTTATTATATCTGTGAAAGGAGCATAATCAATACGCATGCCTTGCAGAGTTATGTTTCTTTATTTTATCTGTACAATGAGCATACTCAATACACATACCTTGTATTGTTATGTTTCTTTATTATATCTGTACAATGAGCACACTCAATACACATATCTTGGAGATTTATGTATCTTTATTATATCTGTACAATGAGCATACACAGTTGACATACCTTGTAGAGTTATATCTCTTTAGTATATCTGTACAATGTGCTTACTCAATACACATACCCTGAGAGTTATGTTTCTTTATTATATCTTTACAATGGGCATACTCAATACACATACCTTGTAGAGTTATGTTTCGTTATAATATCTGTACAATGAGCATACTCAATATACATTAGCTGCAAAGATATGTTTCTTTATTATATCTGCACAGTGAGCATACTCAATATACATACCTTGCAGAGTTTTGTTTCTTCATTATATCTGTACAATGAGCATACTCAATACACATACCTTGCAGAATAATATTTCTTTATTATATCTTTACAATGAGCATACCCGATTCACATACCTGGCATAGTTATGTTTCTTCATTTTATGTGTACTATGAGCATACTCAATATACATACCATGCAGAGTTATGTTTCTTTATTATATCTGTACAATGAGCATTCTCACTACACATACCTTGTATAGTTATGTTTCGTTATAATATATGTACAATGAGCATACTCAGTAAGCATACCTTGCAGAGTCATGTTTCTTTATTATATCTGTAAAATGAGCATACTCAATACACATAGGTTTCAAAGTGATGTTTCGTTATTATATCTGTACAGTGATCATACTCAATATACATTAGTTGCAGAGATATGTTTCTTTATTATATCTGCACAGTGAGCATACTCAATATACATACCTTGCAGAGTTATGTTTCTTCATTATATCTGTACAATGAGCATACTCAATACACATACCTTGAAGAATAATATTTCTTTATTATATCTTTACAATGAGCATACCCCATACACATACCTGGCATAGTTATGTTTCTTCATTTTATGTGTACTATGAGCATACTCAATATACATACCATGCAGAGTTATGTTTCTTTATTATATCTGTACAATGAGCATTCTCACTACACATACCTTGTATAGTTATGTTTCGTTATAATATCTGTACAATGAGCATACTCAGTAAGCATACCTTGCATAGTCATGTTTCTTTATTATATCTGTAAAATGAGCATACTCAATACACATAGGTTTCAAAGTGATGTTTCGTTATTATATCTGTACAGTGATCATACTCAATATACATTAGTTGCAGAGATATGTTTCTTTAATATATCTGTACAATGAGCATACTCAATATACATACCTTGCAGAGTTATGTTCCTTTATTATATTTGTACAATGAGCATACTCAATACACATACCTTATAGAGTTATGTTTCTTCATTAAATCTGTACAATGAGCATACTCGATATACACACCTTACAGAGTTATATTTCTTTATTATATCTGTACAATGAGCATACTCAGTAGGCATACCTTGCAGAGATATGTTTCGTTATTATATCTTTAAAATTTGCATTCTCAATACCCATAGGTTGCAAATTGATGTTTCTTTATTATATTTGTACAATGAGCATACTCAATATACATACCTTGCAGAGTTATGTTTCTTCATTATATCTGTACAATGAGAATACTCAATACACATACCTTGCAGAATAATATTTCTTTATTATATCTGAACAATGAGCATACCCAATACACATACCTTGCATAGTTATGTTTCTTTATTTTATGTGTACAATGAGCATACTCAATATACATACCATGCAGAGTTATGTTTCTTTATTATATCTGTACAATGAGCATTCTCATTACACATACCTTGTATAGTTATGTTTCTTTATTATATATGTACAATGAGCATACTCAGTAGACATACCTTGCAAAGTTATGTTTCTTTATTACATCTGTACAATGAGCATACTCAATACACATAACTTGCAGAGATATGTTTCTCTATTAAATCTGTAAAATGAGCATACTCAATACACATAGGTTGCAGAGTTATGTTTCTTTATTATATCTGTACAATGAGCATACCCAATATACATACGTTGCAGAGTTATGTTACTTTATTATATCTGTACAATAAGCATACTCAATATACACACCTTGCTTATTTATGTTTCTTTATAATATCTGTACAATGAGCATACTCAATACACATGCCTTGTAGAGTTGTATTTCCTTATTATATCTGTACAATGAGCATTCTCAATACACATACCTTGCATAGTTATGTTTCTTTATTTGATCTGTACAATGAGCATACTCAATATACATACCTTGCAGAGTTATGTGTCTTTATTATATCTGTACAATGAGCATACTCAATACACGTACCGTGTATAGTTATGTCTCTTTATTATATCTGTACAATAAGCATGCCTTACAGCGTTATGATTGCTTATTATATCTGTAAAAGTAGCATATTGAATACACATGCCTTGCAGAGTTATGTATCTTTATTATATCTGTACAATGAGCATACTTAATGCAATACACATACCTTGTATAGTTATGTTTCTTTATTATATCTGCACAATGCACATGGCTTACAGCGTTATGATTGCTTATTATATCTGTAAAAGTTGCATACTCATTAGACATGCCTTGCAGAGTTATGTTTCTTTATTATATCAGTACAATGAGCATACTCATACACATACCTTGTATAGTTATGTTTCTTTTTTATACCTGTACAATGAGCATACTCAAGACACATACCTTTTAGAGTTATGTTTCTTTATTATATATGGACAATGTGTACACAGTTGACATACCTTGTAGAGTTATTTGTCTGTATTATATCTGTACAATGAGCATACTCAATACACATATCTTGTATAGTTATGTTTCTTTATTATATCTGTACAATGAGCATGCCTTACAGCGTTTTGATTGCTTATTATATCTGTAAAAGTAGCATACACAATACACATGCCTTGCAGAGTTATGTTTCATTATTATATTTGTAAAATGCACATGCCTTACAGCGTTATGCTTGCTAATAACATCTGAAAAAGTAGCATACTCAATACACATGCCTTGCAGGGTTATGTTTCTTTATTATATATGTACAATGAGCATACTCAATACACATACCTTGTATAGTTATATCTCTATTTTATATCTGTACAATGAGCATACTCAATACACATACCTTGTAGATGAATGTTTCTTTATTATATCTGTACAATGAGCATACACAGTTGACATACCTGGTAGAGTTATATTTCTTTATTATATCTGTACAATGAGCATACTCAATACACATACCTTGCAGAGTTATATTTCTTTATTATATCTGTACAATGAGCAAACTCAATACACATACCTTGTATAGCTATGTCTCTATTTTATATCTGTACAATGAGCATACTCAATACACATACCTTGTAGAGTTATGTTTCTTTATTATATTTGTACAATGGGCATACTCAATACACATACCTTGTAGAGTTATGTTTCTTTATTATATTTGTACAATGGGCATACTCAATACACATACCTTGTACAGTTATGTTTCTTTATTATATTTGTACAATGGGCATACTCAATACACATACCTTGTACAGTTATGTTTCTTTATTATATTTGTACAATGGGCATACTCAATACACATACCTTGTAGAGTTATGTTTCTTTATTATATCTGTACAATGAGCATACTCAATACACATACATTGTAGAGTTATGTTTCTTTATTATATCTGTACAATGAGCATACACAGTTGACATACCTTGTAGAGTTATTTTTATTTATTTTATCTGTACAATAAGGATACTCAATATACATACCTTGTAGAGTCATGTTACTTTATTATATTTGTACAATAAGCGAACTCAATATACATAGCTTGCTTATTTATGTTTTTTTATTATATCTGTACAATGAACATACTCAATATACATACCTTGAAGAATTATATTTCTTTATTATATCTGTACAATGAGCATGCTCAATACAAATACCTTGCAGGGTTATGTTTCTTTATAATATCTGTATAAGGATCATACTCAATACACATACCTTGCAGAGTTATGTTTCTTTATTATATCTGTACAATGAGCATACTCAATAAACGTACCTTGCAGAGTTATGTTTCTTTATTTTATCTGTACAATGAGCATACTCAATACATATACATCGTATAGTTATGTTTCTTTATTATATCAGCACAATGAGCATACTCAATACACATACCTTGTAGAGTTATGTTTCTTTATTGTATCTGTAAAATGAGAATACACAGTTGACATACCTTGTCGAGTTATTTTTCTTTATTATATCTGTACAATGAGCATACTCAATACACATACCTTGTATAGTTATGTTTCTTTATTATATCTGTACAATGAGCATACTCAATACACATACCTTGTATAGTTATGTTTCTTTATTATATCTGTACAATGAGCATACTCAATACACATACCTTGTATAGTTATGTATCTTTATTATATCTGTACAATGAACATGCCTTACAGAATTATGTTTGTTTATTATATCTGTACAATGAGCATCCTCAATACGCATACCTTGTATAGTTATGTTTCTTTTTTATATCTGTACGAAGAGCATACTCAAGACAGATACCTTGTAGAGTTATGTTTCTTTATTATATCTGCACAATGAGCATACACAGTTGACATACTTTGTAGAGTTATTTTTCTGTATTATATCTGTACAATGAGCATACCCAATATACATACCTTGTAAAGTTATGTTTCTTTATTATATCTGTACAATGAGCAGACTCAATACACATACCTTGCAGAGTTATGTTTGTTTATTTTATCTGTACAATGCACATGCCTTACAGAGTTATGATTGCTTATTATATCTGTAAAATGAGCATACTCAATACACATGCCTTGCAGAGTTATGTTTCTTTATTATATCTGAACAATGAGCATACGGAATACACATACCTTGTACAGTTATGTTTCTTTATTATATCTGTACAATGGGCATACTCAATACACATACCTTGTAGAGTTATGTTTATTATATCTGTACAATGGGCATACTCAGTTGACATACCTTGTATAGTAATGTTTCTTTATTATATCTGTACAATGAGCTTACTCAATACACATACATTGTAGAGTTATGTTTCTTTATTATATCTGTACAATGAGCATACACAGTTGACATACCTTGTAGAGTTATTTTTCGTTATTATATCTGTACAATGAGCATACACAGTTGACATACCTTGTAGAGTTATTTTTCGTTATTATATCTGTACAATGAGCATACACAGTTGACATACCTTGTAGAGTTATTTTTCTTTATTATATCTGTACAATGAGTATACTCATTATACATACCTTGTAGAGTCATGTTTCTTTATTATATCTGTACAATGAGCATACTCAATACACATGCCTTGTAGAGTAATATTTCCTTATTATATCTTGACAATGAGCATACTAAATACACATACCTTGTGCAGATATCTTTATTATATCTGTACAATGAGCATACTCAATACACATGCCTTGTAGAGTAATATTTCCTTAATATATCTTTACAATGAGCATACTCAATACACTTACCTTGCATAGTTATTTTTCTTTATTATATATGTACAATGAGCATACTCAATACACAAACCTTATAGAGATATGTTTCTTCATTATATGTATACAATGAGCATACATAATATACGTACCTTGAAGAAATAAAATTCTTTATTATATCTCTACAATGAGCATGCTCAATACAAATACCTTGCAGGGAAATGTTTCTTTATTATATATGTACAATGAGCATACTCAATATACATACCTTGTAGAGATATGTTTCTTTATTATATCTGTACAATGAGCATGCTCAATATACATACCTTGTAGAGTTATGTTTCTTTATAATATCTGTATAATGATCATACTCAATACACATACCTTGCAGAGTTATGTTTCTTTATTATATCTGTACAATGAGCATACACAATACACATACCTTGCGGAGTTATGTTTCTTTATTTTATCTGTACAATGCACATGCCTTACAGAGTTATGATTGATTATTATATCTGTAAAATGAGTATACTCAATACACATGCCTTGCAGAGTTATGTTTTTTATTATATCTGTACAATGAGCATACTCAGTACATATACATTGTAGAGTTATGTTTCTTTATTATATCTGTACAATGAGAATACACAGTTGACATACATTGTAGAGTTATATTTCTTTATTATATCTGTACAATGAGCATACTCAATACACATACCTTGTATAGTTATGTTTCTTTATTATATCTGTACAATGAGCATACTCAATACACATACCTTGTATAATTATGTTTCTTTATTATATCTGTACAATGGGCATACTCAATATACATACCTTGCAGAGTTATGTTTTTTTATTATATCTGTACAATAAAAATGCCTAACAGAGTTATGATTGCTTATTATATCTGTAAAATGAGCATACTCAATACACATGACTTGCAGAGTTATCTTTCCTTATTATATCTGTACAATGAGCATACTCAATACACATACCTTGCGGAGTTATGTTATCTGTACAATACACATACTTTGCAGAGTTATGTGTTTTTATTATATCTTTACAATGAGCATACTCAATAAACATACCTTGTATAGTTATGTTTCTTTATTATATCTGTACAATGGGCATACTAAATACACTTACCTTGTAGAGTTATGTTTCTTTATTATATCTGTAAAATGAGCATACTCATTTGACATACCTTGCAGAGTTATTTTTCTTTATTATATCTGTACAATGAGCATACTCAATACACATACCTTGCAGAGTTATGTTTCTTTATTTTATCTGTACAATGCACATGCCTTACAGAGTTATGATTGATTATTATATCTGTAAAATGAGCATACTCAATACACATGCCTTGCAGAGTTATGTTTTTTATTATATCTGTACAATGAGCATACTCAGTACATATACCTTGTAGAGTTATGTTTCTTTATTATATCTGTACAATGAGAATACACAGATGACATACCTTGTAGAGTTATTTTTCTTTATTATATATGTACAATGAGCATACTCAATACACATACCTTGAATAGATTTGTTTCTTTATTATATCTGTACAATGAGCCTACTCAATACACATACCTTGTATAATTATGTTTCTTTATTATATATGTACAATGGGCATACTCAATACACATACCTTGCAGAGTTATGTTTCTTTATTATATCTGTCAAATGAACATGCCTCACAGAGTTATGATTGCTTATTATATCTGTAAAATGAGCATACTCAATACACATGACTTGCAGAGTTATTTTTCTTTATAATATTTGTACAATGAGCTTACTCAATACACATTCCTTGCAGGTTATATTTCTTTATTATATCTGTACAATGAGCATACTCAATACACATGCCTTGCAGAGTTATGTTTCTATATTATACTTGTACAATGAGCATACTCAATACACATACCTTATAGAGTTATATTTGTTTATTATATCGGTACAATGAGCATACACATTTGTCATACCTTGTAGAGTTATATTTCTTTATTATATCTGTACAATGAGCATACCCAATACACATACTTTGCAGAGTTATGTGTTTTTATTATATCTTTACAATGAGCATACTCAATAAACATACCTTGTATAGTTATGTTTCTTTATTATATCTGTACAATGGGCATACTAAATACACTTAACTTGTAGAGTTATGTTTCTTTATTATATCTGTAAAATGAGTATACTCATTTGACATACCTTGCAGAGTTATTTTTCTTTATTATATCTGTACAATGAGCATACTCAATACACATACCTTGCAGAGTTATGTTTCTTTATTTTATCTGTACAATGCACATGCCTTACAGAGTTATGATTGATTATTATATCTGTAAAATGAGCATACTCAATACACATGCCTTGCAGAGTTATGTTTTTTATTATATCTGTACAATGAGCATACTCAGTACATATACCTTGTAGAGTTATGTTTCTTTATTATATCTGTACAATGAGAATACACAGATGACATACCTTGTAGAGTTATTTTTCTTTATTATATATGTACAATGAGCATACTCAATACACATACCTTGTATAGTTATGTTTCTTTATTATATCTGTACAATGAGCCTACTCAATACACATACCTTGTATAATTATGTTTCTTTATTATATATGTACAATGGGCATACTCAATACACATACCTTGCAGAGTTATGTTTCTTTATTATATCTGTCCAATGAACATGCCTCACAGAGTTATGATTGCTTATTATATCTGTAAAATGAGCATACTCTATACACATGACTTGCAGAGTTATTTTTCTTTATAATATTTGTACAATGAGCTTACTCAATACACATGCCTTGCAGGTTATATTTCTTTATTATATCTGTACAATGAGCATACTCAATGCACATGCCTTGCAGAGTTATGTTTCTATATTATATCTGTACAATGAGCATACTCAATACACATACCTTATAGAGTTATATTTGTTTATTATATCGGTACAATGAGCATACACATTTGTCATACCTTGTAGAGTTATATTTCTTTATTATATCTGTACAATGAGCATACCCAATACACATACTTTGCAGAGTTATGTGTTTTTATTATATCTTTACAATGAGCATACTCAATAAACATACCTTGTATAGTTATGTTTCTTTATTATATCTGTACAATGGGCATACTCAATACACATACCTTGTATAGTTATGTTTCTTTATTATATCTGTACAATGAGCATACCCAATACACATACTTTGCAGAGTTATGTGTTTTTATTATATCTTTACAATGAGCATACTCAATAAACTTACCTTGTAGAGTTATGTTTCTTTATTATATCTGTAAAATGAGCATACTCATTTGACATACCTTGCAGAGTTATTTTTCTTTATTATATCTGTACAATGAGCATACTCAATACACATACCTTGCAGAGATAAGTTTCTTTATTATATCTGTACAATGAGCATACTCAATACACATACGTTGTAGAACCATGTTTCTTTATTATATCTGTACAATAAGCATACTCAATACACATACCTTGCAGAGATATGTCTCTTTATTATATCTGTACAATGAGCATACAAAATACACATAACTTGTAGAGTTATGTTTCTTTATTATATTTATACAATGAGCATACTCAATACACATACCTTGTAGAGTTATGTTTGTTAATTATATCTGTACAATGAGCATACTCAATAAACATACCTTGCAGAGTTCTGTTTCTTTATTTTATCTGTACAATGCACATGCCTTACAGTGTTATGATTGCTTATTATATCTGTAAAATGACCATACTCAATACACATGCCTTGCAGAGTTATGTTTCTTTATTATATCTGTACAATGAGCATACTCACTACACATACCTAGTATAGTTATGTTTCTTTATTATATCGGTACAATAAGCATACTCAATACACATACCTTGTAGAGTTATGTTTGTTAATTATATCTGTAAAATGAGCATACTCAATACACATGCCTTGCAGAGTTATGTTTCTTTATTATATCTGTACAATGAGCATACTCACTACATATGCCTAGTATAGTTATTTTTTCTTTATTATTTCTGTACAATTAGCTTACTAAATACAAATACCTTGTATAGATATGTTTCTTTATTATATCTGTAAAATGAGCATACTCAGTAGACATACCTTGTATAGTTATGTTTCTTTATTATATCTGTACAATGAGCATACACAGTTGGCATACCTTGTATTGTATTTTTTCTTTCTCATATCTGTACATGGAGCATACTCAATATACATACCTTGCAGCGTTAAGTTTCTTTATTATATCTGTACATTGCACATGCCTTACAGAGTTATGATTGCTTATTATATCTGTAAAATGTGCATACTCAATACACATGCCTTGCAGAGTTATGTTTCTTTATTATAACTGTACAATGAGCATACTCAATACACATGCCTTGCAATTGATATTTCTTTATTATATCTGTACAATGAGCATATTCAATACACATGCCTTGCAGAGTAATGTTTCTATATTATATCTGTACAATGAGCATACTCAATACACATACCTTGTAGAGTAATGTTTCTTTATTATATCTGTACAATGAGCATACACAGTTGTCATACCTTGTAGAGTTATATTTCTTTATTATATCTGTACAATGAGCATACTCAATACACATACCTTGCAGAGATATGTTTTTTATTATATCTGTACAATGACCGTACTCACTATACATACCTTGTAGAGTTATGTTTCTTTATAATAACTGTACAATGAGCATACTCTATACACAAACTTTGCAGAGTTATGTTTCTTAATTATATCTGTACAATGAGCATACTCAAGACACATACCTTGCAGAGTTATGTTTCTTTATTATATCTGTCCAATGCACATGCCTTACACAGTTATGATTGCTTATTATATCTGTAAAATATGCATACTCAATACACTTGCCTTGCAGAGTTATGTTTCTTTAGTATAACTGTACAATGAACATACTCACTACACATGACTTGCAGAGTTATGTTTCCATATTATATCTGTACAATGAGCATACTCCATACACATACATTGCTGAGTTATGTTTCTTTATTATATCTGTACAATGAGCATACTCAATATATATACCTTGCAGAGATATGTTTCTTTAGTATATCTGTACAATGAGTATACACTATATACATACCTTGTAGAGTTATGTTTCTTAATTTATCTGTACAATGAGCATACTCAAGACATATACCTTGCAGAGTTATGTTTCTTTGTTATATCTGTACAATGCACATGCCTTACACAGTTATGATTGCTTATTATATCTGTAAAATATGCATACTCAATACACTTGCCTTGCAGAGTTATGTTTCTTTAGTACATGTATAACTGTACAATGAACATACTCACTACACATGACTTGCAGAGTTATGTTTCTATATTATATCTGTACAATGAGCATACTCCATACACATACATTGCTGAGTTATGTTTCTTTATTATATCTGTACAATGAGCATACTCAATATATATACCTTGCAGAGTTATGTTTCTTTATTATATCTGTACAATGAGAATACACACATGACATACCTTGTAGAGTTATTTTTCTATATTATATATGTACACTGAGCATACTCAATACACATACCTTGTAAAGTTATGTTTCTTTATTATATCTGTACAATGAGCATACTCAATACACATACCTTGTATAATTATGTTTCTTTATTATATCTGTACAATGGGCATACTCAATACACATATCTTGCAGAGTTATGTTTCTTTATTATATCTGTACAATGAACATGCCTCACAGAGTTATGATTGCTTATTATATCGGTAAAATGAGCATACTCAATGCACATGACTTGCATAGTTATTTTTCTTTATAATATCTGTACAATAAGCTGACTCAATACACATGCCTTGCATGTTATATTTCTTTATTATATCTGTACAATGAGCATACTCAATACAACTGCCTTGCAGAGTTATGTTTCTATATTATATCTGTACAATGAGCATACTCAATACACATACCTTATAGAGTTATATTTCTTTATTATATCTGTACAATGAGCATGCTCAATATACATACCTTGTAGAGTTATGTTTCTTTATAATATCTGTATAATGATCATACTCAATACACATACCTTGCAGAGTTATGTTTCTTTATTATATCTGTACAATGAGCATACTCAATACACATACCTTGCAGGGTTATGTTTCTTTATTTTATCTGTACAATGCACATGCTTTACAGAGTTATGATTGATTATTATATCTGTAAAATGAGCATACTCAATACACATGCCTTGCAGAGTTATGTTTTTTATTATATCTGTACAATGAGTATACTCAGTATATATACCTTGTAGAGTTATGTTTCTTTATCATATCTGTACAATGAGAATACACAGATGACATACCTTGCAGAGATATATTTTTGTATTATATCTGTACAATGACCGTACTCAATATACATACCTTGTAGAGTTATGTTTCTTTATAATAACTGTACAATGAGCATACTTAATACATAAACTTTGCAGAGTTATGTTTCTTAATTATATCTGTACAATGAGCATTCTCAATACACATACCTTGAAGGGTTATTTTTCTTTATTATATCTGTACAATGCACATGTCTTACACAGTTATGATTGCTTATTATATCTGTAAAATATGCATACTCAATACACTTGCCTTGCAGGGTTATGTTTCTTTAGTATATCTGTACAATGAGCATACTCAATACGCATACCTTGTAGAGATATGTTTCTTTATTATATCTGTACAATGAGCATACACAGTTGTCATACCTTGTAGAGCCATATTTCTTTATTATATCTGTACAATGAGCATACTCAATACACATACCTTGCAGAGTGATGTTTTTTTATTATATCTATACCATGGGCATACTCAATACACATACCTTGTAGAGTTATGTTTCTTTATTATATCTGTACAATGAGCATAATCAGTAGACATACCTTGCAGAAATATGTTTCTTAATTATATCTTTACAATGAACATTCTCAATACACATACCTGGCAGAGATATGCTTCTTTATTATATCTGTACAATGAGCATACTCAATACACATACTTTGCAGAGTTATGTTTCTTTATTATATCTGTACAATAAGGATTCTCAATATATATACGTTGCAGAGTTATGTTTCTTTATTATATATGTACAATGAGCATACTCAATACACATACGTTGCAGGGATATATTTCTTTATTATATCTGTACAATGAGCATACTCAATACACATACCTTGCAGAGATATCTTTCTTTATTATATCTGTACAATGAGCATAGGCAATACACATACATTGCAGAGTTATGTTTTTTTATTTTATCTGTACAATGAGCATACTCATTATACATACGTTGCAGAGTAATGTTTCTTCATTATATCCGTACAATGAGCATACTCAATATACCTAACTTGTAGAGTTATGTTTCTTTATTATATACGTACAACGAGCATACTCAATATTCATATCTTGCAGAGTTATTTTTCTTTATTATAGCTGTACAATGAGCATACCCAATAGCCATACCTTGCAGAATTATGTTTCTTTATTATATTTGTACAATGAGCATACTTAATACATAAACTTTGCAGAGTTATGTTTCTTAATTATATCTGTACAATGAGCATTCTCAATACACATACCTTGAAGAGTTATTTTTCTTTATTATATCTGTACAATGCACATGTCTTACACAGTTATGATTGCTTATTATATCTGTCAATACACTTGCCTTGCAGGGTTATGTTTCTTTAGTATATCTGTACAATGAGCATACTCAATACACATACCTTGTAGAGATATGTTTCTTTATTATATCTGTACAATGAGCATACACAGTTGTCATACCTTGTAGAGCCATATTTCTTTATTATATCTGTACAATGAGCATACTCAATACACATACCTTGCAGAGTGATGTTTTTTTATTATATCTATACCATGGGCTTACTCAATACACATACCTTGTAGAGTTATGTTTCTTTATTATATCTGTACAATGAGCATAATCAGTAGACATACCTTGCAGAAATATGTTTCTTAATTATATCTTCACAATGAACATTCTCAATACACATACCTGGCAGAGATATGCTTCTTTATTATATCTGTACAATGAGCATACTCAATACACATACTTTGCAGAGTTATGTTTCTTTATTATATCTGTACAATGAGGATTCTCAATATATATACCTTGCAGAGTTATGTTTCTTTATTATATATGTACAATGAGCATACTCAATACACATACGTTGCAGGGATATATTTCTTTATTATATCTGTACAATGAGCATACTCAATACACATACCTTGCAGAGATATGTTTCTTTATTATATCTGTACAATGAGCATAGGCAATACACATACATTGCAGAGTTATGTTTTTTTATTTTATCTGTACAATGAGCATACTCATTATACATACGTTGCAGAGTAATGTTTCTTCATTATATCCGTACAATGAGCATACTCAATATACCTAACTTGTAGAGTTATGTTTCTTTATTATATACGTACAACGAGCATACTCAATATTCATATCTTGCAGAGTTATTTTTCTTTATTATAGCTGTACAATGAGCATACCCGATAGCCATACCTTGCAGAGTTATGTTTCTTTATTATATTTGTACAATGAGCATACTCAATACACATACCTTGCTGAGTTATGTTTCTTTATTATATCTGTACAATGAGCATACTCAATATACATACCTTGCAGAGATATGTTTCTTTATTATATATGTACAATGAGTATACTCAATAAACATACCTTGTAGAGTTATGTTTCTTTATTTTATCTGTACAATGAGCATACTTTATACACATACCTTACAGAGTTATGTTTCTTTATGTTATCTGTACACTGAGCATACGCAATACACATACATTGCAGAGTTATCTTTCTTTATTATATCTGTATAATGAGCATACTCAATATACATACCTTGCAGAGTTATTTTTCTTTATTATAGCTGTACAATGAACATACCCAATAGCCATACCTTGCAGAGTTATGTTTCCTCATTATATCTGTACAATGAGCATACTCAATACACATACCTTGCTGAGTTATGTTTCTTTATTATATCTGTACAATGAGCATACTCAATATACATACCTTGCAGAGATATGTTTCTTTATTATATCTGTACAATGAGTATACTCAATAAACATACCTTGTAGAGTTATGTTTCTTTATTTTATCTGTACAATGAGCATACTTAATACACATACAGTACAGAGTTATGTTTCTTTATGTTATCTGTACACTGAGCATACGCAATACACATACCTTGCAGAGTTATCTTTCTTTATTATATCTGTATAATGAGCATACTCAATACATACATACCTTGTATAGTTATGTTTCTTTATAATATCTATACAATGAGCATACTCAATACAAATACCTTGCAGAGTTATGTTTCTTTATTATATCTGTACAATGAGCATACTCAATAAACATACCTTGCAGAGTTATGTGTCTTTATTTTATCTATACTATGCACATGTCTTACAGAGTTATGATTACTTATTATATCTGTTAAAGGAGAATACTCAATACACATGCCTTGCGGAGTTATGTTTCTTTATTATATCTGTACAATGAGCATACTCAATACACATACCTTGTATAGTTATGTGTCTTTATAATATCTGTACAATGAGCATACTCAATACAAATACCTTGCAGAGTTATGTTTCTTTATTATATCTGTACAATGAGCATACTCAATAAACATACCTTGCAGAGTTATGTGTCTTTATTTTATCTATACTATGCACATGTCTTACAGAGTTATGATTACTTATTATATCTGTTAAAGGAGAATACTCAATACACATGCCTTGCGGAGTTATGTTTCTTTATTATATCTGTACAATGAGCATACTCAATACACATACCTTGTATAGTTATGTTTCTTTATTATATCTGTACAATGAGCATACTCAATACACATACCTTGTTTAGTTATGTTTCTTTGTTATATCTGTACAATGAGCATAAACAGTTGAGATACCTTGTCAAATTATTTTTCTTTATAATATCTGTACAATGAGCATACTCAATACACATACCATGTACAGTTATGTTACTTTATTATATCTGTACAATGGACATATTCAATACACACACCTTGTAGAGTTATGTTTCTTTATTATATCTGTACAATAAGCATACTCAGTAGACATACCTACTCAGTAGACATACCTTGTATAGTAATGTTTCTTTATTATATTTGTACAATGGACATACTCAATACACATACCTTGTAGAGTTATGTTTCTTTATTATATCTGTACAATGAGCATACTAAGTAGACATACCTTGTATAGTAATGTTTCTTTATTATATCTGTACAATGAGCATACTCAATACACATACGTTGAAGAGTTATGTTTCTTTATTATATCTGTACAATGAGCATACTCAATACACATACGTTGAAGAGTTATGTTTCTTTATTATATCTGTACAATGAGCATTCTCAATACACATACCTTGCAGAGTTATGTGTCTTTATTTTATCTATACAATGCACATGCCTTACAGAGATATGATAGCTTATTATATCTGTAAAAGGAGAATACTCAATACACATGCCTTGCAGAGTTATGTTTTTTTATTATATCTGTACAATGAGCATACTCAATACACATACCTTGTAGAGTTCTGTTTCTTTATTATATCTGTACAATGAGCATACACATTTGACATACCTTGTAGAGTTATTTTTCTTTATTATATCTGTACAATGAGCTGACTCAATACACATACCTTGTACAGTTATGTTTCTTTATTATATCTGTACAATGAGCATACTCAATACACATACCTTGTATATTTATGTTACTTTATTATATCTGTACAATGGGCATACTCAATACACATACCTTGTAGAGATATGTTTCTTTATTATATCTGTACAATGAACATACTCAATACACATAACTTGTAGAGTTATGGTTCTTTATTATATCTGTAAAATGAGCATACTCAATACACTTACCTCTTATAGTTATGTTACTTTATTATATCTGTACAATGAACATACTCAATACACTTACCTCGTATAGTTATGTTACTTTATTATATCTGTACAATAGACATACTCAATACACACACCTTGTAGAGTTATGTTTCTTTATTATATCTGTACAATGAGCATAGTCAGTAGACATACCTTGTATAGTAATATTTCTTTATTATATATGTACAATGAGCATACTTAATACACATACATTGTATAGTTATGTTTCTTTATTATATCTATACAATGCGCATACTCAATATTCATACCTTGTAAAGGTAAATTTCTTTATAACATATGTACAATGAGCATACTCAATACACATACCTTGCAGAGTTATGTTTCTTTATTATATCTGTACAATGAGCATACTCAATACACATACCTTGCACAGTAATGTTTCTTTATTATATCTGTACAATGCACATGCCTTACGCAGTTATGATTGCTTATTATATCTGTAAAATGTGCATTCTCAATACACTTGCCTTGCAGAGTTTTGTTTCTTTATTATATCAGTACAATGAGCATACTCAATACACATGCCTTGTAGGTTATATTTCTTTATTATATCTGTACAAAGAGCATACTCAATAAACATGCCTTGCAGAGTTATATTTTTATATTATATCTGTACAATGAGCATACTCAATAAACATACATTGTAGAGTTATGTTTCTTTATTATATCTGTACAATGAGCATACACAATTGTCATACCTTGTAGAGTTATGTTTTTTTATTA
Organism: Cyrtodaria siliqua; assembly: GCA_037043455.1. Lineage (NCBI taxonomy): Eukaryota > Metazoa > Mollusca > Bivalvia > Adapedonta > Hiatellidae > Cyrtodaria > Cyrtodaria siliqua. The sequence continues at coordinate 242,431 of JAWPHD010002257.1, forward strand.
TATCTGTACAATGAGCATACTCAATACACATATCTTGTATAGTTATGTTTCTTTATTTTATCTGTACCATGGGCATACTCAATACACATATCTTGTAGAGTTATGTTTCTTTATTATATCTGTACAATGAGCATAATCAGTAGACATACCTTGCAGAAATATGTTTCTTAATTATATCTTTAAAATGAACATTCTCAATACACATACCTGGCAGAGATATGCTTCTTTATTATATCTGTACAATGAGCATACTCAATACACATACTTTGCAGAGTTATGTTTCTTTATTATATCTGTACAATGAGGATTCTCAATATATATACGTTGCAGAGTTATGTTTCTTTATTATATATGTACAATGAGCATACTCAATACACATACGTTGCAGGGATATATTTCTTTATTATATCTGTACAATGAGCATACTCAATACACATACCTTGCAGAGATATGTTTCTTTATTATATCTGTACAATGAGCATAGGCAATACACATACATTGCAGAGTTATGTTTTTTTATTTTATCTGTACAATGAGCATACTCATTATACATACGTTGCAGAGTAATGTTTCTTCATTATATCCGTACAATGAGCATACTCAATATACCTAACTTGTAGAGTTATGTTTCTTTACTATATACGTACAACGAGCATACTCAATATTCATATCTTGCAGAGTTATTTTTCTTTATTATAGCTGTACAATGAGCATACCCAATAGCCATACCTTGCAGAATTATGTTTCTTTATTATATTTGTACAATGAGCATACTTAATACATAAACTTTGCAGAGTTATGTTTCTTAATTATATCTGTACAATGAGCATTCTCAATACACATACCTTGAAGAGTTATTTTTCTTTATTATATCTGTACAATGCACATGTCTTACACAGTTATGATTGCTTATTATATCTGTAAATATGCATACTCAATACACTTGCCTTGCAGGGTTATGTTTCTTTAGTATATCTGTACAATGAGCATACTCAATACACATACCTTGTAGAGATATGTTTCTTTATTATATCTGTACAATGAGCATACACAGTTGTCATACCTTGTAGAGCCATATTTCTTTATTATATCTGTACAATGAGCATACTCAATACACATACCTTGCAGAGTGATGTTTTTTTATTATATCTATACCATGGGCATACTCAATACACATACCTTGTAGAGTTATGTTTCTTTATTATATCTGTACAATGAGCATAATCAATACACATACCTGGCAGAGATATGCTTCTTTATTATATCTGTACAATGAGCATACTCAATACACATACTTTGCAGAGTTATGTTTCTTTATTATATATGTACAATGAGGATTCTCAATATATATACGTTGCAGAGTTATGTTTCTTTATTATATATGTACAATGAGCATACTCAATACACATACGTTGCAGGGATATATTTCTTTATTATATCTGTACAATGAGCATACTCAATACACATACCTTGCAGAGATATGTTTCTTTATTATATCTGTACAATGAGCATAGGCAATACACATACATTGCAGAGTTATGTTTTTTTATTTATCTGTACAATGAGCATACTCATTATACATACGTTGCAGAGTAATGTTTCTTCATTATATCCGTACAATGAGCATACTCAATATACCTAACTTGTAGAGTTATGTTTCTTTATTATATACGTACAACGAGCATACTCAATATTCATATCTTGCAGAGTTATTTTTCTTTATTATAGCTGTACAATGAGCATACCCAATAGCCATACCTTGCAGAGTTATGTTTCTTTATTATATTTGTACAATGAGCATACTCAATACACATACCTTGCTGAGTTATGTTTCTTTATTATATCTGTACAATGAGCATACTCAATATACATACCTTGCAGAGATATGTTTCTTTATTATATATGTACAATGAGTATACTCAATAAACATACCTTGTAGAGTTATGTTTCTTTATTTTATCTGTACAATGAGCATACTTTATACACATACCTTACAGAGTTATGTTTCTTTATGTTATCTGTACACTGAGCATACGCAATACACATACATTGCAGAGTTATCTTTCTTTATTATATCTGTATAATGAGCATACTCAATATACATACCTTGCAGAGTTATTTTTCTTTATTATAGCTGTACAATGAACATACCCAATAGCCATACCTTGCAGAGTTATGTTTCCTCATTATATCTGTACAATGAGCATACTCAATACACATACCTTGCTGAGTTATGTTTCTTTATAATATCTGTACAATGAGCATACTCAATACACATACCTTGTAGAGTTCTGTTTCTTTATTATATCTGTACAATGAGCATACACATTTGACATACCTTGTAGAGTTATTTTTCTTTATTATATCTGTACAATGAGCTGACTCAATACACATACCTTGTACAGTTATGTTTCTTTATTATATCTGTACAATGAGCATACTCAATACACATACCTTGTATATTTATGTTACTTTATTATATCTGTACAATGGGCATACTCAATACACATACCTTGTAGAGTTATGTTTCTTTATTATATCTGTACAATGAACATACTCAATACACATAACTTGTAGAGTTATGGTTCTTTATTATATCTGTAAAATGAGCATACTCAATACACTTACCTCGTATAGTTATGTTACTTTATTATATCTGTACAATGAACATACTCAATACACTTAACTCGTATAGTTATGTTACTTTATTATATCTGTACAATAGACATACTCAATACACACACCTTGTAGAGTTATGTTTCTTTATTATATCTGTACAATGAGCATTGTCAGTAGACATACCTTGTATAGTAATATTTCTTTATTATATATGTACAATGAGCATACTTAATACACATACATTGTATAGTTATGTTTCTTTATTATATCTATACAATGCGCATACTCAATATTCATACCTTGTAAAGGTAAATTTCTTTATAACATATGTACAATGAGCATACTCAATACACATACCTTGCAGAGTTATGTTTCTTTATTATATCTGTACAATGAGCATACTCAATACACATACCTTGCACAGTAATGTTTCTTTATTATATCTGTACAATGCACATGCCTTACGCAGTTATGATTGCTTATTATATCTGTAAAATGTGCATTCTCAATACACTTGCCTTGCAGAGTTTTGTTTCTTTATTATATCAGTACAATGAGCATACTCAATACACATGCCTTGTAGGTTATATTTCTTTATTATATCTGTACAAAGAGAATACTCAATAAACATGCCTTGCAGAGTTATATTTCTATATTATATCTGTACAATGAGCATACTCAATAAACATACATTGTAGAGTTATGTTTCTTTATTATATCTGTACAATGAGCATACACAATTGTCATACCTTGTAGAGTTATGTTTTTTTATTATATCTGTACAATGAGCATACTCAATACACATATCTTGTATAGTTATGTTTCTTTATTTTATCTGTACCATGGGCATACTCAATACACATATCTTGTAGAGTTATGTTTCTTTATTATATCTGTACAATGAGCATTCTCAGTAGACATACCTTTCAGAAATATGTTTCTTTATTATATCTTTACAATGAACATTCTCAATACATATACTTTGCAGAGATATGTTTCTTTATTATATCTGTACCATGGGCATACTCAATACACACACCTTCTAGAGTTATATTTCTTTATTATATCTGTACAATGAGCATATTCAATACACATACCTTGCAGAGTTATGTTTTTTTATTATATCTGTACAATGAGCATGATGAGCATACTCAATATACATACCTTGTAATGTTACGTTTCTTTATTATATCTGTAAAATGGGCATTCTCAATACATATACCTTGTAGAGTTATGTTTCTTTATTATATCTGTACAATGAGCATACTCAGTAGACATACCTTGCAGAGATATGTTTCTGTATTATATCTGTACAATGAGCATACTCAATACAAATATGTTGCAGACATATATTTATTTATTATATCTGTACAATGAGAGTACTCAATACACATACATTGCAGTGATGTGTTTCCTTATTATATCTGTATAATGACCATACTCATAATACATACCTTGTAGAGATATGTTTCTTCATTATACCTGTACAATGAGCATACTCAATACATATACCTTGCTGCGTTATGTTTCTTTATTATATCTGTTTAATGAATATACTCAATATACATACCTTGTAGAGTTATGTTTCTTTGTTTTATCTGTACAATGAGCATACTCAATACACTTACCTTACAGAGTTATGTTTCTTTATGTTATCTGTACAATGAGCATACTCATTACACATACCTTGCAGAGTTATCTTTCTTTATAATATATGCAGAATGAGCATACTCAGTAGACATACCTTTCAGAAATATGTTTCTTTATTATATCTTTACAATGAACATTCTCAATACATATACCTTGCAGAGATATGTTTCTTTATTATATCTCTACCATGGGCATACTCAATACACACACCTTCTAGAGTTATATTTCTTTATTATATCTGTACAATGAGCATATTCAATACACATACCTTGCAGAGTTATGTTTTTTTATTATATCTGTACAATGAGCATGATGAGCAAACTCAATATACATACCTTGTAATGTTACGTTTCTTTATTATATCTGTAAAATGGGCATTATCAATACATATACCTTGTAGAGTTATGTTTCTTTATTATATCTGTACAATGAGCATACTCAGTAGACATACCTTGCAGAGATATGTTTCTTTATTATATCTGTACAATGAGCATACTCAATACAAATACGTTGCAGACATATATTTCTTTATTATATCTGTACAGTGAGAGTACTCAATACACATACATTGCAGTGATGTGTTTCCTTATTATATCTGTATAATGAGCATACTCATAATACATACCTTGTAGAGATATGTTTCTTCATTATATCTGTACAATGAGCATACTCAATACATATATACCTTGCTGCGTTATGTTTCTTTATTATATCTGTTTAATGAATATACTCAATATACATACCTTGTAGAGTTATGTTTCTTTGTTATATCTGTGCAATTAGCTTACTCAATATACATACCTTGTAGAGTTCAATTTCTTTATAATATATGTACAACGAGCATACTCAATACACTTACCTTGCAGAGTTATGTTTCTTTATTATATATGTACAATGAGAATACTCAATACACATACCTTGCAGAGTTATGTTTATTTGTTATATCTGTACAATGCACATGCCTTACAGAGTTATGAGTGCTTATTATATCTGTAAAATGAGCGTACTCAATATACTTGCCTTGTAGAGTTATGTTACTTTATTTTATCTGTACAATGAGCATACTCAATGCGCATACCTTACAGAGGTATGTTTCTTTATTTTATCTGTACACTGAGCATACTCAATACACATACCTTGCAGAGTTATCTTTCTTTATAATATCTGTACAATGAGCGTACCTACTACACATACCTTGTAGAGTTATGTTTCTTTATTATATCTGTGCAATGAGCATACACAGTTGTCATACCTGATAGAGGTATATTTCTTTATTATATCTGTACAATGAGCATACTCAATACATAAATACCTTGTAGAGTTATGTTTCTTTATAATATCTGTACAATGAGCATACTCAATACACATACATTGCAGAGTTATGTTTCTATATTATATCTGTACAATGAGCATACTCAATACACATACCTTGTAGAGTTATGTGTCTTTATTTTTTCTATACAATGCACATGCCTTACAGAGTTATGATTGCTTATTATATCTGTAAAAGGAGAATACTCAATACAAATGCCTTGCATAGTTATGTTTCTTTATTATATCTGTACAATGAGCATACTCAATACACATACCTTGTATAGTTATTTTTCTTTATTATATCTGTACAATGAGCATACTCCTTACACATACCTAGTAGAGTTATGTTTCTTTATTATATCTGTACAATGAGCATACACAGTTGACAGACCTTGTTGAGTTATTTTTCTTTATTATATCTGTACAATGAGCATACTCAATACACATACCTTGTACAGTTATGTTTCTTTATTATATCAGTACAATGAACATACTCAATACACATACCTTGTATAGTTATGTTACTTTATTATATCTGTACAATGGACATACTCATTACACATACCTTGTAGAGTTATGTTTCTTTATTATATCTGTACAATGAGCATACTCAGTACAAATACCTTGTGTAGTAATGTTTCTTTATTATATCTGTACAATGAGCATACTCAATACACATACATTGTAGAGTTATGTTTCTTTATTATATCTGTACAATGAGCATACTCAATACTCATACCTTGTAGAGTTATGTTTCTTTATTATATCTGTACAATGCACATGCCTTACACAGTTATGAATGCTTATTATAACCGTAAAATGTGCACACTCAATACAATTGCCTTACAGAGTTAACTTTCTTTATTATATCTGTACAATGAGCATACTCAATACACATGAATTGCAGTTTATATTTCTCTTTTATATCTGTACAATGAGCGTACTCAATAAACATGCCTTGCAGAGTTATGTTTCTATATTATATCTGTACAATGAGAATACCTAATACACATACCTTGTAGAGTTATGTTTCTTTATTATGTATGTACAATGAGCATACACAGTTGTCATACCTTGTAGAGTTATATTTCTTTATTATATCTGTACAATGAGCATACTCAATACACATACATGTACCTTGCAGAGTTATGTTTCTTTATTATATCTGTACCATGGGCATACTTAATACACATACCTTGTAGAGTTATGTTTCTTTATTATATCTGTACAATGAGCATACTCAGTAGACATACCTTGCAGAAATATGTTTCTTTATTATATCTGTACAATGAACATTCTCAATACTCATACCTTGCATAGATATGTTTCTTTATTATATCTGTACAATGAGCATGCTCAATACACATACGTTGCAGATTTATGTTTCTTTACTATATCTGTACAATGAGAATACTCAATACACATACCTTGCAGAGATATGTTTCTTTATTATATCTGTACAATAAGCATACTCAATACACATACATTGCAGTGTTATGTTTCTTTATTATATCTGTACAATGAGCATACTAATTATACATACGTTGCAGAGTAATGTTTCTTTATTATATCCGTACAATGAGCATACTCAATATACCTAAGTTGTAGAGTTATGTTTCTTTATTATATATGTACAATGAGCATACTCCATATACATACCTTGCAGAGTTATGTTTCTTTATTATATCTGTACAATGAGCAAACTCAATACTCATACCTTGTAGAGTTATGTTTCTTCATTATATCTGTACAATGATCATACTCAATACACATACTTTGCTGAGTTATGTTTCTTTATTATATCTGTACAGTGTGAATACTCAATATACATACCTTGCAGAGATATGTTTCTTAATTATATCTGTACAATGAGTATACTCAATATACATACCTTATAGAGATATGTTTCTTTATTTTATCTGTACAATGAGCGTTCTTAATACACATACCTTACAGAGTTATGTTTCTTTATGTTATCTGTACACTGAGCATACTCAATACACATACCTTGCAGAGTTATCTTTCTTTATTATATCTGTACAATGAGCATACTCAATACACATACCTTGCAGAGTTATGTTTCTTCATTATATCTGTACAATAAGCATACTCAATACACATGCCGTGCAGGTTATATTTCTTTATTATATCTGTACAATGAGCATACTCAATACACATGCCTTGCAGAGTAACGTTTCTATATTATATCAGTACAATGAACATACTCAATACACATACCTTGTAGAGTTGTGTTTCTTTATTATATCTGTACAATGAGCATACTCAATACACATACCTTGCAGAGTTATGTTTCTTTATTATATCTGTACAATGAGCATACTTAATACACATGCCGTGCAGCTTATATTTCTTTATCATATCTGTACAATGAGCATTCTCATTACACATACCTTGCAGTGTTATGTTTCTTTATTATATCTGTACAATGAGTATACTCAATAAACATGCCGTGCAGGTTATATTTCTTTATTATATCTGTACAATGAGCATACTGAATACAAATGCCTTGCAGAGTAACGTTTCTATATTATATCAGTACAATCAGTCAATACACATACCTTGTAGAGTTATGTTTCTTTATTATATCTGTACAATGAGCATACACAGTTGTCATACCTTGTAGAGTTATGTTTCTTTATTATATCTGTACAATGAGCATACTCAATACACAGACGTTGCATAGTTATGTGTCTTTATTTTATCTGTACTATGCACATGCCTTACAGAGTTATGATTGCTTAATATATCTGTAAAAGGAGCATACTCAATACACATGCCTTGCAGAGTTCTGTTTCTTTATTATATATGTACAAAGAGCATACTCAATACACATAGCTTGTATAATTACATTTCTTTATTATATCTGTACAATGAGCATACTCAATACACATACCTTGTAGGTTTATGTTTCTTTATTATATCTGCACAATGAGCATACGCAGTTGATATTTCTTGTAGTGTTATATTTCTTTATTATATCTGTACAATGAGCATACTCAATACAAATACCTTGCAGAGTTATGTTTCTTTATTATATCTGTACATGTACAATGAGCATACTTAATAAAAATACCTTGCAGAGTTATGTTTCTTTATTATATCTGTACAATGCAAATGCCTCACAGAGTTATGATTGATTATTATATCTGTAAAATGTGCATACAGATATAATAACTCTGCCTTGCAGATTTATGTTTCTTTATTATATCTGTACTATGAGCATACTCAATACAAATGACGTGCAGGTTATATTTCTTTATTATATCTGTACAATGAGCATACTCAATACACATGCCTTGCAGAGTAACGTTTCTATATTATATCAGTACAATGAACATACTCAATACACATACCTTGTAGAGTAATGTCTCTTTATTATATCTGTACAATGAGCATACACAGTTGTTATATCTTGTAGAGTTATATTTCTTTATTATATCTGTACAATGAGCATACTCAATAAACATACCTTGCAGAGTTTTGTTTTTTCATTAAATCTGTACAATGAGCATACTCAATACACATACCTTGTATAGATATGTTTCTTTATTATATCTGTACCATGGGCATACTCAATACACATACCTTGTAGAGTTATGTTTCTGTATTATATCTGTACAATGAGCATACTTAGTAGACATACCTTGCAGATATATGTTTCTTTATTATATCTGTAAAATGAGCATACACAGTTGTCATACCTTGTAGGTTATATTTCTTTATTATATCTGTACAATAAGCATACTCAATACACATACATGTACCCTGCAGAGTTATGTTTTTTCATTAAATCTGTACAATGAGCATACTCAATACACATACCTTGTAGAGTTTTGTTTCTTTATTATATCTGTACAATGAGCATACTCAGTAGACATACCTTGCAGAAATATGTTTCTTTATTATATCTGTTCAATGAAAATTCTTAATACACATACCTTGCAGAGATATGTTTCTTTATTATATCTGTACAATGAGCATACTCAATACACATACGTTGCAGAGTTATGTTTCTTTATTATATCTGTACAATGAGAATACTCAATACACATACCTTGCAGAGATATGTTTCTTTATTATATCTGTACAATGAGCATACTCAATACACATACATTGCAGAGTTATGTTTCTTTATTATATCTGTACTATGAGCATACTCAATATACATACATTGTAGAGTTATGTTTCTTTATTATATCTGTACAATGAGCACACTCAATATACATATCTTGTAGAGTTAAATTTCATTATAATATATGTACAATGAGCATACTCAATACACATACCTTGCAGAGTTATGTTTCTTTATTATATCTGTACAATAAGCATACTCAATACTCATACCTTGCAAAGTTATGTTTCTTTATTATATCTGTACAATGCACATGCCTTACACATTTATGATTGCTTATTATATCTGTAAAATGTGCATACTCAATACACTTGCCTTGCAGAGTTATGTTTCTTTATTATATCTGTACAATGAGCATACTCAATACACATGCCTTGCAGGTTATATTTCTTTTTTATATCTGTACAATGAGCATACTCAATAAACATGCCTTGCAGAGTTATGTTTCTGTATTATATCTGTACAATGAGCATACCTAATACACATACCTTGTAGAGTTATGTTTCTTTATTATATCTGTACAATGAGCATACTCAATACACATACATGTACCCTGCAGAGTTATGTTTCTTTATTATATTTGTACCATGGGCATACTCAATACACATACCTTGTAGAGTTATGTTTCTTTATTACATCTGTACAATGAGCATACTCAGTAGACATACCTTGCAGAAATATGTTTCTTTATTATGTCTGTACGTACAATAAACATTCTCAATACACAAACCTGGCAGAGATATGTTTCTTTATTATATCTGTACCATGAGCATACTCAATACACATACGTTGCAGAGTTATGTTTCTTTATTATATCTGTACAATGAGAATACTCAATACACATACCTTGCAGAGATATGTTTCTTTATTATATCTGTACAATGAGCATACTCAATACACATACATTGCATTGTTATGTTTCTTTATTATATCTGTACAATGAGCATACTCATTATACATAATTTGCAGAGTAATGTTTCTTTATTATATCCGTAAAATGAGCATACTCAATATACCTAACTTGTATCGTTATGTTTCTTTATTATATATGGACAATGAGCATACTCAGTATGCATACCTTGCAGAGTTGCGTTTCTTTATTATATCTGTACAATGAGCATACTCAATACTCATACCTTGTAGAGTTATGTTTCTTCATTATATCTGTACAATGAGCATACTCAATATACATACATTGCAGAGTTATGTTTCTTTATTATATTTGTACAATGAGCATACTCAAGATATATACATTGCAGAGTTATGTTTCTTTATTATATCTGTACAATGAGCATACTCAATATACATACGTTGCAGAGTAATGTTTCGATATTATATCTGTACAATGAGCATACTCAATAAACATATTTTATATATTTATGTTTTTTTATTATAGTACAATGAGCATACTCAATACACATACCTTGTAGAGTTATGTTTCTTTATTATATCTGTACAATGAGCATGCACAGTTGTCATACCTCGTAGAGTTATATTTCGTTATTATATCTGTACAATGACCATACTCAATACACATACCTTGCAGAGTTATGTGTTTTTATTATATATGTACAATGAGCATACTCAATACACATACCTTGTATAGTTATGTTTCTTTTTTAAATCTCTACCATGGGCATACTCAATACACATACTTTGTAGAGTTTTGTTTCTTTATTACATCTGTACAATGAGCATACTCAGTAGACATACCTCGCAGAGATATATTTCTGTATTATATCTGTACAATAAGCATACTCAATACTCATACCTTGCAGAGATGTGTTTCTTTATTATATCTGTACAATGAGCATACTCAATACACATACGTTGCAGAGTTATGTTACTTTATTATATCTGTACAAAGAGCATACTCAATACACATACTTTGCGGCGATATGTTTCTTTATTATATCTGTACAATGAGCATACTCAATACACATACCTTGCAGACTTATGCTACTTTATTATATCTGTACAATGAGCATACTCAATACACATATCTTGCAGATATATGTTTCTTTATTATATCTGTACAATGACCATACTCAATACACATACTTTGCAGAGTTATGTTTCTTTATTATATCTGTACAATGCACATGTCTTACACAGTTATGGTTGCTAATTATATCTGTAAAATGTGCACCCTCAATATACATGCCTTGCAGAGTTATGTTTCTTTATTATATCTGTACAATGAGCATACTCAATACACATACATTGCACATGCCTTACACAGTTATGATCGCTTATTATATCTGTAAAATGTGCATACTCAATACACTTGCCTTGCAGAGTTATGTTTCTTTATTATATCTGTACAATGAGCATACTCAATACACATACCTTGTATAGTTATTTTTCTTCTTTATATCTGTACAATGAGCATACTCAATACACATACCTTGTAGATTTAATTTTCTTTATTATATCTGTACAATGAGCACACTCCATACACATATCTTGTAGATTATGTTTCATCATTATATCTGTACACTGAGCATACTCGATATACATACCTTGCAGAGTTATGTTTCTTTATTATATCTGTACAATGAGCATACTTAATACACATACCTTGCAGAGTTATGTGTCTTTATTTTATCTGTTCAATGCACATGCCTTACAGAGTTATGAATGCTTATTATATCTGTAAAAGGAGGATACTCAATACACATGCCTTGTAGAGTTATGTTTCTTTATTTTAGATGTACAATGAGCATACTCAGTATACATACCTTGCAGAGTTATGTGTCTTTATTATATATGTACAATGAGCATACACAGTACACATACCTTGCAGAGTTATATTTGCATATATAAGAACGGAATATGTACGTGTAAGAACGGAATATATATGTGTCAGAACGGAATATATATGCGTAAGAACTGAATATATATGTCTAAGAACTGAATATATATGCGTAAGAACAGACTATATATGTGTAAGAACGGAATATATATGTGTAAGAACGGAATGTATATGTGTAAGAACGGAATATATACGTGAAAGAACTGAATATAGTTCTTATATATGTGTTCTTACGCATATATATTCAGTTCTTACGCATATATATTCAATTCTTACGCATATATATGCGTAAAACTGAATATATATGCGTAAGAACTGAACATATATGCGTAAGAAATGAATATATATGCGTAAGAACTGAATATATATACGTAAGAACTGAATATATATGTGTAAGAACGGAATATATATGCGTAAGAACTGAATATATATGTGTAAGAACGGAATATATATGTGTAAGAACGGAATATATATGTGTAAGAACGGAATATATACGTGTAAGAACGGAATATATATGTTTAAGAACGGAATATATATGTGTAAGAACGGAATATATATGTGTAAGAACGGAATATATATGTGTAAGAACTGAATATATATGTGTAAGAACTGAATATATATGTGTAAGAACGGAATATATATGTGTAAGAACGGAATATGTACGTGTAAGAACGGAATTTATATGTGTAAGAACTGAACATATATGTGTAAGAACTGAATATATATGCGTAAGAACTGAATATATATGCGTAAGAACTGAATATATATGCGTAAGAACTGAATACATATTTATAAGAACTGAATATATATTTGTAAGAACTGAATATATATGCGTAAGAACTGAATATATATGCGTAAGAACGGAATATATATGTGTAAGAACGGAATATATATGTGTAAGAAATGAATATGTACGTGTAAGAACGAAATATATATGTGTAAGAACGGAATATATATGTGTAAGAAGTGAATATATATGTATAAGAACTGAATATATATGTGTAAGAACTGAATATATATGTGTAAGAACGGAATATATATGTGTAAGAACGGAATATATATGTGTAAGAACTGAATATATATGCGTAAGTACTGAATATATATGCGTAATAACTGAATATATATGCGTAAGAACTGAATATATATGCGTAAGAACATAATATATATGCGTAAGAATGGAATATATATGCGTAAGAACTGATATAGATGCGTAAGAACGGAATATATATGTGTCAGAACGGAATATATATGTGTAAGAACTGAATATATATGTGTAAGAACGGAATATATGTGTAAGAATATATATGTGTAAGAACGGAATATATATGCGTAAGAACTGAATATTTATGTGTAAGAACTGAATATATATGTGTAAAAACTGAATATATATGCGTAAGAACTGAATATATATGCGTAAAACTGAATATATATGCTAAATACCGTTCTTACACATACATATTCCGTTCTTACGCATATAAATTCAGTTCTTACGCATATATATTCCGTTCTTAAGCATATATATTCAGTTGTTACACATATATATTCCGTTCTTACATATATATTCAGTTCTTACACATATATATTCCATTCTTACGCATATACATTTAGTTCTTACGCATATATATTCAGTTCTTACGCATAAATATTCAGTTCTTAAGCATATATATTCCGTTCTTACGCATATATATTTAGTTCTTAAACATATATATTCCGTTCTTACACGTACATATTCCGCTCTTACATAAATATATTCCGTTCTTACACATATATATTCAGTTCTTACGCATATATATTCATTTCTTACACATATATGCTCATTTCTTACACATATATATTCCGTTCTTACACATATATATTCCGTTCTTACACATATATATTCAGTTCTCACACATATATATTCAGTTCTTACACATATATATTCCGTTCTTACACATATATATTCCCTTCTTACACGTACATATTCCGTTCTTACACATAAATATTCCGTCCTTACGCATATATATTCAGTTCTTACACGTATATATTCAGTTCTTACAGATGTATATTCAGTTCTTACGAGTATATATTCAGTTCTTACGCATATATATTCAGTTCTTACGCATATATATTCATTTCTTACACATATATGTTCAGTTCTTACGCATATATATTCAGTTCTTACACGTGTATATTCAGTTCTTACAGTTGTATATTCAGTTCTTACGCATAAATTTTCAGTTCTTACAAATATATATTCAGTTCTTACGCATATATATTCATTTCTTACACATATATGTTCAGTTCTTACACGTACATACTACGTTCTTACACATATATATTCCGTTCTTACACATATATATTCCGTTCTTACACGTATATATTCTGTTTTTACACATATTTATTCCGTTCTTACACTTATATATTCCGTTCTTACACATATATATTCCGTTCTTACACATATATATTCCGTTCTTACACATATATTCCGTTCTTACGCATATATATTCCGTTCTTTCGCATATTTATTCAGTTTTACGCATATATATTTAGTTCTTACGCATATATATTCAGTTCTTACGCATATATATTTAGTTTTTACGCATATATGTGCAGTTCTAACACATATATATTCAGTTCTTACACATATATATTCCGTTCTTACACATATATATTCTGTTTTTCCACATATATATTCAGTTCTTATACATATATATTTCGTATTTAAACATATATATTCCGTTCTTACACCTATATATTCCGTTCTTACACATATATATTCTGTTTTAACACATATATATTCCGTTCTTACACGTATATATTCCGTTCTTACACATATATATTCCGTTCTTACACCTATATATTCCGTTCTTACGCATATATATTCACTTCTTACACATATATATTCAGTTCTTACACATATATATTCCGTTCTTACACATATATATTCCGTTCTTACACATATATATTCCGTTCTTACACATATATATTCCGTTCTTACACATATATATATTCAGTTCTTACACATATATATTCACTTCGTACACATATATATTCAGTTCTTACACATATATATTCCATTCTTACACATATATATTCCGTTCTTACACATATATATTCCGTTCTTACGCATATATATTCAGTTCTTACACATATATATTCAGTTCTTACACATATATATTCCGTTCTTACACATATATATTCCGTTCTTACACGTACATATTCCGTTCTTACACATATATATTCCGTACTTACGAATATATATTCAGTTCTTACGCATATATATTCAGTTCTTACACGTATATATTCAGTTCTTACAGATGTAAATTCAGTTCTTACGCATTTATATTCATTTCTTACGCATATATATTCATTTCTTACACATATATGTTCAGTTCTTACACATATATATTCCGTTCTTACACATATATATTCACTTCTTTCACATATATATTCAGTTCTTACACATATATATTCCGTTCTTACACATATATATTCAATTCTTACACATATATGTTCAGTTCTTACGCATATATATTCAGTTCTTACGCATATATATTCAGTTCTTACGCATATATATTCATTTCTTACACATATATATTCCGTTCTTACACGTACATATTCCGTTCTTACATAAATATATTCCGTTCTTACACATATATATTCAGTTCTTACGCATATATTTTCATTTCTTACACATATATGTGCAGTTCTTACACATATATATTCCGTTCTTACACATATATATTCCGTTCTTACTCATATATATTCCGTTCTTTCACATATATATTCAGTTCTTACACATATATATTCACTTCTTACACATATATATTCCGTTCTTACACATATATATTCCGTTCTTATACGTACATATTCCGTTCTTACACATATATATTCCGTTCTTACGCATATATATTCAGTTCTTACGCATATATATTCAGTTCTTACGCATATATATTCAGTTCTTACACATATATATTCAGTTCTTACAAATATATATTCAGTACTTACACATATATATTGAGTTCGTACACATATATATTCCGTTCTTACACATATATATTCCATTCTTACACATACATATTCCGTTCTTACGCATATATATTCAGTTCTTACGCATATATATTCCGTTCTTACGCATATATATTCAGTTGTTACACATATATATTCCGTTCTTACATATATATTCCGTTCTTACACATATATATTCAGTTCTTACACATATATATTCCGTTCTTACGCATATATATTTAGTTCTTACGCATATATATTCAGTTCTTACGCATATATATTCAGTTATTACACTATATATTCAGTTCTTACAAATATATATTCAGTACTTACACATATATATTGAGTTCGTACACATATATATTCCGTTCTTACACATATATATTCCATTCTTACACATACATATTCCGTTCTTACGCATATATATTCAGTTCTTACGCATATATATTCCGTTCTTACGCATATATATTCAGTTGTTACACATATATATTCCGTTCTTACATATATATTCCGTTCTTACACATATATATTCAGTTCTTACACATATATATTCCATTCTTACGCATATATATTTAGTTCTTACGCATATATATTCAGTTCTTACGCATAAATATTCAGTTCTTACGCATATATATTCCGTTCTTACGCATATATATTTAGTTCTTACACATATATTCCGTTCTTACACGTACATATTCCGTTCTTACATAAATATATTCCATTCTTACACATATATATTCAGTTCTTACGCATATATATTCATTTCTTACACATATATGTTCAGTTCTTACACATATATATTCCGTTCTTACACATATATATTCCGTTCTTACACATATATATTCCGTTCTTACACATATATATTCATTTCTTACACATATATATTCACTTCTTACACATATATATTCCGTTCTTACATTTATATATTCCGTTCTTACAGGTACATATTCCGTTCTTACACATAAATATCCCGTCCTTACGCATATATATTCAGTTCTTACGCATCTATATTCTGTTCTTACACGGATATATTCAGTTCTTACAGATGTATATTCAGTTCTTACGCATATATATTCAGTTCTTACGCATATATATTCAGTTCTTACGCATATATATTCATTTCTTACACATATATGTTCAGTTCTTACGCATATATATTCAGTTCTTACACGTGTATATTCAGTTCTTACAGATGTATATTCAGTTCTTACGCATATATATTCAGTTCTTACGCATATATATTCAGTTCTAACGCATATATATTCATTTCTTACACATATATGTTCAGTTCTTACACGTACATACTACGTTCTTACACATATATATTCCGTTCTTACACATATATATTCCGTTTTTACACGTATATATTCTGTTTTTACACATATTTATTCCGTTCTTACACGTATATATTCCGTTCTTACACATATATATTCCGTTCTTACACATATATATTCCGTTCTTACACATATATTCCGTTCTTACGCATATATATTCCGTTCTTTCGCATATTTATTCAGTTTTACGAATATATATTTAGTTCTTACGCATATATATTCAGTTCTTACGCATATATATTTAGTTTTTACGCATATATGTGCAGTTCTTACACATATATATTCAGTTCTTACACATATATATTCCGTTCTTACACATATATATTCTGTTTTTCCACATATATATTCAGTTCTTATACATATATATTTCGTTCTTAAACATATATATTCCGTTCTTACACATATATAATCCGTTCTTACACATATATATTCCGTTCTTACACGTATATATTCCGTTCTTACACATATATATTCCGTTCTTACACCTATATATTCCGTTCCTACGCATATATATTCTGTTCTTACACATATATATTCAGTTCTTACACATATATATTCCGTTCTTACACATATATATTCCGTTCTTACACATATATATTCCGTTCTTACACATATATATTCCGTTCTTACACATATATATTCCGTTCCTACACATATATATATTCAGTTCTTACACATATATATTCACTTCGTACACATATACATTCAGTTCTTACGCATATATATTCAATTCTTACGCATATATATGCGTAAAACTGAATATATATGCGTAAGAACTGAACATATATGTGTAAGAAATGAATATATATGCGTAAGAACTGAATATATATTCGTAAGAACTGAATATATATGTGTAAGAACGGAATATATATGCGTAAGAACTGAATATATATGTGTAAGAACGGAATATATATGTGTAAGAACGGAATATATATGTGTAAGAACGGAATATATACGTGTAAGAACGGAATATATATGTTTAAGAACGGAATATATATGTGTAAGAACGGAATATATATGTGTAAGAACGGAATATATATGTGTAAGAACTGAATATATATGTGTAAGAACTGAATATATATTTGTAAGAACTGAATATATATGTGTAAGAACGGAATATATATGTGTAAGAACGGAATATGTACGTGTAAGAACGGAATTTATATGTGTAAGAACTGAACATATATGTGTAAGAACTGAATATATATGCGTAAGAACTGAATATATATGCGTAAGAACTGAATATATATGCGTAAGAACTGAATACATATTTATACGAACTGAATATATATTTGTAAGAACTGAATATATATGCGTCAGAACTGAATATATATGCGTAAGAACGGAATATATATGTGTAAGAACGGAATATATATGTGTAAGAAATGAATATGTACGTGTAAGAACGAAATATATATGTGTAAGAACGGAATATATATGTGTAAGAAGTGAATATATATGTATAAGAACTGAATATATATGTGTAAGAACTGAATATATATGTGTAAGAACGGAATATATATGTGTAAGAACGGAATATATATGTGTAAGAACTGAATATATATGCGTAAGTACTGAATATATATGCGTAATAACTGAATATATATGCGTAAGAACTGAATATATATGCGTAAGAACATAATATATATGCGTAAGAATGGAATATATATGCGTAAGAACTGATATAGATGCGTAAGAACGGAATATATATGTGTCAGAACGGAATATATATGTGTAAGAACTGAATATATATGTGTAAGAACGGAATATATGTGTAAGAATATATATGTGTAAGAACGGAATATATATGCGTAAGAACTGAATATATATGTGTAAGAACTGAATATATATGTGTAAAAACTGAATATATATGCGTAAGAACTGAATATATATGCGTAAAACTGAATATATATGCTAAATACCGTTCTTACACATACATATTCCGTTCTTACGCATATAAATTCAGTTCTTACGCATATATATTCCGTTCTTACCGCATATATATTCAGTTGTTACACATATATATTCCGTTCTTACATATATATTAAGTTCTTACACATATATATTCCATTCTTACGCATATACATTTAGTTCTTACGCATATATATTCAGTTCTTACGCATAAATATTCAGTTCTTAAGCATATATATTCCGTTCTTACGCATATATATTTAGTTCTTAAACATATATATTCCGTTCTTACACGTACATATTCCGCTCTTACATAAATATATTCCGTTCTTACACATATATATTCAGTTCTTACGCATATATATTCATTTCTTACACATATATGCTCATTTCTTACACATATATATTCCGTTCTTACACATATATAATCCGTTCTTACACATATATATTCAGTTCTCACACATATATATTCAGTTCTTACACATATATATTCCGTTCTTACACATATATATTCCGTTCTTACACGTACATATTCCGTTCTTACACATAAATATTCTGTCCTTACGCATATATATTTAGTTCTTACGCATATATATTCAGTTCTTACACGTATATATTCAGTTCTTACAGATGTATATTCAGTTCTTACGCATATATAATTCAGTTCTTACGCATATATATTCAGTTCTTACGCATATATATTCATTTCTTACACATATATGTTCAGTTCTTACGCATATATATTCAGTTCTTACACGTGTATATTCAGTTCTTACAGATGTATATTCAGTTCTTATGCATAAATTTTCAGTTCTTACGCATATATATTCAGTTCTTACGCATATATATTCATTTCTTACACATATATGTTCAGTTCTTACACGTACATACTACGTTCTTACACATATATATTCCGTTCTTACACATATATATTCCGTTCTTACACGTATATATTCTGTTTGTACACATATTTATTCCGTTCTTACACGTATATATTCCGTTCTTACACATATATATTCCGTTCTAACACATATATTCCGTTCTTACGCATATATATTCCGTTCTTTCGCATATTTATTCAGTTTTACGCATATATATTTAGTTCTTACGCATATATATTCAGTTCTTACGCATATATATTTAGTTTTTACGCATATATGTGCAGTTCTTACACATATATATTCAGTTCTTACACATATATAGTCCGTTCTTACACATATATATTCTGTTTTTCCACATATATATTCAGTTCTTATACATATATATTTCGTTCTTAAACATATATATTCCGTTCTTACACATATATATTCCGTTCTTACACATATATATTCCGTTCTTACACCTATATATTCCGTTCTTACGCATATATATTCAGTTCTTACACATATATATTCAGTTCTTACACATATATATTCCGTTCTTACACATATATATTCCGTTCTTTTACATATATATTCCGTTCTTACACATATATATTCCGTTCTTACACATATATATTCCGTTCTTACGCATATATATTCAGTTCTTACACATATATATTCAGTTCTTACACATATATATTCCGTTCTTACACATATATATTCCGTTCTTACACATATATATTCCGTACTTACGAATATATATTCGGTTCTTACGCATATATATTCAGTTCTTACACGTATATATTCAGTTCTTACAGATGTAAAGTCAGTTCTTACGCATTTATATTCATTTCTTACGCATATATATTCATTTCTTACACATATATGTTCAGTTCTTACACATATATATTCCGTTCTTACACATATATATTCACTTCTTCCACATATATATTCAGTTCTTACACATATATATTCAGTTCTTACGCATATATATTCATTTCTTACACATATATATTCCGTTCTTACACGTACATATTCCGTTCTTACATAAATATATTCCGTTCTTACACATATATATTCAGTTCTTACGCATATATATTCATTTCGTACACATATATGTTCGGTTCTTACACATATATATTCCGTTCTTACACATATATATTCCGTTCTTACACATATATATTCCGTTCTTTCACATATATATTCAGTTCTTACACATATATATTCACTTCTTACACATATATATTCCGTTCTTACACATATATATTCCGTTCTTACACGTACATATTCCGTTCTTACACATATATATTCCGTTCTTACGCATATATATTCAGTTCTTACGCATATATATTCAGTTCTTACGCATATATATTCAGTTCTTACGCATATATATTCATTTCTTACACATATATGTTCAGTTCTTACACATATATATTCCGTTCTAACACGTACATATTCCGTTCTTACACATATATATTCCGTTCTTACACATATATATTCCGTTCTTACACGTATATATTCTGTTTTTACACATATTTATTCCGTTCTTACACGTATATATTCCGTTCTGATACACATTTATTGCGTTCTTACACATATATATTCCGTTCTTACACATATAATCCGTTCTTACGCATATATATTCCGTTCTTACGCATATATATTCCGTTGTTACGCATATATATTCAGTTCTTACGCATATATATTCAATTGTTACGCATATATATTCAGTTCTTACGCATATATATTCATTTCTTACACATATATGTTCAGTTCTTACACATATATATTCCGTTCTTACACGTACATATTCCGTTCCTAAACATATATATTCCGTTCTTACACATATATATTCCGTCCTTACACATATATATTCTGTTTTTTATACATATTTAATTCATTCTTACACGTATATATTCCGTTCTTACACATATATATTCCGTTCTTACACATATATATTTCGGTCTTACACATATATTCCGTTCTTACGCATATATATTCCGGTTTTTCGCATATTTTTTCAGTTTTAAGCATATATATTTAGTTCTTACGCATATATATTCAGTTCTTACGCATATATATTCAGTTCTTACGCATATATGTGCAGTTCTTACACATATATATTCAGGTCTTACACATATATATTCCGTTCTTACACATATATATTCTGTTTTACACATATATATTCAGTTCTTATACATATATATTTCGTTCTTAAACATATATATTCCGTTCTTACACATATTTATTCCGTTCTTACACATATATATTCTGTTTTAACACATATATATTCCGTTCTTACACGTATATATTCCGTTCTTACACATATATATTCCGTTCTTACACATATATATTCCGTTCTTACGCATATATATTCACTTCTTACACATATATATTCACTTCTTACACATATATATTCCGTTCTTACACATATATATTCCGTTCTTACACGTACATATTCCGTTCTTACACATATATATTCCGTTCTTACACATATATATTCCGTTCTTACGCATATATATTCAGTCCTTACGCATACATATTTAGTTCTTACACATATATATTCAGTTCTTACAGATATATATTCAGTTCTTACGCATATATATTCAGTTCTTACGCATATATATTCAGTTCTTACGCATATATATTCAGTTATTACACATATATATTCAGTTCTTACAAATATATATTCAGTACTTACACATATATATTCATTTCGTACACATATATATTCCGTTCTTACACATATATATTCCGTTCTTACACATACATATTCCGTTCTTACGCATATATATTCAGTTCTTACGCATATATATTCCGTTCTTACGCATATATATTCAGTTGTTATACATATATATTCCGTTCTTACATATATATTCCGTTCTTACACATATATATTCAGTTCTTACACATATATATTCCATTCTTACGCATATATATTTAGTTCTTACGCATATATATTCAGTTCTTACGCATATATATTCAGTTCTTACGCATATATATTAGGTTCTTACGCATATATATTTAGTTCTTACACATATATATTCCGTTCTTACACGTACATATTCCGTTCTTACATAAATATCTTCCGTTCTTACACATATATATTCAGTTCTTACGCATATATATTCATTTCTTACACTTATATGTTCAGTTCTTACACATATATATTCCGTTCTTACACATATATATTCCGTTCTTACACATATATATTCCGTTCTTACACATATATATTCCGTTCTTACACATATATATTCCGTTTTTACACATATTTAATTCGTTCTTACACATATATATTCCGTTCTTACACATATATATTCCGTTCTTACACATATATATTCCGTTCTTACACATATATTCCGTTCTTACGCATATATATTCCGTTCTTTCGCATATTTATTCAGTTTTACGCATATATATTCAGTTATTACGCATATATATTCATTTCTTACGCATATATATTCAGTTTTTACGCATATATGTGCAGTTCTTACATATATATATTCAGTTCTTACACATATATATTCCGTTCTTACACATATATATTCTGATTTTACACATATATATTAAGTTCTTATACATATATATTTCGTTCTTAAACATATATATTCCGTTCTTACACA